>VXAU01004952.1:565501-602240 GCA_013399695.1 Formicarius rufipectus
TGTTTTTTTTTTTTTTTTTTTACCCAAAAATCAATCAGGGTCTAAAATTCACCCTTATTATTAGGATGGATCTGACTGGTGATTCAAAGCAGTAATAAAACAGTAATACAACTACAACCTATGATTTGTCTTCAAGTAGAGTGATATTTTATTCCAATTAGTGCCTCAGTTCTACTTAAAATGGGGCATGTCGCCTTGTTCCTCAGCCGATGCTTGCAAACTTGTTGCTAACTAAGAATAGTTCACTGTATTCACTGTGCTCACTGTTAACGCACCAGAGTGTGAGGTCACCCAAGAGGATTTTATTTCTTCTCTGTGATCTTGTGTTTTTAAATTTTTGTAAACTGTAGAGAAATATTTTGACCTTCTAAAATATAGCACATTTCTTAAAAGAAATTAACTCCAATTTCTAACATACTGCATGTCCATAGTGTTCATAACACTATTTCACTGGAGGCAAATTCAGCTCCAAGTTATGTATTGGTAGCGCTTCTTATGAACTATACTCTAGAAAACAAAATAAATGTGATTCTGCATGTGATTCTGCAGAACATACACCCATAATTGACCACCCTGAAGTTTACTACTATTGACATTGAAAAATGACTGAAAGTGTAATGAACTCTTGAAAAAAATTCTGATTTTTAAACTATGGTGAGATATCTTTCTATTTTATTTCTTCTTTTCATGTAGACCTGTAATAATTGGATTTGTTTTTTGTTTCTTAAAAAAAAAATTGTCTACTGTTTTTGTCTACTATTTTTAAAAAATTGTTTACTGTTGTAAACAACAGTAATGGAACCTGTGCAGCTTGATAGTGCAATTTCTAATATGTGTTAATCTAACAAAATGAAAATGCTAATGTTTTCCATTATTTGAGATGTTCTTTCATTGTCTTCCTAGGTCTTTCTCATACTTGAAACATAATACATCTTGAGTGGTCTTGGTAGAAATACTTCTCTAATACCTGTTGTAAAGTCCATACTTCAGAGATCATATGAATAAATATTCAAACGTTAATTTATGTTGTATTTCAAAATATTCCCTAGATAGACATTGATATAATAGGGCACAAAAGAGAGGCACTCTTGAGGGTTAATTTGAAGATAAACAACCCATCACTGCTCAGGTTCCATGACCGGGCTGGCAGTCGTATACGTTGGTTGACTTCAAAGGAGATATTTTGGTACTGTGAGTGCTGTGAAGCATTGTGGTCTGTGGGACCAATTTTGACTCAGGTCTCTTGAGAAATTTTGCTGGTTTTTGAAGCCCAAGCTCATCTTTCAAAAAGATAGCAAGACAATTTGCATCCAAATTAACTGGAATTATGCCTCTGAAATAAAGAACAGAGGGTACCATGAAGATAGCAAAACATGGCTCCAATGCCAAAATCAGTCAGACGTTAGAGGCTTGCAGAATTAAAAGACATTTTTCCTTAGGGATAAAGTTACAGTACTGAGAAATTCAGTGAGATTTCAATAATTCCTGCTATAGGGATACGTTTCAACTTATTGATAAGTGGTTCTTTAAACTGAGTCTTTAATAAAAGAGGATAATGTAAATGACAGAACATTATGAACTGTTCTTTGTCCTTGCTGTTTCTCAGGACTAACTGGTTCAGTGGGTGGAAAGAAAATTTTGAAGAGTTATACTGATGATATAATAATAGGTAATGGCCATCACCACGTCATGGCCACCGGCTTTGAGTCCAGAAATATGGCTAATGCTCAGTGGTTTTGCGGCTCTTAGACTTTAGTACTGTGGCATTGTTTCTCCAGCAGTAGATCCTTGTATAAGCACTATGTCCATCATCTCTCCAGCCAACAAAGCAACAGTTCAACTCATGACCTAAAAGCCCTATCATTTACAGTTAGAAAGTTAATTATTGCAGAGCTGTGGAATGGTAAATATAAAAATTGTTTGTGAGATTTCACTGCTGTTTATGCATACTGTAGCCTCTTGTTCGCATCATCTCTGGTAAAGGTGATTTATTTAGCAACAGATTTTTTCTATATTTGGTTATTTACACTTCATCCATTCCTTGGTGAAATACAAGGGGAAGAATTAAAGCTTATGACAGGAGATGAGGAAAAGAAAGAAACTGTTTTCTAGTTCTTCCTGTTCTTAAAACCCCCATAAACTTTGGTTCCGTTTTTACAGATAACTAACTTACTAGCCTGGTCCTTTATAAAACCTTTCAATGCTGTGAATTAATCTTCTGTCTCTCTGTTTGCAAGTGAATGTATACCCTCTCATTTATGCAGGATTTGCTTTTATAGTGGCAGATGATACACCAGCAAAGGTTACTAAGTATATTGATTTTTGAATAGAAGAAAGAACCTTCTGTCCAACTAAATATTGAGCCATGTACACTCACAAGAGTAGCCTTGTTATGGTGCTGTTCACACAAGAAATGACAAATTTTGGTGTCTCTGAGTTTGTGTATATCATCAACACTTCATGTGGTCAGCATTCACGGTGGCTGCATTTGGTGCCAATTTTCTGTTGATACATTTTGCTGAATTTTACTGAAGAGCCCACAGGCATAGTTAAAATGCCCACAGGCATCCTTATGCTGCAATATGAGTGTGGTTGTGGAGTAATGATCTAAGCATCTAGACAAGACAAAATCTTGGTCTGCACACTTGAAGTGTTTATTTTGTTTTGTTTATTTTTTTTCCTGTCTGGTTGTTCTTATGAGAGATATTGGCCTGTGTCTTGCTTATAGTGGAACACGAAATAGAAATACTTGGTCTCACTGAGGTGGTATTTTCAGAGGTGGTGTGGAAAATGATTTAGGCAAATTTGTCTCGCAGAGTGTATATTTGAATATTTGGGCATGTGTCATAAGCTTACAGTCTGGTGCTTTTCTGTCCTGAGGTTATGTGCAACAATACTAGTTTTGTCGACAGCTCCTGGTGATTAAGCTGGTTTAAAGATGTGTGCAATATTATACTTGGGCTTTTTTTGTACATATATTTAAGGGCATATTTGATGTTAGGATATTTTGCCGAAACAGTTCCCAAAACCCTCTGCACCTTGTAGAGTTAAGTCCCTGGCAAAATGAGGCAGTACAGCAATCCTGGGAGGATAATCCACTTCAGAGTGCTATCACATCTAGAACCATTCCTGCTTCCCAATCCACCCCCTGCCAAACAGCTCCTATCAGCCTTACCATGGGCACATGGCATTATGTCTGTTTAGCTGTCACTCTACACCCGTAACAGAAAAAAGTGTTTCAGTTGTTCTTCCAAAAGGGAATAAAAGTACTGATTTTTAGCATTTCTCATGTAATTTGGAGATCTCTATTAAAAATGAGAGTAAATAAAGCTCTTTGCCTCCCTTCCCCTTCTTTATTACATGTACTATGTGACATTGATGTGAAATGTAAGGTATTTTCTACACACATTATAAATACTTAGGATATCATAAAAAGTTGTAGTGATTTTAATAACTTGTAAAGACAAATATAAAGATAACTGACTGATACTGTACCTTCCTCCTCCCCGAGTTACAGAGCTGAGGCAAAACAATAAACAGCCTCAGTCCCAAAGTTCATCTAACAATAAAAACAAAAACCCAAACCCCCAAGACTGCCAAACATAAACTGCTAAAATTGATGCTTTAATCCTAAAAGATCTTGCAACTTTTATTCTCAAGAAACTCTCATGAGATCAATTTAGAACATGTTTACTATAAATCTAGCAAATTATTATCTCTGATATAGGTTTAGCAGACAGTTTAGTTTTATAGTAAGGAGAATTAAGCTGATTTTGGTGGGTTTTGTAGGTATAGTAAGTATAAAAATCTTGATGGGATCTAATGAAAAAAGTTAACTTTTAGCATGGAAAAATGGTAAGTATATGACTAAATTCTTGATGATTAAATTCTGAGAAGTTAGTTATGAGATAATCTGCAGGTATTTTTATGCAAAATAATATGTTGAACTTTTTCAGAACAGAGTTCAGTAGAATATGGAGACAGCTGAATTTCTCAGAGTTCAGCCTCAGTGGAAATTAGACTGAACTTAAAATGAGAAGATTGCTGCTGATGGATGCCTTCCATTTTTCCTGAGCTTTCATTGACCTTAGGATGTTGCAGCAATAGAAGAATAATTCTTAGCATTATTTTAGTTAGAAAAGAGCATATTATGTTTTCATTTTGTGTTTGTTTTTTTTGTTTGTTTTTTTTGGTTGTTTTTTTGTTTGTTTGTTTGTTTGTTTTTGTAGTGTTACCCAGTTAATTATAACCTCCAAAAACGATAATGGTTGACACTGAAAAACATTTGATGATGGAAATTTACTCTTCTAAGTCTAATGAAGAACAGTACTGTACAGTACTAGAGGTTATTTTTTAGCACGTTCAATTCTTATTGTTGATCTTTTTGCTGCAGTTTTAGGTCTTTTGCAACAAGGAAACAACTGACCTTGAGGGGTATTATCATCTGCTTTTCTGCTACAAAAATTAAGAAGGTGGTCATTCAAAACGAAAATGAACACTTTCTTCAAAAACATTTTTAGCATTAATATTTTGGTACTGACCTGTTGAACTTCTGGTACTGAGATCTCATTCTCATAAACATTGACTTCTATTGTTCCTGTTGTTACTCCACAGCAACTATACCCATCAATGGCTCTTTGATGTATCGTAGAATCATAGAAAGGCTTGGGTTGGAAGTGACCTTAAAGATCATGTAGTTCCAACCCCTTTACCATGCGCAAGAACACCTTTTACTAGACCAGGTTGTTAAAAGCCCCATCCAGCCTGACCCTGAATACTTCCAGGAATGGGTCATCCACCACTTTGCTGGGCCCCGAGTGCCTCACCACCCCCACATTAAAGAATTTCTTCCTAGTATTCAATCTAAACCTGTTCTCTTTCAGTTTAAAGCCAATCCACCTTGTAAAAAGCGCTTCTTCAGCTTTCTTGTAGACACTCTTTAGGCACTGGAAGGCTGCTTCAGGAAGGTCTTCCTGAAGCCTTCTCTTCTCCAGGCTGAACAAACCCAGCTCTCTCAGCCTGTCTTCATCAGAGAGTCCATCCCTTTCATCATCTTCATGTCCTCTCCTGGACTCACTTCAACCGGTCACTGGGCTCCACTTGGGAATCAAGACACTTATGACAACATTTTGAGTGCAACCATCCAGCCAACTCCATATCCACCAAATGGCCCATCCTTCAAATCCATGTCTCCAGTTTAGACAAGACTGTCATGTGGGACACTGTCAAATACTTTGCACAAGTCCAGGTAGATGAGGTCAATTGCTCTTCCCTCATCTATCACCATTGTAATCCAATGATAGAGGGCCACCAAATTTGTCAGGAACAATTTGCCCTTAGCAAAATCATATTGTCTTCACTATTACCTCCTTACTTTCCCTGTGTCTTAGCAGGGTTCCTAGGGCTTGATTTTGTTAGGCACTGAAGGGAGACTGCCAGGCTTGTAATTCCCCAGATGTTCCTTACTTCCCTTCTTAAAATGGTGATCAGGTTTCCCCTTTTCCAGGCAGTGGGAACTTCACAGGACTGCCATGAATTCTCACATATGATGGATTCTGGCTTAGCCATGTCATCTGCAGATCTATTTCAATAAGCAATTAATTGTATATCTGGAGGGTTGTTGCCCTGGAGATTTTTTCCTTCTTCAGGTCCAGTGATTGATCAGGGCCAGTGTCATACTTAAGACTGAGTCCTTGAGGCACATTTTCTTCCTGTTACTTTTCCTGCTGTTTCAATTAGGCATGCGGTCCTTGGGGAAAAGCAGATATCTTCAGGCAAGAGCCTGGAGGGAGAAGAACAAACCATCCTCAAGGTTTATGTTTAAATATTGTTGCAGGAGTGAATTGTGACATATTCTGATGTTTTTACATTGTCAAAAAATACTAAGGAGGCAGTGTCATTTCCTGCAATTGACACCCTCTTAAGCAGAGATTGAAATAAATGAAGGAATTGTAACTTTATCTTTTCCAAAATGTCTGTGCTTTCAACGGACCTGAACACATGGACTTCTCTCAATAATAATGGTGATAAACACTGTCCTGCAGCTGCTTCCAAGAGCAAAGTTATAACCCCCTTAATTAAGCATCAATCTCAAGAGGATTCTGGTCTTCCTGTATTTGCAAACTCCCTTTTGTCCCATCAGGAATAGTAGTGCCATGAAAGAAACAAGCAGAGAGGAAGTCGGGTATGTAATCTGGTGCATGGATTAAAGGGCAAAGTGCATTCTGACTTTTACCTGTTAAGCTCTACTCCTTTGGTAATTTGAAGTGAATTTTTCAGCTATGAAGGCAGAGACTGTAGAAATTATGGAGGATTAATGTTCTCATATAGTTCCTGAACTCCTAATAGACTGGGTGTCAGATGTAGAAGTATAAAAGCACGCTGTGGAATGTTTACACTACAAGGCAGGGACAATGTCAGGTGTTTTGCATTTTTATTGCCTTGGTTTCATGACTGTATACAAGTGTCTTGTGTATATAGCAACATTAACTTTTATTTCCTTCTTTTTCTTGCTTTCGCTGAGGCGTGAACTCATTCTTTGTCACAGGTGACTACATTTAGATGTTGTGGGAGGAATGCAATCAAGCCTTGCTGAAGACCAATTAAATTCAGGAAATGTTTAGGCCAAAGGCTGACCTAGTCCAGTTTGTGACATACACGTCATTCGCATTCCTGCCATTCTTATTTTTTTTGCATATTGCAGAAATTTTAATTGTAGATTCTGCTCCTGTGATTTTGGCATGGCTGAAAAGTGACAAATTTAAAAATGGATGCTGTAGTATCTGACATCATGCAGTAATTAGCCAGCTGCAATTGGGAACTTTGACATATGTCCAAATAAAGCTATGCATATCAAGTCTCAATATTTTACTTACATATAAGAAGTGGTAGTCTTGTTAAGAGATAGGATAATTCCTTGTGCAACCTTAGTACAAAATTCAAGCCAGGTTTCTAAGATACATGCAATTTTGTATCGAGGAAGGATCTGTCCAGAGAGCAATGCAGTTTAAAGGTTACACCAAATAATTAGATACCTAATTTATTCCTAATTGAAGAGTGTTTTCTATTAATGCTGGATTCTTTTGGGAAAATAAGGAAAAAGAAACTAAACATGTTCTGGTGCATTGTTTTAATTCTTTTTAGTTAAAGTCAGGTGCACTTAAAAATATTTTTCACTACTGAATTAAAGATATTAGAAATAAAAGCTCCCCAATTATTACAATGGATATGCAATTTTACTGGATTCCTGTTTTATGTAGACATGAGATATTGACATCCAGAAGATATGTGACTGATGGTAAAAATGGTTATAGACTGTATAGACGATACACTGACCCTTATAATTTGTTACCCCAGCAAGACAATTATTAATTGTAGGTACTAACAACCATTATATCTTGGGAGGTTTTTTTGGATACACTATCTCACTGGATAGAAACAGAATTTCCACACAACTTCCTTCTGAAGTCAAGGGCTGGGAGAATATTCAGGATAAATATTGCAATCCCTCAGTGTTGACAGAGAAAGGTGAAGACATGATGGAAAAACCTCCAGACCATAACATTGTGAAATACAATTGAAATAACTCCTATTCAGAGGTCAAAAAGATTAAGCAACACAAGGCAGAATGAAAGGTAATGAAAAAAAAAAGACATTATGCTTAAGAGAAAAGTCAGGATATTCAGTTTCACATTTGATAAAGCAATATTTACAAACTTTTCTGCACTCCAGAACTAGGGGTAAGCTAGTCCTACTTCAGAAATGGAGGCCCAGACCTACTGTCATTTTATTAAACCCACTTAGAAAATCTTTGCTATGACCTTTTTACTTCAGTACTTGAAAGGTAATTGTATCTTGGAAAGCTGAGAAGCTGTTGTGTTTTACATTAGTCTAATACTGTAAATAAACCATTCCTGCCTTGAAATAGTACCCAGGGGTACCTAAAAAAGTTTCACGATAATTTTTTGAAACTACAAGTCATACTTTGGATTGCTTTCAATAAATACCAAGGAGTTGAATTTAAAAGACTGTGATCTGAGTTCACCTTTGATGGAAATGAATTGGCTTCAAAGGAGTTACAGAAGGGAACAGTCTGTTCCAGAATGCATTTTTACCTTAACTATGTCATAGGGTGACGTAGCACTGTAGCTGCAGAGGACAACCACTGCATGAAAAACAGGAGTGAAACTGGTTATTAAACAGAAGTTAACCCTGTGGGGGCAGAATTATGAAGGATGCAGGTATATTAGTAATGAGTAGTCCTATTATATAACTTGGAAATCACGCAGGCTGACATTTTGCAAAGACCTAAAACTATTTTTTAAAAAAAAAGCACATTAAGAAATGTTCAAAAATGTGTATTTGAATGGACCCTTTGCTTATTACAAGAACCTCATCCATGACTGAATTTCAAAACTGCATATAGCAAATCAGTGACACCTCTGGCTATCTTGTATTATGTCTATACTGAGACTAAAGCAAAACTTATTTTCCAAGCCATGACCTCTGGAAAATAAGTACTCCTTTGTAGACAAAGATTATATTACCCAAGGATAATAGTTCAGATTTAGTTTGACTCAGTAGCT
This sequence comes from Formicarius rufipectus, assembly GCA_013399695.1. Taxonomy (NCBI): domain Eukaryota; kingdom Metazoa; phylum Chordata; class Aves; order Passeriformes; family Formicariidae; genus Formicarius; species Formicarius rufipectus. The sequence continues at coordinate 574,087 of VXAU01004952.1, forward strand.
CCAATAAGCAAATTTCAAGTAAAACAATACTGATATACTGAGATATTGTTGTGCTAGAATGTCAGATGGCTTCTTCAGTCTTGATTAAAATGTTTGGGAAAAAATTGACAATAAAATTGGAAACTGTGTGTAACCAGCCAGCTACCTAAAAACCTTTGAATATTTTGATTAAAGCTTGAGGGACCTTTAAATTTTGTTTCTGTATTTTCATTCACTGCTGTTCATCATGTCCATCCTCCCCCATTCATATCCTCCATTCCCTATATCCCCCTCATCTCCCCCTTATATATTAAGTCTGATTTTGTTAGGAAAATATAAAGAAAGATAGAAACAACAGGAGAAGCTGTTGTCATATTTCAATCCTTGTTTGAAACAAGTATCTGGACATGTTAACAGAAACCTGATTCCTATGAGCTATCCAGCTTATTAAATTGGAAGGGATATGAGGCCCTTCAGATATTTCTCTGAATTAAACATTGAAACCTTTTGAGATTGACTTATTATTTATCCTGGGCTTGGATACAACAAACTGTTAAATAAAAAAGCATTGAGAATGATGTAGAACTGGGAGGGAAAGGAGAGCTTATCAGTTTAATGTCATAGCTCAAGACTGAGATGCCAAGGCAGGCAAAGTCCCTCAGGCTGCAAGGTGAGAGATTTCATCTTACTCTTCACCTTCTTTACCCCTTTAGGTGAAGTTTTTAAACACTTTTTTTACAGTAGTTATAGCCTGTCCCTGGTCTGAGTTTGTTTCTGGGATTCTTGGGGAATGAAGTTTGATTAAAAAAGATCAACTGCATATAGAAATGTAAATACATCCAGTGTAAGTACATCCAATGACCTCTTGCACTGACTGATGACAAACTTGATCTTTCTTCCTTTTTTCTTCAGAAATATGAACACCCTCAGGTATGAGGAATGATAAGCAAATTTTTCAGGAGAAGCCAGCCTTCATGTACAGGCTTTTAAAAAACAGTCTTATGTTGATACTTTTCCTGGACCTGAGGGAAGATACAGGCTTCCCTTCATCTATATAGCATGCTTGATTCTTACTGCCTGATATCGTAATTATTTGCTACAACAGCATTAGAGATACTTCACTAGGTCTGGCACAGTGAGGTGGCCTGATAGTGTCAAAGGGGATGTAATGGTGGAGGCAACTACTGCTGCCAAATCCCTGATGTGCTAGTGACCGGTGGTCTGGGCTGTGGTGGCAGACCCCTTCTCCCTTGTTGGCTTCTCAGACAGTGTCCTCTAGGGAACTGGCAGCCATGAGCATCCTGTGGGCTTTGGTCCAGCTCCTGGGTTGCCAGCTGGCCAGCACTGTGCCAGTCTAGCAAACGATTCCATGCCAACAATAGGGCAATTCACTCCCTGGAGCTACAGCGGTAGCATTTTGCAGGAATCAGTTGCATTAAGATGTCAGGCTGCAGTATTCTATGTGTGAGTTGTATTTTCCTAATGTAACGAAGGTTGAACCATCATTTTGGATAGCATTTGGGGCCATTCTGAATCAGATAGAGCTGCTTTATTAAAAAGCTTTTGTTGCCTGATGTACAAAACTCCAGCTATGACCAAAACTGCCTAGCTATTTAGTATTCATGTACTGATGGTAATTAGCATCTGGGACTGCTTTAAGCAATAGTTTTCAGATTAGTTGTGTATAAATGCACTTTATCAAAGGTATCTAGAATGAATTTTCTAAATTGTTCATTTAAGGATAAACTATTGTAATACAGATTATGTATTTCAGAGTTATTTTCTTTATATCTCTTTATACAACTAAAATACAGTGTTGCAGTTTCTTAGTTTTTCTTCAGTATTCTTCGTGACACAGTTCAGGTGTATTAGTGTTATATATAATTTTAAATTAATGAAGTTTAAAGCAAATTTTAAGCCAAACAAAAAAAAAATTATTTGTTCCTTACAGCAGAAGATAAAAGTTCTAGTCCCATAAAGGCAATTTGTGTAATTAATATATGGTCTTCCCAAGTTCCCTATTTTCAAAATACGTTTCAGGCATCTGGTTTTGACTTTATGGTTTCTAATAACATCTGTAAACTGTTTGAATGGGGGTAGTGTTTTCACTCTAAATGATGGGATTTATGCATAGAAACTGAAGAGAAAAATGATGCACTCAATTATTCTTTAAGTGATAAAAACTAAATTTGTCATTGACTTTTTCTTCCTTTGAATGGGTAGTTGCATTGTTTCTTTTTTGCTGAAACTCATGATGGGCTGATGGGAAGAGGCCTTTTCCAGAGCAAAAGGTTGCAACATAACTTTCGCCTTTCTGTTACAGCAGAGAAACAAGAGAACATGTTTACTGTTTTGCAACAATGCACTTGACCCAAATATTTTCAGACAAACTGACAGAAAAGGCCATATTACAATCTAATACATATATTAGGGTCAAAGGTAGTCTATATTTATTATGTGAGTTGTTTTGTTGGATAGGGCATTTTGCATTACTGTGCAAAGGACAATAAAATTCAGGAAGTGGAACAAAAATGTTATCTCAAATACATGCCAAAAATAGTTAAGAACCTTGTTTTCCACTTCCAGTATGCATTTAAAATAACCCATTAGATCTGCTTGAAGATCACATATGGCTAAAGCATTTTTTATTGTCCCAATTCAGTGCAGCTGTCAATAAAGCTTCAACAGAATTTCACTGACTGAAGAAACATACTTTTAACAGACTGTTATAATTTCTGTCATAAATTCTGTCATGAAAAGTAAATATGTTTTGGTTCTTTTACATTATTATGGTTGAATATTTTCTGGAAGCTTAAATGCTAATATATTTTAGCTACTCAGTAGGTTGAGATACTCAGATTTCAAACAAGCTGGCTGCAGTTTTCACTTAGATTCTGGTGCATTTTTTCTCTTGGCCTCTGAGGGCTCATCTCAGTTGTCATGCCTAGCTAAAAGAGACAGGGTAAAGTAATAACACAATTTATAATCCAGAGGTTTAATGTTAATTTTTTTTTTCAATTGATAATCAAATAAAAAAAAGTAGACCAGCTCAGATACCTATTTTATAGAGGAGGAGACTTAAAAGTATAAAAATTTGCAATTTGATATTAAAAGTAATTTATTTTAAACTAGAAATTCAAGCACATATTTTAAAGTGTCACCTTTTTTTTTTTTTTTTTCACCTTTCAATGAGGCATTTGGGCAGACGGGGTCAAAGCAGACAGTGCGCCAAAAGAACTGGATGTTTTGATTCAGAAACTAAGAAACTGCAGTAAAGACAGGACTGATCAGGCTGGTGTTCTCCATTTCTTTTAGACCTTCAGCAATATGGTATTGTGCTACTTGCATATAGGTTCTAAAGCAGGGCTGAGTCTGGCTTCACCTGGAGGAGAGTGTGTTTGAGGAGGATATGCACATCAGTGCAAACATTCTCCTAGACATATGCTGAAGGTTAGCTTGAGTGGTGAAAAATTGGTTCTGGTCTTTCTATGCTTGAGAGAAAGTTGTATCAGCTGTAGTCCAGGGTTCGGAGGGGAACCATCAGAGAGGGGAGAATAGAGTAACTATGCATTAAAACAGTTTTGTCTGCTTGGTAAATATTTGGAATGTTTTGGGTCTGTATTAATATAAAAATTGTGCATTTCTTATAGAGGGGAGGAACTATAAACAGATTTTAAGATTTTATAAAATTAGGAGAAAAATCTTAAAAGCTGTAGCTTTGAAACAATCCTCAATTAAGTTTGTATTATGTTCTGCTAAATATTTGAGCATTTAAGATTGATACAAAACAGTTAAGATTAAAACCAGTGTTATTTTCACTTTGAAATTAATCCAGTTTTTCTTACCTTTTGCAATAATTTGAGAGTTTGGAGGAAGGGTTAGGTTCAATAAGTGCTGGGAATGATTTTCAGGGGAAATTGCTGAAGATACCTAAAACAAATTTGTGGTTAATAGTAATGCATAGTTTGCTGCTGTACTTGGAAATGTGACTTGTTTTGAAAATCTGATTACTGGTAGTTATATCCATATTTTTCTGGAATAACTTCTCAGTGGGAAATAATGACAGGACAAAAAAAGTTATTGCAAGATGACAGACTATAAGAGGGATTTCCTCAATCAGTGATGAATGATTCTAGGTTTTGATGTTCATTCAGTTTTTAAGTAAGTGAAATATGACAAATATACCATATGTCATAATTCATGTAGAAGTAGTTCTGTTATCCTTCTTGATTGTAGTTTTGGCTTTGGTTTGAAAGAAAGAATGAGGAGAAAAAACTATGATGAGGCTACAGTAATTTTCCACTTTCTGAGATCAAAATACAGTGTCATAAAAATACAAATGTCAAATAGCAAAAGAGAAGTGTTTTCTAGATTAATGTTTTTGCTCCATAAGACTAATAATGCTAACTGTATTTTACTAACTAATCTTGAATTGTGAAGGCAAAGAGCAATTGTCTTTTGAAGACTTACTTACACAGATAAAATAGATGCACATATAATAATATATGCAAGTTAATAATAACTCGGATCAAAAGCTGAATTTTTTTTAAAACATTTGTCACTATAATTTCCTAGGTGAGACTGAAATACATAAAAAGGTACATTTCCCATACTTTTATATCTTCAGACTAATATATGTAAATTGAGGAATGCAAAGGAACTGGTTCTGTTTAAAAGAGGAAGAGGTCTTAAAAAAAGAAGAGCCTCAGTAAAGCACGGTCATAAACTGCTAGATCTATCTGCATTAAAGAAGTTATTGTCCAATCAGGGATTTTCCAGGCAGCACTCTTCAGGCAGTAATAAATAATGCAAGCCAAAATGTTCACCTTAATATGTAATTTCTAGGGTTTTTTAGTATATTATTATTAGGTTTAGAGGTCTTTTTTGTGTGTGTTTTGTTGCCTTTTGTTTTTTTTCTTTTATTATTTTCCCATAACTTTTAGGAATATATAGAAGTTAGTTACTGATTTCTGTGGCTTTAGTGTTTCTTTACTGGGTATAGGCATGTGGATACCTTTTTTTCCCCTTTTTTTCCTGTTTGACTGGCAACAAGGACATTATCTGAATTGAATTCATATCAAGTGTCACCTAGGAGATATATAAAAGAAGCTTCCTATACTGTCACTGTTTCAATTTTTTCAGGAGATAAACAAGAACCTTTTTGAGATGTCAGCTATTAAGGTGAATAAAGAAGCTATTTTCCATTAAAACCACATACAGTATTTTAAACAGTTTACAAGACTTAGGATCAGCCATAGGGCCATAGTATAGATATGAAAAACCCCATTCTAACCTCCAATTTATTAATTTACTAAAGCACTAATTTAGAGTACACAAACATGCATTGAAAGAATTATTCACTCACTAAAAGAAAACTGCTATCATATTATCATAAAGATGATTTTTTTTCATATTTTTAAGCTCTTTATTAAAATGTAATGCATGCTCTTCACATTTTGTTTTGAGACACTTTTAATTTTAAAGGTGTGGAGAATATGCAGGAGAATGGACACTTTGTGAACATCTTTGTGAACAATGCATGTAACAGTTCCCACAAGACACAGGCCTTTGTTTGCATACCTTTGGACAGTAGTAAAGGAATAGTTTATAGCTTTGAGATAGGTTCTTGTCTGCACCTGCTCATTAAAGAGAAACTTGCAGGCCCTGCCAGATTCCTCTGGAAAGTCCTTGGAAGAAATCCATGGGGTGAGCTTCAGGTGGAGTGAATTAACACCAAGACCAATGGACTAAAGAGCATGAAATGCATAAACATGAACCTACAGAGTTATCCAATCACCTTGTATGATCACATAACCGGAAGACACATCCTATATAAAAGTAGAACCATGTGTGTAATAAAGTGTACTTCACTGTTTGATCATATTGGTCTGTGTGTGTTGTACCTGAATTCCTTCCTTTGCCTATAATTGTGTTTTAGAACAATTTAATCTTACCCTAACTCTACCTCAGTACAAATGTCTTTTACTAGGAGATGTATACAATACTTGTTTCATCTGGTACTTTACTGCAACTTTCTTATCATTCTATAATTCCCTTGAACTTTAGTTCAAACATTAAACAAATTTTGCAGAATAGGGTAATGATACCTTAAGCATATTTATTGCATTGTGTAAGTTATGTACTTATTTCTGCATTTATATTCAAAATTATAATTTAGAGTATAACTTACATGCATTACATTGTATACTATAATAATATAACATGAACAAGCCAGAAATAGAATGATAATACTAATTTCATTTTTTTCCCTTATATCTTAGAGATATTTGACTAGGTACAAAACGAGGTTGCAAAATATGTTTCATATGAACAAATATTCATATCACTGATATGGTACTAAACTTTTACTGGCCTTTCTGTTAGCTGTGAATCTCAAGATTTTCCTCACCTTTACGGCTTAATTTCCTTCTGTGTCTTATTCTGTCTTACTGCAATAATATTCATTACATTATACTGATGGTGCTGGTGAAAACTGATTTTACAATTATGATGCTTGAATGAGACACATTAAGAGCACAGATTTTGTCAATTAGAATTGCTCAAATTACTGACAAAATATTGCTTTCTACTGATGGATGAAGTGAAAGACACTGAAATTCAGTATCAGTATTTGCAAGGAATAAGCTTCACTGGTGACGTTCAGACCTCTGAAAGCATGTGCATGGCAGAGTGAAATGATTATTCAAGCTGTGAGTGGGAAATAAAAGTAGAATGGCAACAGTTTCTTGCTGTTACATTTCTCATAGCTGTACTTAGGGAGGTAATATGCACACAGGGTATGTGGACTAATGCCAGTGTACATTTGGGATTGAGAAGTTCATATCCTGAAACAGCTGCATTGGGTTGACCTTGTTCTCAGATGCTCACCCACCCTCAATCTCCCTCCCCCAACTCAACAGCAGAAAGGGAGAAAATAAGATGGAAAAAACTTGTGGGTTGAGACAGAGACAGGAAGATCCCCTACCAGTTACCATCATGGGCAAAACAGGTTTGATTTGGGGAAAATTTTCCCCTGCTCCAGGATGGGGTCCTTCAGTGGGGATATAGCCCTTCACTAACTGCTCCAGTGTGGGTCTTTCCTGCAGGCTTCAGTTCTTCTGGATAGATCCATGTGGTGTCATCAAGGGCTGAAGGGGAATCTCTACTGCTACACCTGAAGCACCTCCTCCCCCTCCTTCTTCACTGCCTGTGGTGTCTGAGGAGTTGTTTCCCTCACATTTCACCTCACTCATCTCTGTCACACCTCCTCTGCTTCCCTGGGTTTTCCCAGAGGTGCCACCAGCTCACCAGTACCCAATCCATTCCACCTCACATCTCTTTGAAACACAGATTTATAAATCAACGTGAAAAATTAAATTCATTACATACTTTTCATGAACTTTTCTTGCAGCAACAAGAAAAAATTTCCAACACCAAAGTCAAAGTAACATCATCACAACACCAACAAACACAGACAATACATATACGCTCTCATCCTTCTGGGTTTAGGTGGAGCAGAGCTGAAGGGACAGCCCCGATGGTGTGTTAGCATTGCTCAGCAATAGCCAAAACGCTGGTGTGGTACCAACACTGCTGGAGGCACAAATGTAAAGCACAGCACTGTACAGGCTGCTGTGAAGAATATTAACTCCAATGCAGGCAGACTCAGTGCAATATCATTCTTGTGCCACCAGAGAGAGAAATTCGTGATTGCGTGGTGTACATTGCTTGCTGGTCTCTGATTTAAGCTAAAAATTAAATTAGAGTAGGAAAGACCATAAAAAGAGTAACAAATGGGGCCATGTAAATGCACTGACAGGAACAGCCATTCTACCTGTACATTTTGATGTACTTTATGAAACTGATAACTAAGTCAATTTTTATTTTCCCTGTAGTATTCTTGCTGCCTTGTTAGTGTGTTAATGATTTCTTATGTCTGAGCATAATGCCATGGTCTTTGGGAGTTGTGAATTTAAAGTATGGGCATACTGTAATATTTTAATGGCATCATATCAACAAATATCAAGCATTTGACTACCAAGAGCAAAGTGCTGATAGCTATAAATTAGTCTCCAGCTGGTTTTCAGAGAGTCTTATTTGCTTCTTAGCCTGAGTGAGAGACAGTTGATATGAATGATGTTTAGGTTTTATTCAGTGTTTGTAACTTCCTCTCAGTTTTCCATTTTGTGATCATATGCCAGAGAGAATGCAACAGAGCTCCTGAAGGCAAGCAGAGTTTTATGATACTTCAAAGAGTTTTATGACTTGCTCTTGTTGAGAACCATTCAGCGTGTATATGAAAAACTGTGAATATTTTTGAGGTATTCATCAGAGAAATTAAAATATATGATAGATCATCTGGAAATGATCTGTAAACCAGTGTTTTTTAGTACAAAGAAACCTGGAATATTGTTCTATTTTGAAATGCATTTAACTGGACTGTTTTTTGTTTGTTTGTTTTTTGTTTGTGTGGGGTTTTCATTTGTTTGTGTGTGTGTGGGGGGGTTTTGTTTGTTTGTGGTTTTTTTGTGGTTTGTTTGCTTTTTTTTTTTCCCCTGCAGCCTTCACCACCCCTTCACTGGAAAACTGCAAACTGCCTCTCTCATTTGGCCAGTTTGGGATATTTCCTTCAGAATGCAGTTACTGTAGGTTTTGTAATTTCTCCAAATCTTTGGAGTCTTAAGGCTAAAGGAAGTAAAAAAGATGGCAGGTAGAGTTATCTACCTGATGAAGGGTTTTGTTGTTGTTTATTTTTTTTTAAACTGAGTAATTTAGGAAATCAGTGAAATCAAATAGGTGTCCAAAGAGAAAGGATTGTAATCACAAGTAAGAAAGACAGATTATGCTGAGGCTAAAGCCAATAGAAATTACTAGACATTTCCGATCTTTTTATTACTAGAATTTAATTTGACTGGTAGCTTATCCATGTAAAATACGTCTCTTATTTGAATACAGAACCATAAATAGTAGTGGTTCTGTACAGAAAGATAGTAAAATATGGCATCTGTATGCTGTAAGAAACTCTTAGAGATATCAGACAACGATAAATATTTATTACATAAACAGTTTGGCAGAGCAAAGGAACAATCAGGAGATTTTTATAGCAACAAAGGTTTCAAAGACTGCAGGTCACCTTGACCAAAAGAGTTTCTTGGTCCTGTTGTGTGGATTCTCCTCCTGAGAACTTTGCACTTCAGAAGGCATGAGGCCTTGCACTGAGTGCCCCTTTGTTAATGAAGACTTCAGTTTTCTCCACAGGTATTGCCATTTCTCTGCAGAGACGGAAACTGCTTTGTGATTCAAGTCTTCCATCCTTAATTATTCTATGTTAATACTTCTGAATGGATCCAAGAATCACGTTTCTGGCCTAGAAAAAAAAAATCATGTTTTTCTATCTTTCAAATCAGATGAAAATCTAAATATAAAATCACATAGCAGATCTAAGAAAAAACAAACAAAACCAAATTTCTTTGCTAGTCACATCATCAATAATTATGAGAGTATATTTTCCCTGCAGGATCTGGAATGGACCTTGGGATTTGGATTCAGTTTTCACTCTGAATTTTTTATTTTTCATTTTTCATATTAACAGTATTTGTAGTTCTTTGTACTGGTAGAAGGACAAAAGCTGTGAGTCAGGTAACCCTGCTGCTTTTACCATATTACTTTTTAGGTACTGGTGAAATATGACATGAAGATGAAAAATTCAAATCCTGATTACTTTTTTGTGCAAGAGAAATTTCATTATACGATAATTTTGTTGATATTTTTTACCAAGATAACATAGCATATTGGATATAGACTTACAAGATCTATAGGAAAAGGATTTTAAGGTGTTGAGACTAAATTTTATATTTAGTTTATATCATCAAGGGCAATGCAGAACATTGGATAATAGTCTAAATGATCTGAGTATTAGGAGACATAAAGAATTTTAAAGAAGTATGAGTGTGGTGGGATGAATAATATTTATGAGTAGACAGGACCCTTTTGTAACTTTTGACTTACAGAAATCTTTTCCTTTTGGCATGGCACTGAAAACTCCTGCATGGACTCATTTTGTACACAACCACAACAGGTGGGTGCATCAACAGACAAGAAGATTTAAAGGCCTAAGGGACATGAGAACACTCCTACTAATACTGTACAGTATACTCCTACGATAATATCCAATTAGCATACTGGGCGGTTGGCACAAGAGTGGTAAAGCAGTTCAGGGTGGTGAGCTAGAAGTGGAAAAATTAATCTTGAAAGAAATGGGAAAAAACCTTTTGTTGCTGTCAAAATAATTCATAAGCATTTTTATTTGAGGTTTCATGCTATAGGAAATTAACGTATTGATGATCTTAACTTTAAGTATCTTTCTAGGAGTAAACCCCCAAAACTTTAAAAACAATCAGAAATTAAAATTATGTCCTTTATTTAGGGGTGTTACAGGAAATAAAATGTGCACATTTGAAAATTTTGACTAAAAGTATTTTGATATTATTTCTGTTCCTTTGAGAAATTTTAAAAATCTTGGTCTAACACTGAGGGTAGTCGAGATCTATGATACTTAGAAGGGGTCCTGCTTGTTTTAGAATTGTTGAGATTGCACAGCTCAAATGAAGGTATTTTAAACTCAGCAACTTTTATTTCTCTAGATGCACACAACTAAGCTTTTTACTTCTGAGGATTTATAAGCATGTGCAAAACCTGGCATTTGAAATATAAACTTCTATATTAAGTTAGCCATAGCATGAATCATGGTTATTGTTATTGAACTTACAATGTCAGTAAATGTGAGTTGCCTAAACATTATAATTTGGTACCTATCACATTTGTTTGTAAGTACCTTGTGGCGGTTTTAACCCAGTGTCCACCCAAACCTCCAGGTCCTTTCCCTTTCCCAGAGGGAAAGGAAAAGGAGAAAAGGCAAAAAACCAGCTGAGAGACACTGACAAACTCAGAGTGGCTAAATACTTAAATTTATTACTAACAAGATAAGAACTAAAACTAAAAGTAATAAAACTAAAAATTAAGAAATAAATCAGTCTAAAGAACACCTTTTTCCTCCCACTCCTCCCTCTTTCCAGCAGTTCAAGGGAGCAGGGAGTGGGAGTTTTGCAGGTTGTTGTTGTTGTTGCCATTGCTCTTGTCCTGTGGGTCACTCCATGGGGTGCAGTCGGGTCTCTGCACCCCAATGGTCTCCGTGGGCTGCAGGGGGACAACCTGCTCCACCATGGTCTGCTGGAGGGCACAGCTCTGAGTCCTTCCCTGGCTCCTGTGGGGTCCCTCCCACAGGAGACAGTCCTCAATAGACTTCTCCAGTGTGAGTCCACCCCTCAGGCAACACTTCTACTGGGGGGAAAAAACCTGCTCCAGCATGGGTTTCCTTCTCCATGAGTCATGGCTGCAAATCTCTTCCAGGATCTCGCTCCATCCTGGGCCTCCCACAGGGCAACAGCTCCTTTAGGCATCCACCTGCTCCTCCAGGGGCTGCAGTGGGGTCTGTGCACCCTGATGGATCTCCTTGGGCTTCAGGGAGAGGGGGGGAGTAGCTTTCAGTCCTTCCCTCCCACCTTGCTCCAGCTTGGGGTCCCTCCTTCACCTTCTCCTGCTCTGACTTTGTCTCTGCATTGTTATCTCATGACTGGAATTTTCAACTGCACAACACTCCTAATTCTTAAATATGCTATCACAGAGGCATGACTATGATAATTGGCTCAACTTTGGCCATCAAACAGGAAGTCCCTCCTGGACCTGGCTGTTATTGGCTCCACAGGGCAGGAGAAGCTTCTAGCAGCTTCTAACAGAAACCATCCTGGAAGCCTCCTCTTCTACTAAAATTCAGCTACAGAAACCTATGACTTTATTAACCTATAATTAGTAATTATACAGATTAGTTGTCTGAAAGAGATTTTGAACTGTGGGCAGACACTTAGCAGGAGTCATTAAAGCTATGTAAAATAATTAGCTGGTATGTGATGCTGACAAGAAAATAAGATAAATTCTCAGTTTGAAATTATTAATGAAAAACAACTAGTAGAAAAATATTTCTTACCCTGATTGGTGTTAAGGTGAAGAGCAACTTCTCTATTAGTTCAAATTAAAAAAAAAACAAACAAAAAAACCAAAACATAAATGTATGTGACAACAAAACTGGGATGATTTCACCTCTCTCTTGAAACTAAGATTTGAATCATCTGTTATTCATCAAACAGGCTTGTCAAAGTGCACACGAGACAGCCATTCCTGTAAGCAATCCATGAGTTTAACATGGTTTGTCCCAGTTCTGTTTGTTACCCACTGTTGCTGTAGTTACTGCTTCTGTAGTCAGAAGACACTATAAAGGCCTCTTCAGTGAGTACTTTTAGGTACTGTGTTTCTTTATGTGGTGTCTCTACCTAGGACACATCCTTGTCTAATTAAGAGAAGTCCTGTTTGCTTCCATGGTAATGTGTTCAGCCCATATATGAGCCTCTGTATCCCATTCTCTTTTCTCGCAGATTGTACACTAGAGCAGAGCAGCAAAGAAAATGAAGATTTAATATAAATCTCATTCATACCACTGTTTTAAAGGAGAGTCTGATGACCACCTGATGCAGCTGAGGAAGAAGTCAGTCACAGATCTAACTTGGGTGAGATAGCAGTGGCTTACAGATTTTACTGGGATAAAGCCTGGAGTTCAAGCATTGGTTTAGAAACATTTGCATGAACAGTTTAAAACCTATTGGTAGCAATACTGACAATAGGTTTACCTTAATCACAAGGGAAGTAATCTGATAATTTCAGTCTTTAAAGGTAATTCACTTGATTAAAGTAAACTGCTTATCTTTTCCCTTCCCCAGTGCCCAAAAGAAACCAAATAAGCAATTAAATTAGGTATAATGAGCCCTCATTCTTCTTGATTCTCCTTCGGTCCATTGCTGACTTCAAAGTAACTACTTGTGTGGAAAGCTGCTACAAGAGGAAGAAATTCTCAGATTCAGTATATACATGAAAACTAGGAGGGAAAAGGTGACATTTTAATGCCAGTGTTAGGCATGATTATTTCCGTCAGCAGTCTTCTGAAGTTGCAGAAAATAGAGTAAGACATTGAAGAACTTTGTCATCCTGAGGCATTTATTCAGACTTCTCAAAATGCTGCTATGCATTGAATAAAGGCCTAGAAATGAGTTTTCAGAGGATGTCTGCAACTCCTATTTTTTTCTTAACCTCCTCTGGACCATTCCTAAAGCTTGTGGATGTAGCTTGGAAAAAAACTTTGAAAAGAACTGCTGAACCTCTGTTCTCACTGTCCCTTTCTTGGCACACTCCATACCCAGTTAGTGACACACAATAGTATTACTTACTACCTATTTGTTACAGATACTGAATGTGCATTCGTGCAGTTTTTGATGGGGCTTTGGGCAGCTTGGTCTAGTGGAAACTGTTCCTTCCCATGACAAGGGGCTTGGAACTAGATGGCCTTTAAGGTCCCTTCTGACCCAAACCATTCTATGACTACGTTTTTAAATAAGCTGATATGCACAGTCTTGATGTGGTGGGAATACAGAAACAAAAGGAAGCTGACAGCTGTACCTGTATGACAATTTTTTAAAAAAAGAATTTCAATAGAAATGCTTGCAGTTAAAAAAAAATAACTCTGAGAATTAAAATCTTAGGCAATCATAGGATATTTTGAGTTGGAAGGGATCTTTTAAAAGTCATCTAGTTCTAGCTCCTTGCAGTGAGCAGGGACATTTTCAGCTAGGTCAAGTTGCTCAGAGCCCCATTTAGCCTGACCTTAAGTGTTTCCAGCGATGTGGCATCAACCACCTCTCTAGGTAACCTGCTCCAGTTTTCACCACCCTCATAGTAAAAAACTTCTGTCTTATATATAATTCAAATGAACCTTCCTTCTGTTTACAACCATTACCTCTTGTTGAACAGGCCCTGAAAATAGATTGTCCCCATAATCCACATCTTTAACACAAGGTACAAGCTGCAAAAATCAAAGCAACAAAAATAATTATGTGAAAGGGAATGTAGATATTACCATGAAACTTGACTCCAGTAGTTACATATAAAATCTGTTGCTGATTCAGAAGTTTCACCACAGCAGCAACCAAACTTTTGTCTCTTAAGTTTAGAGATGTTTATTGTACGAAAAAGTGCTCTTGGCATGAATGCTGCAGTGTGGGATCAATTTAGCATGAAGCAGAACTAAAGACAGTGAAGCAAGAATTTAAACATATTCCCCAAGATCTGTGAGAAATCGCTTACGAGAGCTGAATTACACTCTTATGGAAATCCTGTTATCACCTAAGTAATAGCTCTGTATTCAGACTGGCCTTATAAACCCCAAGTGCTCGAAACACCTGAACCAAAAATAACTGTTAATAACTGGTGACTCACCTTTCTAGTTGCTGCTGCTTTTTTCAAGCATCATTCCCCCAAACAAAGTGTTGAAAGCATTTTTGAAAAATACTATACAGAAACTTTGAAAATTACCTTGTTTCTACACGCTAGGGTAGACAATAGATAGGCTTTAAACTATTTAGTTTATGTATTTTGCTGTGAAACTTTACAAGACCATTAAAATCTTCTTGTTTTAAGATGACAGGCCAAGAAATATGTTTTGTAGTGAAAATCCGAGAGGTGTTGTGAGCTAAAAATATCTTGTTTGGAAGCCGGGCCACTTGGGTGCTATTCCTGCTGCCAATGAACTTGTAACTTTTACAAAATGGATTAGCTTTCACAGCAAGAACTTGAGATCATCTTCTTAGCCAATGGGCAAGACACTCTCTTGGGCAGTAAAAAGTATGAGCTTTGAATTCTTCGTCCCCCCAGGCTGAGCAGGAAATAGGAACTTGGTCTCCCGTAGCCTGATGTAGAGCTATAATTTCTGAGCCAATAATTTCTACTTCATTTGGCAAAATAATGCTGAAAGGTATGTTTGCCTTTTTTTTTTTTTTTTTAATAGCCTCAACATTGTGATGTGTCTGAGGTAAAACAGTGAGGCATTTCAATTTGACTGTACTTTTAACAAATACACCATTCTTCCTCATATTATTTTATTTTTTTAAGGAGTAGGGAGAAGTGGTTTGGATTTTTTTTGACAACATCTGGTATGAGTACTTTTCCGTATTGATGCTAGGCAAAAACTGACACTTTTTTTTTTTTTTTCTTTTCCTTTTCTAGGTATTAGCAGAAGTCCAGATCTGTGAATAGTACAGCCAGTGCTTCATGAGCTGAACCATTTCTATGGGTCCTTATCAAATATCTGTATGTTCTGAGGATTTATATGTGAGAAAAAGACCATTGATGTTATTCTACTACATTAAAATAGGATAAGGAGTTAAAGAAATTTCATATATTTGGATATTATTCTTTGTGCAATGGCTGATGTAATACGTCAGCATAGAAGCTGTATTTGTAGCAAAATTACTACACTTTTCACTGTCACATTGTTGACAGTAAGGAGACCTGTAGCCTATGAAGAGCTCAGCCTCTGATCACCTGGGTCACTGTCCTCTGTTCATCATGGACTATATCTCCATTATTCTTCATAAACAATTTGTGCATTTTCAGAGATTTAGTAAATGTTCTCTGTGGATGCCTTGAGACTGCTTAAAAAATTGTGATGTATCTGGCTGAGCCAGAATTCATTTCCCCATAGCAGCCCTCACAGTGCTGTGCTCTACATTGGTAGCTATAACAGTGTTGATAACACCCCCATGTTTTGGCTACTGCTGAGCACAGCACTGTAACATTCCTTCTTCAGTTGAGGGTAAGATCCAGGGAAGCAGCACAGGTTAGGCCATCTGACCCACACTGCTCAAGGGGATATTCCATACCATATGATGTCAACCCAGGTATAAGAGCTGAGGCAAGGAGCAGGAATGGGGGCATTCATTGTCTCCAATGGCTGCCAACTATGATGTGTGCTGGAGCCCTGTTTCTCAGAAGAGTGGCTGACCATCGCTGCCTATGGGAAGCAGAGGTTAACTGCTAGCTTCTACTTAACGTGCTCACACTGCTTTTGCTTTTTTTCATAAACTGCCTTATCACAACTCATGATTTTTTATCTATCATCTATCTATCTATCTATCTATCTATCTATCTATCTATCTATCTATCTATCTATCTATCTATCTATCTATCTATCTATCTATCTATCTATCTAATCTATCTATCTATCTATCTATCTAATCTATTTTCTTTTTCTTTCTTTTCCTACCTGTATTCTTCCATGTCCAGCACGGAAGCTGAGTGATAGAGTGGCTGGGTGGACACCTGGTGTTCAGCCAAGGTGAACCCACCACTAAAAACAATTACAGCATCTGATTTAGATGAATGTTCATCTCTTTCTAAAAATACATTTTTGTAAGGAAAGATTTTCTAGTTTTTCATATTAATGGAAATTAGATGCAGAGTTCCTGTCATACTGATGGAAATTCAGCTTCAATATTTTTCCTTGCTCAACTCTGAAAATGTATCTCTGTCTCTCTCTGTTACTGATCCTTCCTCCTCCCACAAATAGATCCAATTAGAAGAGCTATCATATTGATGTAGTACGGGCAGACATGGATTTTCAATGACAACAAAAGCGTAAAAGAGATGTCACTCCAACCTTCTTAAGTGGGAAAAATTGAAATTGGTGGGTTCTGTTTGTAAGACCAGCTGTGTAGTATCTAGTTGACAGCTAGGGTTAAACCAAGACACATCCTTAAACAGAACCTGCTTCAGAAATAAAAAAAAAGCTGATAAAAAGTGTATAATACTTTTCACACACTGTCTTGATTGTCTATGCATGTTTTTTGGGTTTGTAATGTACACTGTCCATGAAGGTTCATCAGAAAGCTACCTGGAAATGGAAAGAGGGCTCAATGAAGTAGTTTTGTTTCAACCCTTCCTTGTATGACAACAATTATGGCATAGTTGTCTAGTTTGAAATAGCTAAAAAAGGCTTAGAATATAGTATTTCTATGTAATTAAGATTTGAGGATAAAGGATAACTATTGTCTTGATAAGGTTCAGAATGGCCTGAGATGTTGGAATGTTTTCTTTGACATGGAGTGGTATTGAGATGTTCTTGCTTTAAAATGGTTTTATACTGCTATTACCTTTGAAACTCCATTTTTTGTATTCCCCAGTAATGTTTCCTATTGTTCAGATTTGACATCGTGACCTTACTGGCAAACTCTCTGCTTATTAATTTAAACTATTATATTCTGAAAAAAAGCGATTGATATCTGGATGAGGGGTGATGACTGGTAAGAAGTTGGAGATTCTAGGTTTTTATGTTTAAATGTTAATATTCTTTTTACTTGTCTATGCCTATGTTTGTTCAAGAATAACTCAGTTACTGAATTAGCATATCAAATCTTTAATCTAAATAAATACATTATTGAAGTAAAATTAGCCCATTTCAATCTGTCCCAGGTTGAGCTATTATTACATTTGGATTGCCTTTCCTTTGACTCACCTGATACTACTTAGACACAATAAAAAGAGTTCATTCTACCTATTTAATCCTTTTTTCTCCAGTTCCTTTTGAGAATGTTTTTTTGGTCTTAATTGTATGGTAGGTTTTCTTTTATTTTTTTTTTTTTAGGCTTTCAGTCCAGTTCAGGGATTAAGGATTCTTTTGTTATTATTATACCAGATGAATTATTGGTAAAATTATGCACATTTTGCTGCTCTATGGATAGTGCTAATGAGGAGTAGGAGGAAGCAGATGATGACATTATTCCTCTTCTTCAAGAGTGTGTGCTTCTCATTTGTGCTGCCATATCCCCTCTTGCCCTGTATCCTCAGCAGACCATCCAGACATGCTAAATCTGATCTTGAAATTTTCCTGCATAATTCATAGCATCAAGTGGTTAGTTGTTCAGACTGTAATTTCCTATAATCAATTTTCTGAGTACCACAGATCAAAGAGATTTTAAATTATTAAATACAAGGTTATACATGGGCTTGTCTCTCAGAGGAATATTAAACCTTAACTAACTTCTGTAAATTCCCTTAGAAGCTATTAGACCTATGAACATGAATAAGCAGTAGCTCTTCAATTATCAGCATATATTACAAATATTTTTTATTGCTTTCCCTTGAATAGTAATTCCTTCTCTAGCAATGCTTTTCCAAAAAGGCAAGAGGCTCTCTCTTCTTTCCCTTTCTCCATGAGGTTTATGAAATGCCAGAGCAGACACTTACTTGCACTGCCCCTGCTATTGCTGCTGCCAGTCCAGAGCTGTGTGATGATCTCCATATTTCCTTTGCAGCTTGAGTTGCACCATGTGTTTCTTGTAAGTGTTTAAGTGTAACTGCCAAACTCTCGAACTCAAGAAGGACACCATTTTTTCCCCCTTGTGGAAGGAGGTGGCTGGAATATGAATGCAATGCTTAGCCTGAGGGTGAGTTTGCTTTGTTTCCTGTAGCACTGGCTTGAATTTCTGAATTTAGGGAGCCAATATCTGAGAAGGTACCATTCTTGCTTACCATTCATCACTCATTGGAGTGAAGACCATGGAAATACCAACATTCACAATCAAAAAAATCATACTTTGACAGCTTGTTGTTCTTCCTTGCTGACTTACACTTATTCCCATTGATGCTTTCTCATTTCTTCCTTGGTCACCTGTTTTTTTCCTTTACAGACTACATCTGACACCCATTGCTCTTTCAGTTCTCTTCCAGCTTCCCTT
Organism: Formicarius rufipectus; assembly: GCA_013399695.1. Classification (NCBI taxonomy): domain Eukaryota; kingdom Metazoa; phylum Chordata; class Aves; order Passeriformes; family Formicariidae; genus Formicarius; species Formicarius rufipectus. Next base: position 592,740 of record VXAU01004952.1, read on the forward strand.
GGGCAATCCCCGGTTCAGCCCTGGCATGTGCATGCAAGACTCTGTTCAGCTCTGCTAAAGGGTAATGCTCACAGGAGAGGGACTCATGAAGCTTTTGAGAAAGGCATGATCCTATTTGACCTTTGAGCTCTCCTGGAAGGTGAGTGTTTCTTATATTTGATTTTAGATAGGAAAATTATCTTCAAATATAGCATAGCTATTGTATATGTTATGATAAAAATCTTATGTGTAATCAATCCACTTGTATTCTTAACTGAAAACATGCATTCGACAGGCCTGAGTATCACCAGTCACCCTCCGTAAAGTAAAACCACCAAAAACTGTGGTCTGTTTTCCTGGAGTTGGAGAAATGTAGATGTGGTACTTTAGGACAGCTAAAAGCTACCATCTCTCTAGCATGAGCAACTGTAGTAATATGTATTAATTTTTCAGCTGCTCTAATTTAGAGGCAGCAGTGTTTGTGTGGTTGTGCTCGCCTCATATTGGGTGGCAATGTGTTCTATATGCTGGAGGCACCTGAGGTGTGATCCCTTCTGCAATTTCTGCAAGGTGGTAATTTGAAGAGAAGGAGCCATACATTTTAAACAGCTGCAGCTGGAGCCTTCAGAACTTAGAGCAACTTATAGTTAGTACTTAGGAAAGTAGAAGTCAGAGGTCAGTATTCATTCAAGCCACTAATGTAATTGTTATCTTGTGCTTTTAGGATTATTACCGATTAGTGTATGTGACATGCTGAATAAATTCTGAATATATTCAACTCAAATATGACCTTCCCATTATATATTATTGGATATCTTGACTATTTTAATATTTTTTGTTTAAGCTTCTGAAGTTGGCATCATAGTGCACCATTAGATGAATTGGCTTTTCAGTCCCAGAAAAAGGCAAGTGCATGTATATGAACATCAAAATATGCATACATAAAGCTTTTTATGTATAAAGTCAGATGCAAATGCTTGGTTAGAGCATGAATGACATTGTAAGTTGACTGCAGAAATGGAGCAATAGGCTTGTTGGAATAATTGTAATTCCTTATACCCAGTGAAGATTATATAAAATTGTGTTTCAGGGACTGATGGTGGAGTGATTAGCAGCAAAGTACAGTGTAGTGGGAGGTCATAGAGGTTGAGCATCCTCACAGAAATCGCTCAGTCTTGAAGGAAGTATAAATGAGTTGAGCACTAATGCTGCAAAATCTCTTGGCTGACCACCTGTCTGGAAACGGGTAAGAACTGGTACTTGTCTGAGATTGGCTTAAAAACAGAACTGACATCCCAGTGTATGCTCTTAAAAGAAGGGGAAAATAAATGTTGAATTGGGGACAAAGCAGAATTAAATTTATTTGCCTAAAATTCCACTTCCTTAAAAATATGTCTTGGTTATAGAAAAAGCAAGATAGTAGTGGGAATTGATTAAAACAGCAACAACAACCCACCAAACACCCATATTCCCACGCTTTAAAGCAAAGGAATAAAAGGAAAGAAACCCTCACACAGACAGCAAAGTCATATGGTCTGTATCATGTAGCAGTAGTACGTTGTAGTACCTACTGTAGTACCTACTTTGACTTGACTCCCAGTGAAGTCCCTTGTGTTTTGGCTACATCAGAAGAACAGTATCAGGGCAAATTCCTTGCAGTACCTCTAGTGAGGTCACTCAGGGAGCAGTGACGTTAGATACAGAAATATGTGCTGGAATAAAGTAAGCTTAGGAGACATACAACTTGTTTTTGAAGTAAACCTATGAGATTTATGGGGACAAATCTCATGGTTCTTTAATCTCTCATTTGCAGTTGCCTTGGCAGCCTCAGTAAACATGGCTCTTTCCCTTGTCAGAGAAGAGTTCCTAAGGCAGAGAAGAATAAAAATGCTCTTGAAAGCATACTTTCAGAGATGCATAATGCACTACCTCCCTGCACCTAGTCTCTTGAATGAGATAGTTTAACTTTTTCTGTATTTTTTCTCCCAAGAGTGGGGTCCCACCCTTGTTCAGTGGTTCCTTTTGGAACTTGATCTTACTCATTAAGACAGTAAAACACTTCAGAATTTTTAAAAGTAGTTTTTAGACATTGCAATATGTCAAATTAGCTTGCAGCAAGGAGGGAAGGGACGTTTGCAGATTTGACCTACAAAGGTCCTGTCCAATAATTTGATGATTCTGGAGGAAGAAGAGTGTTTGATTATAATGATGCAAGACAAATACTGTGGGTTAGGAGTAAAGAAGCCCTTTTCCTTTCAGCAACAGTGACCTGATATTTGGGCTTTTGTTTTTTTGAAATGGCACTTAATGAATATGTGAATCCACGCACCTCCTTGTTATTGCATTTCCTTGTCCTGATTTGTATAACTATCAGCTGATACCAGAGACTCTTCACAGCACAGATCTTGTTATTCAGTCTGTCTGTAAACTGTCTACCATGGTAGCTGGGGCTGTAGAACTATTTGTGAACAGTAATAATATACCTGTCATATGCTCCAGTAAGTGCTCGCTTTATCTCTTGACATGATTTGCCGTGTTTTCAGGCTTTTTTTTTTTTTGGTAGGGTATTACTCAAACTTGTCTTTTTTTGGCCAGCAACTGCCTTTTGAAATAGTTGATATTTTGATACAATATTATTTTAATCCATATTTATAAATGTTGAGTATTTCCTCATAGCTTCTGCATCTCAGCATACAAAGACAATAATTTGTTCTCTCAGCCTTTTACAGTTTGTATTGGTTGGTATGGAGCTGACCTCTCTACATTGGCCATGTTCTCTTGGGTATTTGAATGGAATAACATTGAATTTCAAAGGAAATTTATTCACTTTCTTTTCTTTCTCCCACCTTCAAAATTGTGCTGCCAGCGTTTAACCATAAATACCTACAGATGGGCAAGGTGACCTCCCTCACTTTCATCTAGTCCCTTGAACCAAATGACCTGTGCTAGACTTGACAATTATATGGTACTTGAGGAAAAGGCCCACTTCATAATACATAGCACATTTTTATGATCTGTTAGTTCTCGCATGCCCTAGAAACTTTGCTGAATTTTTGTAACCCTCTGTGCTACTTATATTTCAGTGAGCAGTGAGGTTCTTTGTTTTTCGCCTTCAGTCTTCATCTAGTAAAGAGCATTCACATTACATTTTCCTGCCCCATAGTGAGATATTTTAGGTATGGAATTTATAACTATGCTATAAGCCAGCCTGCCTGATATTTACCCAGAACTACTTTAAGTAGGGAAAACTACTGTAGTGCAAATCAAGGCACATTTCTCTTGCCACCTCTCCTCAATCCTCTCCTGAGCCCCTCCCTTTTTAAAAGGTTACAGAAGAGGTAATTCAGAATGAAGCAATGGCTTCCTCCTCTCCTTACATCCTTAAGGAATAAGGCCTCTGCAATATGAAAGGGAACATCAACTGCAGTTGGATCCTGTCTGTGAATACAGGTATACTTTACACTTTCAGTATATCCTTTTTCGATAAACGTACATTTTCCAAATCCATAGTGGTTAAAGCAAAGCAACAGTAGTCACCAACTCTTCCCTACAGATAATACAAGTGTGTTGCTGTATCCCATCTTCTTGCCTTTCTTTATATCACTCCTTTGGTGCTAGTATTCTAAAATCAGAGCCAAGGTGATTTTTACTGCTGCTTCCTATAGAAAGAAAGAACAAGAGAAAACTCCATTGGAGTATGAGTGAGTCCAAGTTAGACAACTGGTGACCTGAGACCACATGCACAGCACAAAATACTTTTTTCAAGTATACATTCAACCATTCTTGCCTTACATTTTATAACAGTAATGTCTCTAAAGGCTTATGAAAACATTAAGAACTGACTAGAAGAAAAAGCACAGGAAATTCTCCTTTCTCCCCCCTTCTCAGTAGTCCACAGTACTGCATGAGTAGTGCCTAGTTTAAAGCCCTTACGACCATGACAAAATGTGTAAACCAAAATGCAGTTAATGATGAAAACAAACTTTCTTTAACAGAAAAAAAAAAAAGGCTTTTATTTACAAGATTACTTTCATACCATCATTAAACTTTCATTAATGTGACCTTTAATGCACGTATTCCACACACAGTCATGATCACCTTGTGAACTTAGGAATTGAACTGTGCATCAAGGTAGCAAAAAGTGTCATGGAGCAGATGGGCTTTCAAATATTCCCTGAGCCTTAAGTCCTCAGCAAGAAGTGTGAACATGCTCCTTGCAGATGCACTTGGGTGAGTGCATTTGTACAAGAGTGACCATTAGAGATAGATATTGGATGTAAGACACAGGCAGTCAGGGTTACATGAGAGAAAAGTGACATGTCTGATTGAGAAGAGAGTGGCACCGAAAGCATTCTCCCTAAGGGTCCTCCCAAAACACTCTGTTTAAATATTTATACTGCCTAATGGTGTATATATATTTACAGTATATATGCTGCAGTGGAGAAGTGAGTGCTGTATGCCTAACCTTGCAGCCAGTTGCTCTTTCTGGTTAAAGAGACTGATGATTGCAGTGGTAACAGTGTGAACTTCTAAATATAAGTCTGTGAAAATGTTTGGATATATGAGGGGTGAGTCAGGAGAAAGCCCAAGAGATTGAATCCTCACTGAAGTTATTGTCTGAACAAAGCAGCTCAAAATGAGCCTCATTATACCCCCAGACCTTCCAGTAACTGTAATTTTTGATGGTACAAAGCTCATAAGCATGAGTGGTTAGAGCAGCTGTTCATAGGAGTATAGTCCACAGTTAAGGGGGAAATCTGGATTCAAAAGTACAAATAAAGTTTAAACAAGAGAAGGTTAATAAAGGAAGATTATTAAAAAGAAAAATATTCATCCACAAAATGGAAGGAAAAAACCACCAACATGTACAAGAGCTGCAATAGCTCTTATACATGTTTATTTGTTGATATGAAAAGGGCTATACATCAGAACATGCTAGTAGCAGACAGGTAATTGTCTACTGCCATAAGCTAATGCATATACAATAAGTAAAACTTTGAGATTTTGTATTTGTTTGTTTTTACATTACTTTGTTCTGTTCCAGTCAGTCAATGAATAATGTATGCTGTTTGAAGAAAGATATACTGAGTATGATGGAATAATGGTAAGCCACAAATTATAAAAGCAACAGCTCAGATTCGTAGTGTGCATTTCACCTCTGTACCAAGGGCTGCAGATTTTGTTGGCTAGCATGCGCAAACATCTCCTCCAGCTATTCATAGGAACCCCAAGGACAGAACCACAAGGGGAATGGACTATGTGGCTCCTAACTAGTTCCAACAGATTCCTTACTTCCAGAATATTAAGCAGTTTCAATTATGTTGTCTTAAAACTTTGTTCATGAATATTTAGATGAGAAGTAACTTATGCTGTTAGCAAGTGTTTTATTGCAATGAAAAATAACAACTTAAAGTATTTTTTAAACTGCTTTAAGTGTTAATTTAATTTTACACCCACTTTTTAGGTGCAATGCTAATTTGATTTAGAAAAAGTTAGCTGGTAACAGGATAAAGGTGCTTTGAACAACTTAGAACACTTTCTAGACATCCTTGTAAACACATCTTCTGTAGGTATGCAACCTTCTTAGAAATTACATCAGAACTCTGATGAATTAACATTGTCTTTTTCTCTGACAGAAAGGCTTGTAAATGGTATTCAGAAGAACAATAAGTGTTACAGAAGTAGGTCAGCTTGGCAAATAAATAACCTGGTTTACCCAGAGGCTGGCATTGATTTGCTGGCATTTTGAGATTCTGGGCCAGCTTTGTGCCAAATCTGCTCATCCCATATCACATTTAATCCATACCCTTTTTTGTGGCTTGTCAAAGATTTATTTGATATACAGTGTGTATAAAAACTGTTATTCCAGTGCTGAATTTTTTTAGTAGCTAGTTTAACTTGATTCACTGTGACATTCCCATGTGTAATGACATCTTAGCTACCAGTTTCACATCATTAATTATGATATTGCTCTGTACTGTGACAAGTGGCCTAAATTAAAACTTGTTTTAAAATGTATAAACTGACATTTTTCAGGGTAATTTATTTTGTTAAGTAATAGATATTGCAGGCATGAAGGAAATATCGCTCCAGATTCTGTGTTTTGCTAACAATGTTTTGAGAGCAATAGCTGTTGGATAGACAGAAATACAATTGATGTGAGAACCTATTTTCCTGTTTATCCCAACCCAATGTTTCAAAAGCAACAAAAGCTGTGAAAAAAACATTTAATCTTTCATTGAAGAATTCTAGTGAATGTGACCTTACATTATCCACTTAAGCATATGGCTATAAAGTGTGTTCCAAATATCTTTCCACAGGAATTTAAGTAGACAGAGGCTTAGGAATTTAATCTAAATTGTTTAGGATTAACTAAAAAATAATCATGATCATTTTATTCAGTGAATAATGGATTTTCTTAATCTGATTTGAAAACTGGATGCGACAGCAGTACTTGCTGCATTTTTGCAATAGAGTCTTACTGGACTGTAAGGAGAAGTGCACTGATTGTATAATTTTACCTTTTCTATGTTGGTTTTCACAGTTTGCCATATTATTTGGACATACATTTGTTTGAATGTAGCTTCCTGCTCCCTTTGCATTTCAGCAGTGCAGGTATCTAATAGCTCTTTGCTCCTTTTATGGAATGAGACATGCATTTGGTTTGTTAGCAGATGGTCTTTTTTCTCTACAGTGCTAATCAAACTTTGATACATTTGGATTTGCACAAGGAAGAAGCTGACAAGGCTGACTGAGGGCATCTGCTTAGCTGTTTCTTGCAGTTCCTGAGAAATGACTCAATATTCACTTAAGGCTGAAATGCTGGATTTGGAGAATCAATGTGATGGCAAAAGCATAATTTTCTGTAATCAGCTGGGGCAGAGAGGCTGCTCACACATCTCAAAATAACACTCAGGTTGATGGCACCGACTCCTTTTAATTGATGAATTGCAGCATTACTGTTTAGCAGCATCTGAGCAACATCTTGCTTGTGAAAAAGCCTCCTAACCAGGGAATTCCACTTAGCTGTTCTGAAGTGGGTTATTCTACAAACAAAGCAGTATCTAGTCTTGTTCTTCAAACCCTAGAACAGGGCCTTCTAGAGAGGGTGTCTGGAGGCCTGCCCTGGGAGTGGATAATGTTGAGTGGCGTGGGAAGTGGGAGGACATCGACCAGTATCTGGAGAATTTGTCTCCTCAAATGATCTGGAAATTCACCCCTGAACAACTGCAGGACCCCGTTGACGTAATAAGCTATGTGAAAGGCAAATGCTCTGGCAGCTCCAGAGACGGGCAGCTCACAGCAACATGTTGGGCCCTGGCCACTGCTTACCAGACCCTGCTTGATATGATGCAGCACCACCAGCAGGAGGACAAAAGAAGCAAAGCCACAGGAACCATGTCCACCCAAACCACAGCTGAGCTGGAGGGAAAACGAAACAAGACAACCAACACCGTGTCCACACAAACCATTGAGGAGCCAGAAGGACAACCAAAGCTGACAGCAGTTACCCCTGTCCAGTAAAGAAAATCAAAGACTAAATCAGTTCATATAGTGAATGATGAGGAAGAGGCAGGACTGGCACATCCAGTGGAAGGAACTAAGCCAGAAATAATCACTTGGTCCCTATCCCTGGATGAGCTGCGTGAGCTGCGGAGAGAGTTCACATGACAGGCAAAAAAGTCCATCCTGACCTGGCTGCTCCGAATCTGGGATGCCGTGGCCAATGATACAACCCTAGATGGGAGCTAAGCAAGACAACTGGGATCCCTGTCTCGAGATGTGGTCATTAATCAGGGGATTGGAAAGAGGCAGGAAACTCTCAGCCTCTGGCAGTGACTGTTGTCAAGCATGAGGGAGAGATATCTTTGTAAGAAGGACCTCCATGTACAGCAAGGACAGTGGAACACCATGGAACAAGGTATCTGATGCTAAGGAGAATTAGCCATACTGGAGATAATCTTTGTAGAGGACAAAAGATTCTTCAAAAGTCCAGACGGTGTCCAGTGCACATCCCCAATGTGGCTGAAGTTTGCACGGCTTGGGCTAGAAATGTATTCCAGCTACTTAGCAACACTCCAATGGAGGGAGGGAAAGGACAAGGTGGGCGCATTGGTGAGTAAACTCAGGATTTATGAAGACACTGTCACTGCCCTATTATGAGCCCACATCTGATCTGTGGAAACAAAACTGGCCAAACATGTCCACAGCCTGGAAGAGAAGATTGAAGAGGGCCACCAGAGGCTAAGAGAGGAAATTAATTAAGGAAGGAATCTTCCATACCTTGCCAGGACAGATGAGAGACTCTGCTACCAGGAGCAGGTGTCCCCCAGCTAAGGAGAGAGGGTACGCCCCACGTGGCAACTTATGGTTTTACCCCCATGAGCATGGAGAAGATATGAGGAAGTGAGATGGAAAACCTACCTCTTCCTTGTCAGCCCGGGTACATGAATTGAAAAGAGGAATAACTACCACAAGAAACTCTTCATGGATAAATGCTGCTCCACTCTCTCATGGGCAAAACTCCAGATGGTATAGAAGTGACAATGACATGTCTGATCCTCTTGAAGGGCCCTCCAGGTCACATTTACGGGAAGGGAGCAGTGAGTACCATGACCAGGACTAGGGGTGCCCTGCCTCTAGCCAGGTAGAGAAGAGGGACAATCGGGTTTACTGGACTGTGTGGATTCGATGGCCTGGCACGTCAGAGCCACAAAGATACAAGGCGTTAGTTGATACTGGTGCGCAGTGTACTTGGATGCCATCAAGATATGTAGGGGCAGAATCCATATCTATTTCTGCGGTGACAGTAGGATCCCAACAGCTGACTGTACTGGAAGCTGAAGTGAGTTTGACTGGCAAGTAATGGCAGAGTCACCCCATCGTGACTGGTCCAGAAGCCCCATGTATCCTTGGCATAGATTACCTCAGGAGCGGGTATTTCAGAGATCCAAAAGGATTTAGTTGGACTTTTGGCATAGCTACTGTGGAGGCAGAGGAAATTAGATAGTTGAAAATCTTGCCTGGTCTCTCAGGGAACCCTTCTGCTGTGAGATTGCTGAAGGTTGAAGAACAATCAGTACCGATGGCCACAGCAACAGTGCACCGTCGGCAATATCGCACCGACCGAGACTCCGTGACCCCTATACATAAGATGATCCGTGAGTTGGAGAGTCAGGGGGTGGTCAGCAAGACTTGTTCACCCTTTAACAGCCCTATATGGCCAGTGCACAAGTCCAGCGGAGAGTGGAGGCTGACGGTAGATTACCATGGCCTCAATGAAGTCACACAACCCCTGAGTGCTGCAGTGCCGGACATGCTGGAGCTCCAGTACGAGCTGGAGTCCAAGGCAACCAAATGGTATGCCACCATTGACATTGCCAATGCCTTTTTCTCCATTCCCTTGGCAGCAGAGTGCAGGCCACAGTTTGCTTTCACCTGGAGAGGTGTGCAATATACTTGGAATTGACTGCCCCAGGGGTGGAAACACNTGTCGCGATCCGAAAGGGAAAGAAGGATCGG
>VXAU01004954.1:0-24050 GCA_013399695.1 Formicarius rufipectus
GGAAAGCTGCACTGGGTTGGTCACGGATTGCTCGGACACTGTGCTAAGTCTGAGGGCTTCCATGGGCAGGAATCCCTCCTGGTTAAGGCGGGACCAAGTGGTTGAATGTGGGCTATAAGATAACTTTTGCAAGCGGCTATGTGCCTGCAAGCTCTGGTGCTCTCAGTGGATTTAGTGCCAAAGTACTTCCTCTGTGTGGGAGAGAACTCCTGGGCTCCTTCTCAGCCACACTATGGGATGGGACCAGAGACATAGAAACCTGTCAGGGGAACACAAAAATGAACTCAGCTGTTGGCAGGCATTTTCCCCTTGTCCCAGTATCAGTGAAGGCAGCATCCACAGCAGTTGTGTGCTCAGTGCAGTGACACCCTTCTGGACCCAAAATTTTAATTTTTCCTTTTTGCTTTTGTATGTTCATTCTTAAAATCTTTTCAGTTTTCCTTTTTCAGTTTATTCACATTTTTATTTTAAGTTTAAATTTATTTTCTTTTAATTTATGACATTTTACCCCACTGACTCTTTCCCCCTTTTTCTTTTAAATTTTTCACAATTTTTGCATTTTGAAAATTTTTTTTCTCGTTAATTTTTCTTTTTCTTGAATTTTTTATTTTCTCCAATTTTGGGGAATTAATGTCATCATTTTTTGAGGAGTCAATTCCAGAAATTTGTGGGTCAAATCCATTTTTAGGGAGTTAAATTCCTAATTTTGGGAGACAAATTGACTTTTGGGGAGACAAATTTTGGGAGTCAAATGTATTTTTTGGAGAGTCAATTTTTGGGGAGTCAAGTTTTGGGGCATTGAATTAATTTTTGGGGAGTCAAATTAACTTTTTGGGAGTCAAATCTATTTTGGGGGAATCAAATATTTTTTGGGGACTCAAATTTGTTTTCAGGAGTCAATTCCATGATTTTGTGGGTCAATTCCAGAAATTTAGGAATCAATTCCATAATTTTGGCACACAATTCCATCATTTTGGGGGTCAATTCCAGAATTTGGGGAGTCAATTTGATAATTTTAGGGGTCCATTTCACTTTTTTGAAGTCAATTCCGTCATTTTGGGAGTCTGTTCCATAATTTTGGGAGTCAAATCTCTCATTTCCAGGGTCAGATCCATAATTTTAGGAGCCAATTCCATGCTTTTCAGGGTCTGTTCCCTCATTTTGGGAGTCAACCCCTTTGTTTTGGGACTCCCTTCCCTGCCAGGTGCCTCTTCCCTGGCTCCGCAGACCTTCTCCTGCTCTTCCTGCTAGTTTCCATCTGCAGCTCCAATTCCAGGGGTTTTCCACCCCACCTCTCACCTGCTGCCTCTGGTTCCCAGGAATGTCCCAGGCCCAGCTGGAGGCCCCTGGGCTGGTGGGAGGGTGTCCCTGCCCAGGGCAGGAGTGATGGGGGGGCTTGGAGGTCCTTCCACCCATCCCAGGGGCTCAGGAAGGGCTTGAGAAGCCGGAGCTGTTAATGAGACTCCCTGACTGCAGCAAAAACAACCAGAGGGATTTGATTCTAATTCCGCTTCCTCAAAAAGTTCCAGTTCTACTCAGGAAAGACAGAAAAAGTTTCAAATGTTTCCATTCTTGCATCTTTCTGGGATTTCAGGAGGACAAGAAAGGACTGTCTTAACACACCCTTAGACATATTTCTAGAACTAACGCACTCCATCCCAACTATCTCCCAACACACAGCTGGAGCCAAGGATCAACCCAGGGAGATTTGGGTGTTCCAGGGCAACCATTGTCTCAGCTGGGGTTCGAGTGGGAGGGCAGTCTGCCATCTTCCTGATGTGCACGTCTGTGTTTTGTTTACACTTTAAAAATATGCAAGTCTCAGTGCGTCGTCACCGGAGTGTTTTGCTGCAGGCATGGCTCTATTAGGAATGGGAGTAGTATTAAAAAGTACTTGAAGCTGTGAAAGTATAACCAAACAAACACAATCCCCTCTGAACAGAAGATGGTGTGAATTCATGATTCTTTTGAAAGGATGCTATTTTACAAGAACTGAAGCAACATGCATGATCCTGGCTTCATTGTGGTCTTTATGTTCTGGAAAATAAATATATAAATTACTATTTTAGTGTAGCAATCAGAAATGTAACATCAAGGGAAATCTGCCTTTGTGTTGATCTTCCATTCATAGAACTGCTCAGACCAAGCTTTCCATGAGGCACAGCTGCCCCTGGCAGCAGTACGGTTTGGGAGGCACAGGGAAGTTCCTCTCCAAGTCCCGAGGTGAGGAGCAGCACTGTGCACGCAGCTGTCCCCAAAGCTGCCATGGAAGCCAGTCTGTGGCACGGTGGTTGGAAGCAGTGGCTGCACCCACGTGATTGGAGATACACAGCCAAGGGTACTAGTCAGGGGTGGTCCAAAGTCTGGTCATGCTCCTTCCAGAAGCACACAACATTAAAATCAGCAGGCCAGGAACGTTGGTGATTAACTGTGACCACACTTCATTCTTCCAAAATTATTTTTCAGTTGTGTTTAAAGAACGTACTAGTAGGCATGGGTGGGTGTACAGTTTTTACAGGAGAGGCCAAGGCTTTCAGATGTAGGAAAAACTCATTAACATAAGCAAACACAATCCCACATTTGGGATCAGACATGTATAATGCCTACGTGCAATGATTTTTCTGGCCCTGAATGTTCATGGACTTAGCTATCACAAATGCAAGGGTTGCTCTGTCCCTCAGCACAGACCAGGGAGGGTAGTCCTTTGTCATCATTATCCCATCGCCAGTACTGGAAGAAGCAAAGCCAGTTTGATAGCGCTAAATCACAACATCTTTATGTGCAGGTGGCTCACTGCAGTTTGTCACCATGGTAATCCTACATTTTTGTTTGTTGTTGTTTGTTGGTTGTTTTGGTTTTTGGGGTTTTGTTTGTTTTTAATACTTGGACATCATAGTTCCAGCAATACTGTTTCTAAAATTCTGCACAAAGTATTTGTGGCTCTGATGCCATCTAATATTAACAATGTGTACTGACAACAGGGTTGTTCCTTGTAAACCTGCTTTGCAGTTTTCATCCCACTCACCATGTGACTTACAGCAACAAGGTGACAGCAGAGCTCTTCCCACATGGTACAGAATCCCAGTGCCTTTGCTGTAGCCCGATTTCTCCCGGAACACTTCTCCCTTAGGTGCCTGGAACATCACTGTGGTCAGTGTGATCCTGGCATGTGCGTTAGTCAGAGGCTGCATCCACGGGTGCTCCCACCTTCCCACCAGGAGGATAAATTTATCAGTTTGTAACCACCAGCACTGCGAGGCTACTTAGCTCACAGTGCAGCAGAAAACTTGGGGAATTTTTGTTAGTCAGGACATCCATAAGAAAACCCACTTGGTCCCAGAGAGGGAACCTGCTTTCCTTTTTTTCACCCCTCCTAGTTAGATTTAGAGCCACAAGGGTAACCACATCCTTGCAAGGGGGTAGCAGGGTGGTACCATTTGCAGCTGTAACACAGGATTTTTTCTGCTGCCAAAAGCCTTCAGTTGAGAATTATACACTGCAGAAAAAAAAATACTAGGTGTGGTAATGTTTCCCAGCAATAGCATGCTCCAATCGGACTACAAACAAGGCGCTTTGAAGTACAAATGTTTTATTGCAGTGTTCCATTATTTACAGTACCGTTCACTTTGTCCCTGGGTGCTACCAAAGTGCAAGCCATTTCAGACAGGAAAGCAAAACATGACTGTGCCTTACGCTCTGCTGTCCTGCCTCTTCCCCGGGCCTGAATGCAGAGAAGTTTGCTGCTCTCCCTGGTCACTTGGAACAACCTGGCAAGGTGAAACTTTGGTCACAAATGATTGTCAGTTGTTGACCTTTCAAGGTGATGCAGAAACAGAAATCTGTAGTCATTCCAGCTGGACTTTACTCAGAATTCAGGATTTCTGACTGCGTAACAAGACATGTTTGTACACAGGACTGTCAAGTTACTATTTCAATTTTTTTAATGTAAGTAGTGATTTTATTTTTATGTTAGTACTGGTGTATTATTTTTCTTACTTACTCTCTTTGGTTTATCTGTTTTCTTAAAAGAGCCAGTACTTTGAGAATTTGCAGAGTTGCTACTGGATACTGGAATTGGTCATCTCATCTGGTAGAATTGCATCTAAAGGTCTTTACAGAATACTGCCAATTTATTATGCATTTCCATTTCCTATAAAACTCGTGACTCAAACACCACCAAAGCCCACATTTTTACACACTGTCATCTCACAGTAGGACAAATTATACACTTGTTACTTCAGGAATGACCTCTCAGCAGAAACTCGCCTTTGGAGAAGAGGGGTAGTATCTACCAATTTTATCAAAGCCTAGAGAATTCCAGTATTTCAGTGGCTAAGCTCAGGTCAAGAATCTTTTCAGCTTTCTAACAAGTGTATTAGCTCGAGAAAGTACCATGAAAGACAGTTTTCAGACTGAGTCTCTGCAATTTCCATTGCTGCCAGCAGTCCCTTGGAAGGTGGGCAGTGAACTTCTCTGCCTCGGTTATCTGTGTGCACCAGGTATGTCGTTACCTTCTAAAACTTGAGATGCCTTGTGTTACAAAGCTCTTGTACAATTAGGAAATGTTTAAGACTCCATTCCAGAAAATAAGTTACATTAAATGGCACTCGAGTCCTCCAGGAAACACAGCAGGTCTGTTGGGTGAAGCTCAGCAGTAACAGCTGCTGCTCTCTCTGCCCTCACCCCGTGCCTGGTTTACACTTCAATAATGAGTCCCTGCAACAGCTGCCTCAAATGATTCTGAAATTACAGCTTCTCCAAAATGAGGTGATTGCAGCTCCTAGCAGGTTTTTTTTTCCCTGTGAGTCACACTTTCATTCCATGTTTTCACAGGCTTTTCTCTATCACTATTGATAAAAAGCCACCAAATGCTTTACAGCTGCAGAAGGTACCATTTTCACAAAGAAAATGTGCTGGATTGATTTCTTAACCTACCATACAAAACACAGTGTTTAAAAGCTCTGCAGTGCCTCCCTAGAATCATTCCTTTGGAATCTGGAGGAAGCAGCAGAGCTCACATGCAGTCAACAACGTTGCTGGATCCCTGGCCCACATCCCGGATCTGGCTGCTGAGACAGGAGCACACGGCCACGCCTGCCCCTGCCCTGCAGTGCGACACTGAGCCCACGAGCTCCCACCTATGCGATGTGGCAGAGGGAAGAGAGAAAAGTAAGTTCCTGTTCTTTCTGAGCAATCTGAAAGTATTTATTTTTTGTGTCTAAAATTCTACTGCACAGCCTGGCTGTTTACTCTGCACAAAAAAATGCATGCTGGTAGCTTATTATTAATCTGGTAAATTCAGTGTAAAATCAGACTGAAACAACCAGAAGAATGTGGATTGTTAGTGAATGAAGGGGAGAGGACAAAGGATGCAGAGGAGGGAGGAGGTGCCTAAACATTTACAAGAACAACCTAATGGCACAGGCAGCAGTCCTACATTAACAGTCATCAATATTACTTTATTACTACCAGGAAACAACAGCTAGACTCCTGCTGCACACTGGTATGTTGTGTTTTCCTACAGGCAGATTTCACTGTCTTATTAAGCCAAATAAAACATTTAAAATTACCTATTCACTATGGGATCAAATGCTTCCACTGTATTCAGGTACACGTTGCCATTATGACCTCCAACTGCAAAAATCTTTCCCATCAGTGTTGCTATGCCAACACCACCCCTTGGAGTTGTGAGCTCTGCCACATATTCCCATTTGTTACTGCGTGGGTCAAACCGCTCCACTGAGCTCAGGGGGGAGTTGTCGTCAAAGCCACCTGCAAAGAACCATCACATTATCAGTTTTAAGCCACTTCTGGTGCAGGTGAAACTCAGCACTGGCATTATCAGGCTATTCTCAGTGTTCACTGGGTACTGTCCAGCCTCCTCTTTACCAGAACTTTACAAGCTCCTAAAAATTAATCTAACAGCTCTGCCTTCTGACACTCTACAAGTACTGCCAAGAATGACGCTTTTCTTCTGCACATGTTGCAAGGATTATAGTTCTACTGTTTTTCCCCTTGAATTCACCGTACCTATAATGATAGAGCTTCCCATTGGGAATAGAAAAAAAAGAACCCCAAAGACCAGTAAAAAGATGGTCTCAATCTTGAACTTAGTTTAGTTTATGCAAAATACACTCCTGCAGTGTTTTCAAAATTACAGCACTGACAAATACTTGAGTAGGGAGAAAACCCTCCTCGTGTAAGACTTCAGGGATGCATTCCCCTTGCTGGGAAAGCTGTCAGAGGATCATTTTGCTCAAAACCTTTTTAAGCATTATGGTAATACACAAGTCAGAGCTCTGCAACTATCACTATGGCTTACCTACCTGGCATCTTCCTCCCTCAGAAAAGCAGGTAAAAGGTAGCGCACAGGACAACAGGCTGTGGAATAAGTGTGAAAAAGCTACTGTTGTCCACACTCAGAACACAACTAGAAATCTTTGAAAGTGTGTGAACTTAAAAATCATTTCCTAAGAGGAAACTCACTATTAGTGAGTCTTGAGGGGATTTTCTAATATGGATAAATTGTCCTGTACAATACAGCCCTCCTGAAATGTGGTTAGGGGCTTCTTTTTATTTCCTCACTAACATACCTTCGTTTAAGCATGTCCTGGTTGTGCTTGCTTTCTTCTCCTGCCCAAGAACACCAAGTACAGGTCAGGTTTATTTGTTCCCCAGTTCCTCTAGCAACAACAGCTTCTTCTAAAGGCCAGTACTTGGCAGCACCAGCACTACAAAATGGCACATCCCTACTCACCGACAACATACAAGCAGCCGTGGAGCTCGCTGACACCGTTCCCAGCTCTTCGCTGACCCATCTCTTTCACTTCTATCCACTTATCCAAATGGGGATCGTATTTTTCCACGCTGGAAAGAGACGCTACGCCGTCATTGCCACCCACAGCATACACATGGTTCTGGAAGAGTTGTACACAAAGATTGTTTGTAATGTAGTTGTCTTTACTCAGCTTTTCATAAGCAACGTTAAAGTTACAGGAAAACCTGGTATATCCACACAATCCCAATTAGTTACTGTTATTTAAGATCTCAAACAACAGAATTATCTAGCATAAATGCTATCTTCCAATTAAAGAAGAGAAAAAGTTATGTAGTGTTGCAGCTATTTTTCAGAGCAACAGGGGGACTGAGGTGCAGATACATTCAAAACCTTTAAACACAGCAAGTATGACAAACCAGACTTCTGTGTGAGACAGGAAGCACTAGCCAAATTGTTGGAAGGGTCCTAGTACTTGCTCTCAGTACCTTAAATACTGCTGAAACAGTTCAGTTTGATACAAGTATTATCCTAAATACCCTCACCTTTTGCACAGTTCCATAGGATTTTGATGACCAGAGGTGCTCAGACCCACCAGCTGCATTTTGTTTAAGATCTTGTGTTCTGCCTTGCAGAAGCAGATTTCAAACGCATGTTGGTTCCTCAGCTGGCCCTGACTTGGGAGTAGAGAGTCACTTACCACCAGGGCTACAGAGCCGACTCCTCCCCGGGGAGTGTTCATGGGGGCGACGGTGCTCCACCGATCGGAGTTGATGTCGTACCTTTCCACGTCGCTGAAGCAGGTGTTGTCATCCAAACCTCCGATTGCATAAATGGGGCCACCAAGGGAGGCGAGAGCGATTCCTCTCCTACGAAAATCACAGGATCAACACCTCAGCGCAAGTCCTTGAGGAAAGGGAATGACACATCAATGCTACGTGACTGGCACCTGTTTCAAACTACTGCAAAAAAGCTAATGAAAATTAAAAAAGTTTATATTAAATAAAGAAGCTGGGCCTCTGCACACCTGTGCCAGAGGGGCATGGAATACCATTTTGACTGAATGTCACGTAAGGCTCAAGTCCTCTACTCACATGCTCAGATATGAGGTTGTCTTTGATTTCTCTAAGTCAGTACTGAATTTCATGCCTCTTATTTTGTTTTACTGAAACTGATGATGAACCAAAACCTGCTGGTTTTAACTTTGTTGGTATAGCTGGCTTCTACAATTTGGGAAGGATTGAGGGGGCATATTAATACATACTAAAGGGAAAATTTTGGTTGGATATTAGATGACTGAACTATAGCAAGATGTAATCACAACTTCTTCCATTCTGATTTTTTTAATTGTTAAAATCATTGTCAGATTTGTTTCTACTGAATTTACCAATATGAGAGTGCAGTTGGTAGTACAAAATTAAGAAGTATGGTCTAGAATATGAGCATTAAGTGTCTGCTTTCACTGCCAAGAAAGATGTTCAACCATGTTACTGAGAACATTCTTGCCTCATTACACAGAGGGCAGGTTTGCAGACACCTGGGCAGGAACAAGGGAGGCACAGTCTTTCCACAGAAGAACAAACATTGTGGCAATGTCCCGGGCCTATCTTAAATTGCCTCAGCAGATAAAATGGACATCATTAACGGTGGCAGCTCTTTCTCCACTAAGTGTTCCCACACCTCCATAAATAGGAGGAGTGGAGCGAAGCCAAGGCACAGCAGCCCTCCTCATTTACCTGTGGGCCGAATAATAAATGCCACAGAATGCTAGGGCTGATGGTTGCCAAGGTTATAATCTGGGCTGGTGGCAAGAGGGAAAAAGAGGAGCAAGCCACTTCTAGGAGTCTAGGTCTTCTATTTTGATTAGGTCACAGGTACAAATAGCTTTAGGATTTAGCCATGATCAGTATTTTACTCCTACTTGCATGTAATGCTTTTAAAAACAACAAATAACAAAACAGAATGTAGAATTAAGGATATTGATTTAAGTAGCAGCAGAAGCAAAAAATTACAGAGCTGTGTCCAGTAACTCCTTAAAAGAATCTTAAACGTCAAAAGGCAAGGAAAGTCCTCAATCGCACTAGAAGCATTTTAGTGCTTCTGGCCTGTTGTGGCAAAAATATAAGCAGCTCTTTCTTTGCAAGGCATGAAGTATTTCACTTTTCATGTTATGATGGCAGTTATCTTGCTCATTCTTAAAAAGAGCAAAAACTCCACAGAACCAGTTCATCAGTTTCAAGTTGTTTATTGGGCACAGCAGAAAGGCCCTTGGTACCAGAATGTAAGTGTAGCTGGAGCAGAAGAGGTCTCTGCTCCAGAAGCCAGCTCCCCCCAAAAAGAAAAGGATAATACCTTTATACCATAAAGCTCCAAAATAGGGAGAAAAATTCCTAGAAACAGCAGTTTGAAAATCCAGATAAAGGCAGGATAGACATGTGATTTTTAAGCATCAGCAAGAAATGATATATCACAGACTAGGATTTAAATTTTGGATCATGGCACACATATACCTCTTTGTGTTCATTGATGCCTTCATCATCCACTTGTTTGTGAGAGGATCAAATACTTCCATGCTTCCTAAGTGTTCATTTCCATCATGTCCACCTACGGCGTAGACTTTACCTGAACACATACACATCTTTTGGTACAGAGATTGTTTGGCAACATTTCAGTTTTCATTTATATAATATCCCTGCCTATGTGGAGACACAGAGCTCAAATAGAGGTTAAAGTTTTTAAATGTTTTCAATATCAGAATTTAAGTATGGATTTATATTTTTATATGCTGTATTCAACCAGGAATCTGTTCTAGTGTGGACTGGATGACAGCTGTGCAAGGCCATTTCTTTGTAAGTGGATTTAAAAGAGTAAATTCCCTATTAAGACAGGAGGCTTCATACAGTTCACAGAATCACAGAATGGTTTGGGTTGGAAGGAACCTTTAAATGTCATCTAGTCCAGCCCCTCTGCCATCAAAAAGGACATTTTCAACTAGATCAGGTTGCTCAGAGCCTCATCCAGTCTGACCTTGCATGTTTCCAGAGATGGGCATTTGCCACCTCTCTGGGCAACCTGGTCCAGTGTTTTCCCACCCATTCTGTAAAAAATACCTTCTTCATGTCTACTCTAAATCTACTCTCTTTTAGTTTAAAACCATTAACCCCCTTGTCCTACTGCAACAGAGCCTATTAAAAAGTCTGGCCCCATCTTTCTTGTAAGCTCCCATTAGTACTAAAAGGCCACAATATGGTCTCCATGGAGCCTTCTCTTCTCAAGGCTGAACAGCCTCAAATGTGTCAGTTCATAGTAAGATCTTTACAGTGAGTATGGCCTCAGATTGGTTTAGAACCAAACACTTCTTCATGGGGAAGAAGCTTTACTAAAACGAAGAATATCCAACAATTAAGCAAGTAAAGTAGTTTACTACTTGTGCAACTAGAAGTACCACCAATTCTAGCAAAAGGAGCAAAAGCAAGCACCTTTGGAATGAGGCTGCTTGGATAGGGTTACTGACCTCCCACAGAGATGACACCCACGTGCCTCCTCCTGCTGTTCATTTCAGGGCCAAAGAACCAGTTGTTTTTACTGATGGAGTAACACTCAATGCTGCGAAAAGGGTCACCTGATCCACCTCTGCCACCGACACAGAACAGCACACCTGAGGAAAATAAAACAGGTTTCCAGAGGACTAGCAGAAAGATGGGAGAAAAAAAAAAAAAAAAGTTGTATAGCAGAGCAAACTGAAAACTACACCATTCAGAAGAAGTCGTATTTCACTTCGAAGGGCATGGTCATTGCCCTGCCTAATTGGATACTGGATTTGGACCTTTGCTTGGCATGCTGCTATGCCAATTGGCTATCTATGATCTTGCAAAAACAATGCTTATTTTAAACAGACTTTTTTGTGGTTTTGCTTAAGACAAAAAGTGCATTGCTTGTTAAATATAACAACGTAAAAATGAGGATTTGCAGTCTAATATTCATCACTCACTTTTGGTGTAGGTTAGTCAAAGACTTTAAAAGTTAGCTCAGTCTTCTTACACCAAAAGACAACTATCCACTGTTTTTGGTGTAGCTTTGAACTGGATTACCTGGTCGTGATACTTAACAGCTCCAGCTTTAATACAGACAGAGCCAATTGAGATAAATAAGTATGACTGCTAAAGATCTGCTAGAAAAATGCAGCACATTATCTAAATACGAGAGGTACATAAGGTCTTTCCCAATTTTGCATGAAGTCATTAACAATACTGAATACCAAGCTATGCCTGCTTGGTATCAATATAGCTCCACAGAAGTGCTGCCTTTCCTCCACACCACTCCCTACTGGATAACCAGACACACATTTAATTACCAGCAGTCTGCTTCCTTGGTGTTGTGCGAATGGAGTACTCAAAGTCAGGCACTGCCCTGCTGCTCAGGTGAAGGTGGTAGTTTCTTGCTTCATCCAGCAAATCCCTACATTTTAGATTCTGCTTGACAATCTCTTCCTTTGCCACAACACCCATAAGGAAACAAATGGGCAAGAGAGGCAGCCGTACCTGACAGGAATGAACACAGTTGGAGAAACCGGCTGAACTGGCTGAGTCTCACCATTCACAGGGATGGACATGTAACAGATGGCAGCTCCTGAGCCAGCTGGCAGCTCCTGAGCCAGCTGGCAGCCCCACACTCCTCACTAGAGAGCAGCTTTCATGGGTTTTTTCCAGATAACAGTGATAGGAACAGCTCTTGCTAGTGACAAATGTTTGCTACAACCATTTGCATTCAAGCAACAGCACAGAACTGTCCCTTGGCCAGACTGTGTGGGAGAAGTGCAGCCGCCTGTGATACAAGCAGCACCTGTGACTTCACCAGGGTAACCTGTGTCAGGTTAGTCTGCTGAGGGTATGAATTTTCAGGTTACTGCTATGCCAGCATAAGGAGTGCTTATGCTAGAATGGTTCATTTTCTCTGGGTGGCAAGTCAAAAAGGAAACACTGTCAGCATGACCTAAGTGCCTATGAAGGAAGTACTGCTAGTGCAGTAACACCTTCCTCTGAAGACTTGACAGACTTCAAGGTTAAAAAAAGAAAAGAATGGTGCTGAGGACCAATTGTTTCCTTCTCTAAATACTTCCTGTCATTGATTTCCGCCCACCTTTCCTTTTTCCTTGTGAGAGAAACAGTGAAAAATATTAAGTATATCAGAGGCACAGGCGGGACAGGTGTTAGTGGGGGGAATGGAAGTAAACCTCCATTTGATATCTTAAGGTTTGGAATCAATGCTGTCATGCAGCTCTCAGCTCAATGGTGAAGAAGTCCGGTATCTCCAGTGCTTCTCAGAGCAGCTGGATGATGCTGTTATATTGCTGACAAGTGTCCCCTATCTTCAAGTAAGCATCTTTTTCTACCAGTTCTTCCTTACCTACTTGCTTTCAGTCCTATGTCTTCCTTTACTTTGGCATGGCTTATTTTAGGCTGCTTTAAAGCATCACTGTAGTCCTGCTGACAGGCTTCAAAGGTTAGTGATGTGGTAAGAGCTCCAGGCTGACAGATTCAGGACCTTATTATAAGAGCAAAACCCATGAGGCTGATTACAATGTGGATAATAGCAGTTGGTAAGCCCAGTCACATTTTCTGCTAGCAATAATGGCCAAGGCAACTGATGGTTCCATATACTCTGGCAAACAACCCGTATCTACAGGAAGAGGTTTACTTTTTCATTGCTTCAATACAGACTCTGGTTTCAATACTGGTATATAATTGATACTCTGGTAACAATAGAACAAAGTTGTTAATATCATCTGATAGAACAATTGGGCAATAAATTTATTTTTTTATGTTGCCTGTAAATTTAATTACAATGTACTAAAGACGGGCTTTTCATACCAAAATCCTCATGCTAATCTAGATGAAACCAAAGCTTTTTGGAAGACAATTAATAAACCATCTTTTACTATGAAAAGATACATGAAGACAATGACAGCAGCATCTTAGTGGACCTCTCCTTACTCACGTGGCACCAATATCAGCAATGCAGCCAAATACAAAGTATTCAAGTTGGAGTTCATTGACAATGGAAACTGCACAGCTGACCCTTCCTGCTAAGACACATGGGGTGTTTTGCAGCACATAGCAAGCACCCCAATCCTTCCTGGCACGTTCCCCATACCTGTCTCAAATACCAAATTTTAAACACCTGCTCGTGTGGAACTTGACTAACTGAAGTACCTAATGCTTTGACAGGAGGTGGTCTGATGGATGTTCAAAGAAGTTCAGCTCAATGACCTTTTGATACCTGTATGTATTTCTTTCAGAAGCTGTGAACTTGCATCAAGTCTACACTTAATCAAGTCTACACAAGTTATCAGACTTACAGATAATCTGCGGTGCTAGTCTAGTGAGCATTAAAAAGGTCTCTCATGTTTCCTGGCCTACTCATAGGGCTGACACAACTTGATCTTTTATTAATGAAAAATATGAAATATTCTTGAAGTAGCACAACTTGATGTGACACATCTCTATTACAGTGTAACTTTCCTAGCCATGTAAAAAAACTCAGTAGTTTTGCCTCCTTTCTTAAGTACAAATACATGGCAGCAAGGGCAGTAGTTTCAGGCTGCAGGAGTGTCAAACCAAGTGAGACAATAGCTTTATGTTCTCTGTTTCAAGTAAATCTAAGAAGTTTCTGCCGTACCACAGATGCAGCTCTTTGTTGGCTCCCCACCCTGCAGCCACAAGCATAGAGTACTTTTCTTTCTAAAGAGTGGTAGAATAACAACTTCTTCCTGATATTCATGAGATCTAATCTGCTTCCACTGCCAGCTCACAATTGTGAATACCAGACGAGGCACCAACAGCTAAGAACATTTTTCGTCTTGAGATCTACCCAAGTACAAACAGTTGATTATACAACTAAACCAGTGACAGGACAGGTACTTGGCATCTCGGTCTGCCCTACCTGTGCAAGTATTTCATCCAGCCATGTGGCGTGATGCTGTGGATTGGCCAGCAGCCACTTGATAGCAGCACTGTAAACTTGCTTTTCATTTTCGATATTCAGGTCACTGGAGGACAGGAGTTTATGGAGATGCTGTGGTGACACACTCACGAAGTCCTCGCACTCCATCACCTCCGTGAAATGCTCACAAGCGTACTGATCGGCCATGTCCATCAAGTCAATGCGGTTGTGACTCTCTGCAAACGCCCTGACTGCCAGGCAGTTGGAGGGGTGGAAATGCAGCTTCATGTATTCACAGCAGGCCTTTGCCACCAGTTCCACCTGCAGAATGCAAGCGGCGTACAAGAGAGGTTGGACGTTATCCACTGTCAGCGTGAGCCGTGAGGAGTATGCAAACTTCACCAGGTCTTCTATCGCATCACCATCAAAGTCCCTGATCTCAATCAGCTTCTGCTTGGCTTCAGCCATTTCCGAAAGAAACATGGCTCTGAAGTAAGGGATAACACAAGCCAGCACCAGCTTGTGGCAGGAGATAAGTTTAGAACCAACCTGAAAACCAAAAGAACAAAAATACTCCCACAATGTTTTACTGGAATATCAGTTTTGGCTGTGAAAGGATGAACAGTAAAGCTGAAAATAAGTATTCTGGATTCAATGTGCATTAAACTGCTGTATTTTGTTCAAACAAATGAACTCCATTTGCCTTGTACTTTCGGAATTACTTCCGTGTACCCCAGGTGGATCTAAGTTGTAACTTGGCCACCAGAATAGAGCAAAGCCATAGAACAAGGAAGCAACAGCACTGGTGCACTGCGCCTGCCTTAAAAGCCATATGAAGCATCCTTAGGCACATTCTAGATGCATCCTGGAGACAAGAGGAGACTGCTAGGCACTTGTTTTATGTGTGTTCAGAGACTTTAAGGGGGAGAAATTGTAAAGTGATGTTTTTAGATTACTTAATTTAAACTTCTGGACTTTTACTAATGCTGAGGAATTGATAATGATGTTTACAGAAGTAAATCTACATAAACCACAATAACAGCTATTACAGGGCTTATTAAAAGTTACCAATCACCTCAAATTTTTACAATCTGTTTAGCCACAAAAGATAGTGTATTCTCCGTAAAGACAAGGTATTTTACAAAAGTCATCTGAAAGTGTAAAGTAAGCTTTTCAGGTACAAAATTCTATAATTCAATGTAAATATTAAAGGTAAATGAACAATTCATTACTTATTTGTGCTACAGGAGTTCCCTCTTCTAGCCTTTGTCATTCTGCAGTCTGCACTAACATAGAGAGATGGCTGAGTTAAACAACCAGTTTCCCTGACAGACTCATTTTCATTTTCAGATGAAGTTGTTACAGTGAACTGTGTTAGCATTAAAAAAAACACACAAATCTTAATGATAAAGAATAATTTGGAGTTTTTCCTAGCTCTGATTCAATACACAATTGCTCTACCCTTTTAAAAAAGTGTGTATGATCAATACAAGCATCACCTACCTGGTAAGCTGAGAGTTGAGTACAGAAAGCAAACATCCGTGAAAGAGTACACAGATTAAAAATGAGGTAAAGATGGATGATTCAGTGTGATTAAACCAGTTCACCCCAAAGAGAACAAATCCAGCCTACCAAATGAGCAAAAAGCAAACCAGGAGAAAAGCAGATGGTATGCATGCTCCACTTTGGGACACTATTTATATGATAGCAGCAGTACAGTAAGTGAAATTCCAGAATTCAGCTCTTAGGAGCAGAGGAAGTCTCCCTGTGTGCTCCCACAGCTTATCGCTGTTACAGCATCACTCCAAATAACTACAGTACTGATGCAAAAACATGCCACCAGCTGGTGTGCTGTGTCAGGGAAAGCTCCCAAGCTATTCTCACCTTCAGAGATTTTTATTCTGCCCATCATCCCACTCTCTAATTAAATCCTTCTTTTGAATTAAGTGGCTTTATTATGTTATCCAAAACTGCTTATTATTAAATATCCGGCATATTCTGGTATTTTGAAATCAGAGTTCCCCTTCAGTTACTATGATATCTTAAGAGCCAGCAATTGGTCTGACAACAGCAATGTCAGAATTGGTCATTATCACAGCTCACACACAAAATCAGAAGGTTCAGCAGAGACGTAATTATTCTTGAAATATGAGAAATGCCTGAGCACTACAAAAAAGGAAAAATTAAGCTGTCCAGAAAATTCTAATTGAAGAAAATAGTTACCAGTTACTTGAAAATCACTGGTCTATGAAGCTACACATTAAGATGCACATCGGTTGCTTTGGCCTTCACTGAAAGCTGAGTCATGCAATCTAATATTCAAATTACCAATAATAATGTTCATTTGTATTAACTTGCTTCCTCCTCATCATCCTTTACTGTTTGATTAGCTGCAGAACATAATTGTCTGGGGTTTTTTCTTTCTTTCTTTGAGAATGCTGGAAGCTTATTTGTTCCAGGAATCCTGTTTGCTGGGAAAGATGTAACAAAACAATACAGAATGCAGAAATAAGAGGCAGAATTGAAGATGAAAGTGTATTGAGAACAAAAAGGCTACAAGGAGCTGAAATTGCACAGTAATATACTGACCAACTGTGGGAACTTGCTTAGAAGGCAAGCTGGATGAGTTCAAAGCCATGCACTTCATCTTAAATGTTTAAATTTCAGTTGTAAACCTCCTAAATATGACAAAGAACCATGAGCATATCTGGAGATGCCTCATATCCAATGAGTACTCTGTAGCTTCCATATCCCTGTCCAAATTCACAGCCACCTCCAACACACTTATTTGGAGCTTAATCTGCAAACTGTTAAAAGCAATGGATATGTGACAAGTATCACCTTCAGTGTAACATCACAGAGCTCTCCAGCTTCAAAGAAGTGAAGAAGAGAGCTGTGAAAATCCTTCCAAGCCTCATTTGCCTCAAATACAAAGACGTCATCTTCACCATCACTGTTGGAAGGCCTGGTTTGCTGCTGCTGTTGCTGCCGCCTTTTTCCCTTTATCAGATGTTGTTTTGCCTGCTCGGGGACCATGGATTCTGAAGCCATTGGCTTCACTGCATCAACCTTCAAGAACTCCTGCCAAGAAAAATCCAGCCCATCAGAAATTAAGTCCTAAAATGCAGTTCAGTCCATCTTCCTGTTAAAAACAAACAAACAAACAAACAAACAACAAAAGACATTAAGTAATGCCAGTATATTAACATCTTGATTATATGTCATAAATACTACCTATGACCATACTTGGGGAAGGGGCAAAAAAACCCAACCCATAGTCAAGAATCCTATGTAAGCACCTTTAGGAAAAGCCATTGCTTGTGAACTTTGCCCACACTTCTTGAAAAAGATATGAAAAATAAAAGGCAAAGATGTATCATAGACTCACAGAATGGTTTGCCTTGGAAGGGACCTTAAGGACCATAGAGTTCTAACCCCTCTGCCGTGGGCAGGGACACCTCCCACTAGACCAGGTTGCTCATAGCCCCATCCAACCTGGTCTCAGACACTTCCAGGGATGGGGCACCCACAGCTTCTCCAGGCATCCTATACCAGTGCCTCACCATCCTCACAGCAAAGAATTTCTTCCCAACATCTAATCTAAATCTCTCCTCTTTTTATTTTAAAAAATCCACTTTGTCTTATGACCATGTGCCCTTGTAAAAAGTAGCACTCTCTTTTTTATAAGCCTCCTTTAAATACTGGAAGGAGTTCAAGAGTATCGTGAGTATCCTCTCTTACACTGGCTAGATTTTAATTAATTTATGATTCATTCATTCTTCAGTCTATGCTGAGAGTTGATGTCTGCTGTAGTTCAGTGATTTCTCCTCATGATCTCTGGTGTCGCAGGAAGTGGACTGACTAAAGGACCAAAAAATTCTTCTACAATAAAAATTTAAGTCACATGTCTGGGAGCAGAACTGATTTTCCTCTGGGTTATTTTGAAAGTGTCCATGCCTCTTACTAAAGTTACAACTCTTCATGCATCAGTTACCAGAGAAAAAGCAGGAAGTGACCTGAGGAGACCGTACTCATTCCTGCTGTGGGCCAGAGGGTTGTTGCCAGCTCCATGTCCTGTGTGGTGACAGGGGTCTTGGCTGCACTGGGCCAGGCAGGTTAAAGCCAGATCAAACATGCCTAGAATATTTGCCTGTGGTGCTTTAGGCAAGGTAAGTATTCCTCCTTTAAAAGTTATGTAAGAGAAAATCCTGATTTCTCCCCAAACCCCAAACTAGCTCAAAGATATTCTGGAGTATGGGATATTTATACAGGCTATAGCAATTAATATATTTTTCTGCTGAAAACTAGTTTCCATTATGCCAGATTTGGCAAATTACTATTGTTAGGCTATTTTGATTCTCAAATTAATCCTCTACTACTGGTACTCACCACCTTTGCTTTGTTTAACATGCCCTCCAAAGAAGTCAGTACTAGCACTGAGATATGAAACTTCAGACATAACCTCCTGAAGTTATAAAAATTAACCTGGACAACCAAGCAGAACCAAACAGAGCAGTTGAAAGGGTGTTGAAAACTATCATGTGTCATTCCTTCATCTCCAGCCTACAGATCTAGGGAGCTCATGCTTATTTTGGTCTTTGACTGACGCTCTCACTTCAGCACTCCCTGGTTACTCACACCCAACAGTTTCTACAGCAAGTAGAAACGCTGCTTTCAGGCTGAACTGCCACTGACTACTAAATTATAGTTCACAGCTCCCAAGTCACAATGCTTTTCCATCTGACACATATGCTACATTTATCCGCATGCTTTAACTGCAACTGTACATCACTTTCCTCAATTTTTCTGTGTCTCACTGTAAAAAAGGCTGATGGTGTACATTTCACCTATTCTGGGTATGCCATTGTAAACTCCAACACAAAACCCAGGAGTCTAAAGATAAATCAGTGCTGTCAGGGCAATTACTGCTCCTCAGGTAAAAAGATTTTTCTTCAACATGTTGAAAATTAACATGTGTAATATAACCGTAAAGAAATATACAGATAGCAATAGTTGGACAAACTTCAGTTTTCTTTTGATAAGACTTTGTGACAGACAGTAATATCTTAGATAATATTTTCATTCTTCCCCCAAGTCACCAACTGATGAGCATCTTGTTTCTGTGATACATCGTAGTTATTCAAATCTTTTTAGATATCTATCCCTAAATCCTCCACTGCTCTTAATTACAGCATCTCACAGTATGAGTCTTCAAACAAATTATCATCTGCTATGAAAAGTACCAGCAGTAGCCATGCTTTATTTGCAGAAAATACTGGCTTGGGCTCCTCTGCATGTTAGCTGTAGCCCTTTTCGGTTCTCAAATTTTAAATGAAAAAGAAATTAATATCAGAAGAACCTGAATCAAGATTCTAAACTCTGGAAATCTGAAGGTCACTCTGAAGTCATGGAGGTCAGTGTATTTCAACTCCACAAAGAGAGAAGAGCCATTTACAGATCTGCTCCCCCAGTCATCAGTAAATCAACAGTAACATTCAGCTACTCGAGGTTAGTTTAGTACTGGGTGAATGCCACACATACACAGAGTCTTTCCTCTCTAGAGCAAAATGCTGCCATGGCCATTCAGAATTCAATAACCTGCTCCCTTTTTCATCCTGGCACTTAAGTCTTCCAGTCTCCATACAGTCTTGTATTTTGACAACATTAAGAGTGTAAGTGACCATCAAAGGAAGTGATTGACTCTAAGGAAACGAAAAGAAGTGCCTCATTCATAACATCATCTGTTATTCCTTGTAAACAGCTGCTTGAGGCTTTCCATGAAGGAGTAACTGAATAAAAAAAAATGCAAACCACATATTTACAGCTCACCATTGTCTACTGAGAGCAAGTCAGCAATTTTCTCGTTCAAATTAAATATTTAGAAATATTGATGATGTCTGCTGTTTCTCAAGAGTGCAGCTGTTCCAGACCTCAAAGTTTGTGTTGTGGTTGTCAGTGCTGGTCTCCAGGCAAGGGACTGACAACCACTTCCTGCTTATTCATCAAACTTAAAAAAGCAAGCAGGGATGGGAGGTCAGAGCACAAACACATTATAACTGCTGCAATTCAGGTAACAGTAACATCTTAAAGTGAAGTGATTTTGATTCAGACATTCTAATTCAATCTGAAACTGAATAAAGTGCAAAATTACTCAGGTCATGTAAAATATTTATGTACAATAGAGGCAAAATACCTAAATTTTGAAGTAAAAAGAAATTGTAGACATTAGACAGTGGCAGGACAAGAATAGCATTGCTCTGTTTTCTGCTATCACAAAATTAAACCCCAGGAATCCTGCCCAACAAGACAGCCTAGATGTTGGAGCACATGGCCTCATTTCCCTGTGAGGTACCTTGGGAAATAAGTGCACCAGAAAGAACAGATCATCCTTATTCTTTCTCTGACATATGGAAAGAGGACACTTCAGTGAGAGAAAACAAACAAAACCAAGACTCCCACTATAACCAAAACTAGGCAGTATTCAGATGAGAGGTATTATGACAGCAGTAAATCCCATGCTCTTTATGATCAGTGGCATTGAAGCTGGAAAAAAGGTGGCAGAAGGGCAGGAGAAATCAAGATACAGATAAAGTTTCATCAACTATCCTGTATGTAGTTTTGGTTATCCACCCACAAGATGAACTAAAATCACATCACGATCTGCACAGAGCAGGGCAATTGGCTTCCCTCAGAAAACTGAAAGGCCTTTTAACTGAAGGAGACAAGAAATTTGCCTTTTGCAAAAGCAAAATTTGTAGCTCTGTGAGCAGGGAGGCTTTGGAAGTGACACAAGTGCAGTGTGCATGCATATAAATATATACAAGTTTGTACCTGTGGCTGTGCAAAACTACCTTGTCTAATACACAGCCTGATGGATCTCTGTGGGTAATGAACTGCTGGCACTGCTGACCACAAGGTTAGATAAGCAGAGGCAGTGACAGGATCTTTTCCAGTTTGATCCAGCTAACAGAACAAGTTGAGCTGTTGTCTTGTGTTGTACTAAGAAAACTTGAACGTTTGGAAAATGGGGAGTTGGCAGAGCTAAGGAAGGGAAAGAAGTGGGACCGGCAGGAGGCAGCTGCAATGCAAATTGCAGACAAGCACCCATCTTTGGCATGGCCTCCATAAGCAGCGGTTCGCTGTTCAGTCTGGTTACAGCTGTATCACCAAGAAGGAACATGGGGGAAAAACAATAAACAAAATACTGTAGAAAATCCTCAGTGCTCTCTCTCCTTTTCCATTCACCAGTTGTGTCACAGATGATGTACAAACTTTATGCAAATTGTTCAGATGCCCATGCTAATTAGGTCAAATCAGACAAGGCTGGAAGACATTGGAAGTTCAAGTCATATACTGTATTACAAATGCATGCCCACTGTACTTATGAGCAGAAAGTTATTCAACAAAGAAAGTCAGAAACCACACATCTAACTGGTTTAGCTTGTTTAAAACCACTAGGGTTTCTTTTGTAGAAATTAATAAAAAAGTTTCTTAGACAACACTAATATACAACTTCTAAATCCTTTCAGCACTTCAGAGGTTCTTCGTAGCAAAAACTGACATTACTGTTTTGTGTTGTCACACAGGTAGTTTAGCAAACACCAAAATGGGCACAGCTGGCACCATCTTATATCTTCCTCTTTAACCAAAACCCCATCAGTAGATGTACACAGTGAATGAGGACTGTCCTTTCTTGAAAAAAATGCAACAGAGGTGCATTCACAAACGAAGAGGTGTTTTGTAGAGTATGAAAAGCATAGTCAGATAAAATCTCCTTTCGGAAGTAATTCTGCCTAGCAGTCCCCTAATGCTGTTTTGAGACAGCTTCTTTCCTGCTCCCTTCAATCCAATGCTCAGTGAAGTTCTAGTGAGGTTTAATCCCAGTTTCCATCAAATACCGGAAAGGCCACCCATTTTCTAGGGTTTATGGAATGACAGACTGACAATTTTGCTGAACTTTCCGTTATGAAAAACAATCAACCAACCTAATATGCCATGATTTATTTATGCTTGATTTAGTTTTGCTTCAGAACAACAAGCAAAATCCCTCAGAACCCATGAAGCAGCAAAGG
The DNA here is from genome assembly GCA_013399695.1 of Formicarius rufipectus. Lineage (NCBI taxonomy): Eukaryota > Metazoa > Chordata > Aves > Passeriformes > Formicariidae > Formicarius > Formicarius rufipectus. The sequence goes on from VXAU01004954.1 coordinate 21,790, forward strand.
ACTGTGCTTTGCAGATACAGGTGCAACTGAGACGTGATTTATTTATGCAGCATAATCTCAGGAGTACCCAAGAAGTAGAACACAAAACTAAAAACACTGCAAATCATTGCATGGGAGCATAGTGATGCACTGATGTACATATAAAAAAATTTCAGCTCGCATATTACATTCATAAGAACACAAAACAGACCCTTACCAAGGAGAGGCACTATTGTCTTCTCTGATGGACCTGATTAAAAATAACAACAGTTTAATGGTCTCCATGGCAGTGTTTAGTCCAGCCATTCCTAGGAAGTATTAACAGAGAGCAGAATTATTTCTAAGCTATTTACCAGCTGTCCTTTATCCTGAACATGTAAATCAAGGCATAGTACCCACCAGAACATTGCAGAGCTGTAGCCAAACAGTGTTTCCCATACACCCACTAGCCCCTTCTTTTCAGGACTCTCTGCCTTAGCTGGCAATCATCATCATATTCTGTCATCTAGAGCTGAGATTCACTGAGGCTGCAGCCTCAGGTCACACTCACACGTCAAACAGCTCAAACCATAAAGCAGTATCATCATCTTTTTGTTCCAGAGCTGTGGGGCTCTTCAAAATCTGCCTGAAATTAAGAGGGGGCAGAGGTAAGACAAGACAAAAGGCTTCACAACTCAAAATGCTACAACTATTGATGCAGGAAATTATTATACTATTAGCAGTGGCTAATGTGGTGCTCTTCTGCCCTGCACCAAATTACTGGCAGTCATTATACCATGGCTGTGTCTTTGTGTGACCATACCGATTAAATCTGCTGTTACAAACAAATGGCCAACTGGAAAACTGGATGCCAGGCTACTGACATCCTGCTAACGATTTATAAAATAAACAAGGTCACAAGTACACTGCAGAGAAACCTCAGGCACGATCTTGCCATGTAACAGCGTGGTCACGCATCTTTCACAGCACAAGAGTTTGCACAGAGATTATATGCGAATCAGCCCAAACTGATTCAAAAACCTTAGACCCAGGTGCTTAGAGAAGGGGGCTGAACCTTTTGCAGCATAACCTCCATGACAAGCAATAAAAGTCACACATGACAGGGCTGTTGTGGTTTTAGCTAAACATTTGATGAGCTGTTTTTCCTATCGTGGTAACGTTTCTATAGTCACACACCTGTGATTTGTTTCTTATTTATACTTCCAGAAGCTTTTGCAACTGGCAGGGAAATTCAAGCGACTCTGAGTATTTTAAGTTTTATTACTGCAGGATCTATCTAGGAATGACTTAGGCAAAGGAGCCAATACAGATCACAGGGTATTCTGAGATGGAAGGGACCCACAAGGATCACCAAGTCCAACTTGTAAGTGAATGGTCCCTAGAGGGATCAAACCCACAACCTTGGCCATATTAGCGCTGTGCTCTAACCAACTGAGACATCCAGGTTACATGAACTAAGAGGCCCTATTAACTTTGTGAAATACCATCACACCCTTTATGGATAAAAACCTGATTAACTGATACTTCCTGGCAGCTGGTAAGCAAATGGCAGGAAGAAAACCCAAGCAGGCAATATCAAAAGGTGGAGCTGTGACATCTGAAATTCTCATTTGAGAGGGAGGGAGAAGCTGAGAGCTCCTGAAGTAGCAACTAGCAATTTCTCGCTGGTTTTAACACAAGAAATCGCTGTTTTGGAGTAAGCTAAGTAACTCTACTCATTATTCCTTACAAGGTATCAATAGCTAGGTTGTTCCTCGGGCTGTGGTCTCCACACAAAGCATCTTGAAACACGCGGAATCCCGGCCCTGCTACATTTTAATTCATTTCTGCGTCCCCGAGCCGTGCGGCAGTCACGTCCCTGCGAGCTCCACGGCAGCACAAAGCCCCCCTGATGCCGAGCAAAGCCCACCGCGGTACGGCCCGTCGGCCCTGCGCTCCCTCTGGCCCTGCCCAGTGCTGGCAGCGCTCTGCGCCCATTCCCGGTTCATTCCCGCCGCCCCCGCGCTCGGCTCTGCTCCCGGCGGCGATCCCCGCGGGCGGACAGCGGGGGCCGGGCCTGCCCCGCGGCCCTCCCGGGAGCGGCTCCGGGAAGGGCTCCGGGAGCGATTCCATCCCGGCCCGTCGCGGCAGGGGTACCTGAAGCATGAGACCCCGCGGGGGTGCAGAGAGGAGGGAGAAGAACCGCGACACGGTCCGCGCCGACCCCAGGACACCTGAGGGGGGAACCTGAGGGCGGGGGGCGCGTTACATAAGGGCGAGGGGTGGTTGGGGTGGTGGTGGGG
>VXAU01004954.1:24064-35942 GCA_013399695.1 Formicarius rufipectus
GGGAAGGCGCGGTAGGAGGGGGTGCAGGAGGCAGGAGATGGGTGGGAGATGATAGGTGGGAGCCGATGGGTGAGAGATGATAGGTGGGAGCCGCGAAGCCCTCCCTGCTCACCTGCGCGGCCACCGCGGCGGGTCCGGCGGAGCCCCCGCCCGCCGCCAGGGGGCGCGGCCCGCGCATGCGCTGCAGGGGGAGGGGGTAGGGGGGTTCCCGCCCTGCCGACCCGCCCAGAGCGCCGTGAGGGTTGGAGAGGGGCCCTCCGGGTTTGCTGCGGTTGAGGGGCGAACGGGGCTTTCCGCGTCCGTCCCGAGGCAGAAGGCAGCATCTGCAAGCGAAGAAAGGCGCCCAGGTGCCGCTGGAGAGCGTGCTGGGCGCCCGGCGCTGGTTGGTGTCCGCAGCGAAAGGGGTGGTGTTGGGTTTGCGGTCGCAACCACGTTTGTCTCGGCGCTTATCTCCTTTCCTGTTGGGAAACTGACCTTCAGTGGGAAGCAGAAACAGACGTTTTTCTCCCGAGAAATAAAATCACCCTGTCTCCTCCAAACTAGTGCAATCTCCTCGGGAATAAACTTCCCCCTTCGGGAGGGGAAGCCTCACCGGGATCGGCTGAGGAGGCTGAGGGGAGGCCTCAGGGCAGGTACAACTTCATCGTGAGGGGAAGAGGAGGGGCAGACACTGATCTCTGCTCTGTGGTGACAGCGACAGGACTGAAAACAGCATGAAATGAGTCGGGGGAGGTTTAGGGTGGGTATCAGCGAAAGGTTCTTCACCCAGAGGGTGGCTGGGCACTGATCAGGCTCCCCAGGGCAGTGGTCGCAGTACCGAGCCCGACAGAGCTCAGGAAGTGTTTGGACAATGCTCTCGGCACATGTGGGGTTCTGGGGGATGGTCCTGTGCAGGGCTAACGGTTGGACTCGACGATCCTCGTGGGTCCCTCCCAGCTCAGAATATTCTATGATTCTGTAATACAGATCAGACTGATTCTGCTTCAGATTTTCTAGTAACTGTTCTCCATGAGTTCAGAGTGAGAAGGCTGTAACTGGGAGAGGAAAAGGCTGTCCTAGCGCCTTCCTCCCTGCTTGTCCACCAGCTCTGGTCTTTATGTTGTCTTACTCAGAGAGAAACATACACCCCCCGCAGTGCTGAAATACATTTCCTCATAACACACTTTCCCCCTGGTTTTATTCACTTTCTTTGCAGTGCCCCTCTCTGCTTGTGGAGGCATAATGGTAAGTCTTGGTCCCCATTTGCTTAGAGCTTGACTTGAGAACTTGAAAAGAGTTGGTCAACAATGTTTTACAACCTCACAGAATCAAGCAAAGACCTTAGTAAAGAAATACATGCCCTGGGAAGTAGAGAGTTCTCTTTGCACAAAAGCAAGCATAGCTTGCCAATTGAAAATGCCCTCCGCCTTCAGCCCCACAGCTAAATAGCTCAATAGATTTTTCAGTTCCACGTTGCAGTGTTGAAAGCTGGACTCGCACTGCATGCCAAGTTCACCTCTGCAGATGTGCATAATAATTCAAGGATTTCCTTTTTTCCTGAATCCAACACAATTCTACTGAAAAGCAGGAAGGTGTTTTATAAATCCATGCTTGTCTGAGAATGAATGGCTGGAGGCTTAAAATTCCACACAGAATACACATGTACTGGGTTTAGGAGGACATGCACATTTACTTGGGAGCCTTCAAAAGCAAAAACATCCAACTAAATAACACGGCTATTTGAACTGATCTGTTTGAGAAAGATCCAGAACACTATCAATAAAAATATGAGGATCATTGTTATTCTCTAAAATATATCTGTTTAGTGGGCTTGGGTTGTTATTCCACACCCTTCTGCCATTTATTTCGTAGAGGTCAGAGGTGGTGAAAATTCAACAGCAGATAGCTGAATTGATTATGTAATGTGCTTATCAAAACTGCGTAAGTTCTGATCAACCCAACTCATTAGGTTTTGCATAAATGCATCTCAGAAAATTCCTGTTCAGCAATATTTTAGTGGCTATTTTTCTGAACACAAAACTCCAAGCAATCCTCCCCAAATTCCTCCATGTGTTTGAAAGTTACTAACCTGTATGTATGTGGCAGAGACGCTGCTGTCCATGAGCAGTTTCCAGAAGGCTGTGATCAGACAAAGTGACCCATACAGACTTGTATTTAGCAGATTTCTCCCTCCTTTCTATCACAATGCATGCTTTTATTCTCTATTTGCCTCATAGAGAATGAGTTTCCACAATATCCAGCCTGGTAGCTGCTTTACTTCTCCAGGCTGGTTCTCTTCAAGATGAAAGCTTGACACTTAAGAAGTGTCTGGGGAGGAAATCTTACCTTCCAGCTTCCCAAGAGGAGTGATGGGGATGGGGGAAGGTTGTCGCTCTTGGAAAGGTAGGAGGAGTCAGTGGGCAGACTGCTATTCCAAATGAGAAACTAATGTCTTTGTGCTCTAATTTCTGGCTTTGAGAGTTAGTGATACTGCTTGTAATGTATTGTGGCTCTCATCCAACGCCTCTGGAAACCTCCGAAAAGGCTCCCATTGATAGTAATAGTTTGGTCAGGCTTTCAACCCACAGAAATGCCATTGTATAGTTTTGCTGCCACTGGGTTTGGCACAGTGCTGGCTCCTGCCCTCAGATACTTACATTGACTAAGTCCTCACAAATAGTGATTCGCATGGGTGAGGTATAATCTCTGATGACAGAAAGAGGTTACCTTTTCCTGAATATGGGGATGCTGAAGCTGGATTCCGGGTGATCTGTAGTGACTGTTTTGGCAAATGCCTTTCCTCTGTTCTGTTAGTAAATGTAAAATAACTATTTGAATGGGTTCTGTTAAATACTTGAGTTTAAAACTATAGTGACTCATTAGACTAGCAACAGTAGAATCAAAAGATGCCTTCTAGAAAATGCAGTTAAAGATCACAGTGGTCAGGAATTACATTTTAGGAAGTGGAAATCTGATTAATCTCCTAATGTATTAAGTTTGTTTAGCCATCTCCTTAGCTCTGCAACAATAAATAAGAATACAGGAGTGTGTGTGCTATGCTGCATGAAGAATATGAGTAGTGAAAGGGATCTCGGGCTCCCAAGATTTGGACTATATCTGAAGTTAGGCAGAAGCTTCATAGCAGGATTAGTGATCATTTGAAATAATCTACCACAATAGAATAAAACCTGGATGGTTGCTAAGCTACTTTGTTTGTTCGTTGGCTTTAAGAGATTTGCAAGACTTTGATACTTCATCTCCCTGCTGTAAAGGCAATTAATGTAAAAATATTGCTATTCCCTGATGGTAAAAATTCTGAGGAAAAAAAAAAAGAGAGCCAACAATGAAAACTAAGACAGATGTATTTTTTGTGTGGTGTGTGTTTTTGGGCTGGTGGGCCTTTTTCACATGTTTCAGAGGGAAAAAACAGTAGTTCACTTAGTCCAAAAGGCAAATCATGACCTGGCAGCTCAGAGCAGAGACAGGACATAAGCTTTCTTGAAAAGGATGTTTGCGTGTTTAGTGGCTTTGTGTGCTAAGATCAGCTAAATCAGTATGGGTCACATATGCCTACAAGGTGAGAACACACAGGAGCATTAAACAGGTGTCTTGAGGAGGCTTCGAATAGAGACTGAATGCCAGGTAATTGTGTCTTGCCAAGGAGTCATGTACTGTGTAGAGGTTTGCACCATGTCACTTGGCACCATCCAGAGCTCCAGAGTTAGCAGATGAAGAACAATCCCTTTCCCAAACGTTACTACAGAACAGCATTAACACAGCTGTACCACTGCCAGGCTTCAAGGTAGCAGATAATCATGGGGCCATCTACATATGCAAAATGTCTTTTTCTCAGTGCCTTTGAGCTAGCACTGAGGTAGCTCAGGACTGCACAGCACAGGCATTATCTCAAATTGGTTTTAGATTTTTGAGGATCATGCTTTAGGATTTGTCTGCCTGTGATCCATATTATGCTTTTAAGCACTTGAGAGGATCTGTGCTTAATGTAACTGTGTACAGAGCACCCCAAGTTTCATGACTTCTGAGGTTGCAGGTGTAAAAACACTGTGTTGTGTGACAGGGCAAAACTGAAACAATCCATGGCTTGAAAAATAACTATCTTAAAGATCTGTGCTGTTGCTTTCTTATCTGTAGGCCTGGGATATACACAGACTTCTGTCATCGTGCTGAAGGAGAATACACCCGTTTGGCACCTTTCTTCCCTTTTATTTGTTCCTTGCTCACGAGGAGAGAGAGTATGAAGTGAACTACAGCTCTCCTGCCCCTAAATTGGTAACTGATTAATCATATAGATTAGGAACAAAGTAATCCTTGTGAGTCAGGAATTCTTTATCTGGAGCATGAACATGTGAACAGTGAGTATAAACAATGTTGGCTTTTTCATGATTGTCAGTCACTCATTGCTAATGTCCGAACCATTATAATTGACATACATAAAAGGAGTCTCCTTTACAGAGTATCTGCATAGTCCTCTGCAGAGATATTCACTTGAATCTTGCCAGGAACATAGCTGTGTTAGCTGTAACAGCCTCTCTTAATTAGTGTGCTGATGTTTCTTGGAAAGCATTTTGATTGTGATGCTTTTGAAAATGATCAGCTACCAGCAGTGAACATTAAAAGGCTGAGTCCACAGAGGGGAAATAGTTTTCATGAGAGCAAGTTTACTCTTTGTAACACTTGGCTTTTTGGATAAATATAAGCTGATTCATACTCTGATAGACATTTTGTAGTAAAACTTAATGGTGAGCTTGAAACAAAACAAAAGACATACTTGGAAAAGAGAAAATTGCATGGTCAGTTACTGGATGCAGAATGAAAGAATCTAGAAGGTTGAGGGTACCAAAAATTTGAGTCAGAATGGGATTTTTTTGTTTTGCAACACTGTGAACCACTAGTGATCTTAGATGCTTCATTTCAGTGGAGCTATAGAAAAAAACCCTCAAAACAATATAAAACTCCATTTCATTGAACTGCTGGGTTCGGGAAGTTCTGTGCATTTAGAAATCCACGTTCTGAAATGCTGCCTAAAATTGCCTGGGTTTTTTATGCATACTGGCACTACCTGTAAGCATTAAAACACTGCAAGTATTGCCCGAATCACGATGGTGGGGCCTCAGTGCTAGCAGGCAGTGGCAATAAGATGTACAGCCAGGGTTTTCACTTGTAAGTGGGCTTTGTACCAAGAAACACAGGTTGGGATGATTCTCTTAACATTCTGAGTAGGATTCAAAGACTATGGAAAAATGCAGCAGAGCCAGTCTTTGAGGAAGAACTCTCAGACTTTACTGAAGAGACAGATCAGGTGGTAGTGCTGTGGGGAACTGTAATCCATGCCACTAGAAATTCTGTAAGACTCACCATGGCTGAGAAGCCCCTTAAGAGCCTCTTGAAAAAAATTACCTGTCATGATGAACACTGTGATTATGACTGTTAAATATTGTTGTTAAATGTTGTTGTTTTCCCTAATAATGTCTTTCAAGTCTCAGACCAGTCAGGCCTACATTTATAGTGGACAAAGGGAAACTATCACAGCTGCTCCTTTGTTATATTCAGTTTTGATTTCGAGGGTGTCCTCAAAAGACTTCTCTGTCCATACATTTCCACTCCTCTTGCAAAGCATATGGTCTCACCCACGCTGCCTTGCCCAGCAGCACTGTATCTGGGGATGCACTACCTCACACTATGCTGGAGCATGCGTTACCAGGCATGGTTATGGACTAGTGCTGTGCCAGGAAGAATGCTAGCACTTCAGCAGCAAGGACAACTGCAAAAACAGTGCATGACCATGGTGCCTGGCCATAGAGCTTACAAACACAGCTATAGGATTTGTGATACCCAGAGTTCACCTTCATGCCTCCTGCACTGGCAAACAGAGTCGGCCAGCAGGGCAGTCTGGGCAGTGGCGTCTGCACACTGGGTGCAGCAGCCCAGGGAGTACTTAGTGCACTTGGCACAAAAAATCCCTCTGGGGTCCTTACTCTCTTGTGCTTTTTGAAAGTGGAACAGCTGGAAGAGCTGGGGAAGGAGCTCCACAGATGTCTAGCCAACATCATGGTGCTTTTAGCTTAACTGTTGCTCACCTTGTCTGTGAGAGTCTGGGTTGGCTCCAGCACAGAGATTCCAAACTAGGCACTTCCTCCTTTTCTCTTGGAACTTCATTCACTGCGTAATTAACACATCAACCGTTGGGCCAGGCACTAATTGCATGGCTCAGCAGTGCTGTCATCTTCCTGGCACAGGGTTTCAGTCAGTGCTGGCCAAGGCAGAGGAGGCAGGGAAGGCACAGAAACACTGACTCCAAGAGACACATCAGCAGGAGGCAGACCACAACACCAGAGTCATTAACCTGACCCATAATGAGTCCTAAGTCAGGGTGTGAGGACCACTCTTCAAATTTGGGGCTTATCTGTAGGTGTCTATATGAAGCTTGCTTGTATAGGCTCCTGCTGGGCACCATGAATGACCAGACTTTGGAATAAGCTTCAATTTTCCGTTGAGGCTGGAAAGAGAACTGAGGAGCCTGGGAGGCTTGATGAATCAATTCTGTCACTGGTGTTCAGGAGATGAAGACTTAAATCCTTGCTATTTTTCTGTTTCTTTATGCCAAGCAGAAACCTTTGAAACTCAAGCAACATGGAGAAGAGAAAGTGGTTCTTGGTTGTGACAAGCTTGTTCTCTTAGCAAGAGCTAAATACATAGCTCAAATAAAAGCAGAACAAAATGAAAAACTTATTTCAGAGTAGACAAAGGACATTAAATCACTATTCTCAGATTTGGGATTTGCAAGGTCTTGGTTTTAAGCACAAACTACATCTAACACTCTTTAACTGAGCTTTAACTTTTTGGGGGTTTTAATTCACTGATATTTTCTACCCTTTCTTTCTTTTCCTGTCTTAGCTGCAGGAATTCTGCACTATGAAGCAGAAGATCTGAATCTGGGAACTTGTGCTTTGACACACCAACTGTCTTGTTACATGAATGTTCCATGAAAAAACAGAGGAACTATTTTTGTGTCATTTAGCACATTTAGCAACTATTTCTGCTGGTGGAAGTGCAAACTTTTACTTGTTGCCAACTAAGAGCAGGAAGAGCTGGATGTTGATGGCTTTCCCTTTTCTGAAGTACCTCCTTACAGGACAACATAAGATGCTCAGGTGAGCAGGAAGTATTCAACTGTGCTGAAGGTGGCATCATCTTCTGGCCTCCCTCAGACGGCTGTGCGTCAGCAGTGCCTGGCATGGTCATGAATTGCACAAGTAGGTGCACAGATAATCTGTGCTGCAAAATGGTCTTTGCCCTATTTCATCAGGTGCTGCTCTCTTGTACCACAAGCCAAAGACCTTTGGGGGTTTAACCTCCTGGTCAAGGTGGGTCCCATCAGATCAGGCTACTGGCTTGTGATGAGGAGCTGTGCAAAGGCTCATTTGGAGCTTTCCGCCATGTACCCTCTGCCCTGGCACCCACCTTTAAGCCCCAGCCTTGGCCCCAACCCTTGCATGGGCTGTGCTGCTGGCGTGCCATGCCTGGCCCTGTACCTCACTGATCCTGATGTGGCTTCCTGGTATGACATGGGGACCTGCCTCATCCCTGCAGACTGGCTTGGTGGTTGGCACACTCTGGCCTGATCCTTTCACCATTGTGACACCTGCTCCACCATTCTTGCTTGGCAGCAGTGGGGCAGTACCAAACTGTTGTGATGCCTGCCTTGTTCCCAGCACCTGGCATGCCTTCTCCTGCCAAGAATCCCTTCTCTGCTGATCCTCTGAACGTGGAAGGGGCACAGCATGATTGGGAATTAATGTCCTGGATTACACAGGGATGTTGTTGCCACAGTATCTTTGCCAGTAGCAAGGCAGCATTTCATAGGAGTGGAAAACATAAACCCTCATCTGGTGCATTTGTTGGAAGAGATGGATGGAAAAGAGGTATATGGAGGCACCTATGTTATCCAGTGCCTGTACGGATTTAACTTTGTGCTGTGACAACTTAATTTGTTGAAGACATATGTAGTTTTCAAGAGCCTGCATTGTACATAGATGTGGATTTAACTTAAACTCACCTGCTGCATGTGAATGAAGGCTTTCTTGTCTCAGCATAACCTTGCTCTTTTCTGTAATAGCACAAGTGGTCTGACATAGGAACACTGAAACAGACAGCCTGCAGAATTTTCAGTAGTTGGATTGTCTTTTAATGTAAAGAGAAAAACAGTACAACTTAGTTTGAATTCTTATGTAATAAATCAGGTTCTCCAGCATGCATGAAATGCAGGAGGACACTCAGAAATTTATACATAAATACTGCACTGTTTTCATGAGAAGGTGTTTTAAAGGTGTCTGGAAATTGCAGATGAGTAGTGTGAGAAATGATACAGGGAAAGGTGTATTACTTGAGATCATACCTTAAAAGCACCTCTAAGACCTGGTTATGATTTTCACTGCTGAGAGACACTTTGTGTTCTTTGTATTAAAGAACTGTATTTATTCATATAAAGGCATATTGATGGTGCTAATTCATAATTGATAATTGATGTAATTAGGTATTATACTACGTATGCACCTGTATTATTTCAGGTACGTGCTACAAAAGTATGTGAAATTCATTGTACATTTAAAAGTATACATTGAGGTGAAACAGGCCACCCATCTCCTCTAAAAATTACTTCTTCCATGATAGCTTTGCTCAGGGATGAATCCAGATTAACATATTCTCAGGCAATCCTTTTGCACTCAAGCTCTGCTGTCCCCAACACAGGGAACTCTTGTGGGAATTCCTGTCTGCCTCAACAACTGTGAGACAGAGGCAATGTGACATACATTCAAAGCAGCCCTTCTAGAGCTGCATCTCTGATTTGCTAACATTTCATGTCATACAGGAGTGTTCCTGCTGCAGCTGTGGGATAAACCCTTGGGTGTGCCTGGAAGGGGTGGCCTGGAAGCACCTGACTTAGTTCTGGTCTGAATCCAACCAGCTGATCTATGCTCATGTTCTGTTTCCACTCGTGCCACTGGGAAAGGAGATTCAATTCTTGCTTTTCACTGGGTGCTTCTCTGCCCAATGACTGCATCAAACTTGACATTGGTCATCTTCTTCAGAACATTCAGGGCGCGTTCTGGAAACACCCTGAAAGAGATAATAACATGAAATTAAATGTGGGATGAGAAAAACTTAAAATGATGGGGAAAAGTGGCACTGCGGGTGAGGGAAAAGCTGGTCTGGCAGCACAATGCAGGCAGACACATGGACTGAGACTGGGTCTTAAGCTGCGCATTATTTCCAAAGAATGCAGAGCTCTCAATCTCTGATTAATTTTAACTCCAATCCCACCCACCTCTTTTTATGACAATTCCAGGACAAGTATGTACTGGACATGATTTAGTTTTGCTGCAGAATCCAGGAAATTTTCATACTGAACGCAGACATGCGCATTTGCTTTCTCTTTGCTTTCAAAATGTTATCTAATTAATCTGGACATTCAAAAAAAACCCAGACCCAAACATCATTACACTTCCTCATAAAAAGAAATTTAGGATTAGACCCAAGTTTGCTGGCTTTCACAAACAATAAATTACTAAATATTTCCAGAAATACTTTAGTAGATAACTGAAAACTAAATTTAGTTGTTCTGATGTTAATTCTATGTTCGGAATCTGAGCTCTTATGTAAACACTTCCTCAGTAGAAAGACTACATTGGTTATTAAAGATGTGTAGGAGGACAAATCTTGCTTTACATAGCAGAGCTAAGCAATAGAAGCATTTAAAGCAATTTTCCCAGCCTCCACAGCCTCAATCTTTGGTGTTGATACGAAGAAACAAGCACTAATAAGCAGCAGGTCCTCAGCTCTTTCTGGAACTGTGCTGAGGGTGCTGTTTTAGAGAATGTGGTATTTCCAGATGGAAAATAATTATCTGTGAAGAAAAACTATTCCCTTGCTCTCCCTCTCCTTCCTTACTGTCCTGCAGAGCAGTTGACCTCTCCACTGAGAACAGGTATCTGCAGCAAGTGGATTAGAAGGACCTATGAGAGGGCTCAAAAAAAATCTTTGTGTATAATGTCTGTTGTTGCCATTAGAAGGAACCACTACATTATTTGTTACCTTGTGATGTATTCTAAAATAATTGAATCAGATTTGACAAGCTTGAGGATGGTGCACTCAGAAAGTTAAAGTTGATACATTTATTTTTTTTTTTACTTACCTTTCAAGCAGCAAAGCAACACGCTGATTTGATGGAACAAAAACCATTTTCTGGTTGGTGACTATTCCTTCCATCAGAGCCTCCACAACTTCTTCAGTCTCCAAAATCTTTCCAAGCCTACACAGGAAAGCACATATGTAACAGCTGTGGTGGTAGAAGGAAGTGGCACAAGCTTCACACGGATGCTACACATATGCACAAACTCAGCTAATTCAAATACAGCCACTATGTGGGTTAAAGGACACTGCAGATCTTCTTTAGACTATTAGACTGTTATTATACAGTCAGTGGGAATAGAAGGCCTAAAGCTGGGGTAATGTGCAGTGCCTTGCTGCAGAGAAGGAAGGAGAGGAACACAGTATTGAGAGTTACCTTGTACTGGGGTTTTTGACAAATCCAGTGTTTATAAACACTGGACAAAGGCACGTGGTTTTTATTCCATCCTTTCCCAGGGTAGACAGCTCCTCTGTCAGAGCTTTATGAAATCCAACTGCAGCAAACTTGCTTGAGCTGCAGGAGGAGAAAAAACACAAGTTAGAAGGTATAAATAGTATTTCTACCTCTCTATAACTGCAAACAGCCTAGACAATCACACAGTCCAGGCTAGGAGTGAAAAAACCCAACCAAATGATGTAATTCAGGTGAGAGACAGGGCAGGGGCTAATTCTAACTTTCCCTGTGCCAGAATGCAGTGCTGTATTAGATATTACACAGGGTGTGAACAGATAGGCAAAACAGACAGACACACATCAGGAACCTTTGAATTATGTGCATCAATCAATGGACATCCCATTTTTCCCGGGCAGTAAGATTCTTAAAAGGAATGCAGCCTGTATCTCTAAAATTAAGGACAGGCAGGGTGGAAATGTTTCTACTGTTTCTTGCCCAATACAGGAGCATCTCATAAAAGTTTTGTGTGACTTTGGAAATAGAGGAATAATATGCAAGCAAAACTGTGGAACAACCTGCGACAGAACTAGGTGCAGGCCTCTAGTTTAAGTCAATTCCAAAGAAAATAGAGAAGACTCCAGCACCCAGAGCTGCTGTTACAGATGGCTAGATGTGACACAGAATAAGAACATGCAATCTAACATGTTTTCTGTGCATGCACTGTGATTTTCTTGCCATGTTCAAGTAGAAAACCAGTTTTATGTCATCATAGCAGAAGTATTTCTGTACACTACAATCACTGCCACAATGGTAGAAAGACCAAAAGCAATTCTTCAGAGGTTTACTTGACAACACTACCACAACTCACAGAATCACTATGTTCTAAGAAGGAAGAAGGATACCTGTGTTGCTATCCAAAGTCTGGATCAGTGTGAGAGAGGAAAAAGCAGAATCTTTCATTAGTTGATGTGTCAGATGGCTGTTATTTCATATAAGCATTGCTCCCAATTCAGTTAGAGATAATAGGCAAATTGGTGGGAACATCCAGCATTCCCAAGTGCTGGCTGTTGTGCTTTATTTCTCCTACACACAATCCTTTATCCATACCATAATCAGTGGGAGGATTATTACAGTTACTTGTCACTTTATGATGCAGAAGAAACAATTAGAAACAAAACAAAAACAAACATACAAACAAAAAAAGAAGTGAGCTGATCTAAAAATCACTTACCAATAAACCACCATGAAAGAAGTCACAAAATGACCTGCTGCTGAAGCCACTGTGACAATGTGCCC
>VXAU01004955.1:0-52103 GCA_013399695.1 Formicarius rufipectus
AACTTTTGGTAAAACAGTATTTTTATAATGTTTTGGAATACAAGTAGCCCTGTCAGATTGAGAATTACTTTAGAAAAAGGTAGATTAGCATTGTCAGTCAAATAAAATATAAAGGATTAGTAGTGTAAGTATTATCTGTTCATGAAAAGAATTCTGAAATATTTGTATAGAGGTCTATCTACAGCAGTTAATAGGAATACTTCTGGGTTTATCTTGTGTGTCTAAATAATTTCCTGGACTTGATCCTAATGGACTGGTCCAGTTATTTCAGGGGGAACTGAATTCAGTCAAATAAGAAATGTTAAAGAAAAGTAATTGATTAAAAAAGATATACAAGATTAAAAAAGTATACACAGGTCTTTCACAACTATTTCACCTCAAAGGGAAATGGACAAAACTACAAAATCATTCACAACATTCTGTTGTCTCACTGCAATGTCTTGATGTTATTGCAGTGCATAAGATAATAATAAAAAAGTGATAAGAAAGGGAAATAGGAATAAAGCAGAAGAGCAACTTTTATCAGAATTTCTATTGCCTGCATACAGTAAAGCAAAGAAAATTAAAGACACCTGGTTTTATCACACTATGAGCTGAAGCAACTAAACTGATATTAAAAAGATGGAAAAACTGGGAAAGTATAGTATTTCACATCTACTTAGTAGGATCCAAAATGTTGCGATTTCTCTATTACTTGTATACTTTGAATGTTCAGTCACATAGCTTCACAACTGCACAGAGTATGAAATCAGAGAAGATCACTAAATCTTTCTTCTAATCTATTACACCTTACACTTGGCTATAAATCATTCAGATATGTCCATGTTAAAACTGACTATTTGGGTTAGAATATATAATTTCAGTTTGAATAGATTAAATTTGTATGATAAACCAACACCAGAAAAATCTGAGCCATCACCACTACACACTACTTGCACTTGAGTATAAAAAAACATGTAGGTGAATATAGCAGGTGAATCAATGTATGCCCAGATACATTGCAGGTGCCAGTCAATTTAATCTGAGTAGAAATACTTTCTCATCCAAAGTCTGGCAACCAGTTTTGCTCTAAATATATTAGTGAGATTCATAATTCCGATGTTTGAAAAATACTGACTTCCCTCAGATTGGGTATTTGGTTAAATCAACATTTTACCCTCAGCTTAAACCAATCTTTGATTGTCATCAAGAGAGATTTTTAATTCTGTAGGCTGAAGACCTGAGGCACGAAATCTTGTATAGACATTGTCTCTATCAAGTGGACATCGATTTGATGCTAAGTAAAGATGTATTGAAAGCAGTGTCCTGATCATTCAGAAGTCCATAAGAAAGAAAACTTTTCTTTTTTCTTCTTCTACTTACTAGTCACAAAATTTCTCACAGATGGATTTAAACAGAGATGACCAATCTATGACCTTTGAGCTATTTAAGGTTCATAAACAACTTAAAATTCCTTCCCAGAGCAGTTTGTTATCCTGTGATTAGAAGAAGCAGAGATCTGGTGATATGGGAACTGTTGGACAATTCAAATCCCTTATTGTACAAACAAGTGAAAAATGGCTGATCAAGTTTATGCACCTGAATTGTCCAAAACTCTGCTACATGTCCATCTCAGCCCTAACCAACAAAGGATCAGTGGGATTCTCTGAAGATAATGACAACTGGAGCTCAGAGAGCTACCTCTATTGAGTTATGTGGTAAATGTCTTTAGGGATTTTAGACAGTTGAAATTTCTGTCAAGTGGCTCATTGGGTCAGGAACGTTGAAGTTGTCTAAAGTAAAGCCTGTAAAACAAGGAAAACATCCAGTTTTATGTTAAAAACTGCAATAGATCATAAGTTTGTTGCATCTATTGGCTGCTACTTTTCTCCATTTTCCTTCACAGGTATCACTTAGTTGAAGACAGAACAGTATCTCTTGTATATTATTATATCTATGAGGACTGATATTGTCATATATATTTCCTATGTGAATATACTTACACATATGCATAAGATTTACTCAATCTTCTCTTTATTAAGATAACAAACAATTTCCCATTGCCTGACATAATTTTGTTTTTTCATTATATTCACATATCTTTTTTAGAATTTTGAGCATAAGAACTTCATGCATATTTGAAAGATGACCATAGATACTTTAAAATATTCTGTCAATACTGTATTGCTATAAACTGACGTACATTTAATTCCCTTGTCCTACTTGATATAAGTATGTGGTTTGAATAATCTCCCTTGGACACTCTAGTACAATAAGAGACTGTACTGGTACAATAAACTATGACAAAACTTCAATACTTCTCTACATCTTTGCTCTTAGGAACCACTCACCAATCTGTTCAGTATAGTGCTGCTATTCACAATGTTGTTTAAATTGTATTTTGCATGATTACAGTTCAGATGGATTGCAGTTTAGTTAGGTAACTCATATTCCTATAGGATAGATCACTATCAATTTTTCCATACCGTTTCCAAGTTAATTACCTAAATTTACTTATTCAATCCTCTCCTATATGTCAAAATGTCTTAATATTAGATGAACAAACTGATGACAAGACAGCTTCAGGAACAGCAGAAAAAGGTATTTGAAAAATAGGGCTCTCACGTTTTGTGAAGTGTCAACTGCTTATGCTTAGAGAAAATAATTTGTGTTGAGAGAATCTCATCCCACAATTTCCACACTGGTTCCACGTATTTTTGTATGATGCAGGCCAGCAAAAAGATGATCAGTTGACATATGATATCAGAATAAATTGTCACAGAAACGTAAGTCTAACTTTGGTACCAGAGACAAAACATAGTGAAATGATACCTGATACCTTCAAAATTTTTAAACAATATCAAGAAAAACTAACCTTTTTTTATATTTACAAGTAAAAAACAAAACTAGACACTAAAGTAAATACTTCAAAGGCTGTGTATAATATAACCAGAGAAAATCACACAAGCTATTTTTATCTTTAATTTATATTAAAGATGGAAAGCTGGATTTTCCAATAAGCTCCAAGTACACAAAATGGTGGAGAGGGCCCCAGAAACTCTGTAATGAGTCCTCAATGACATTCAATTCCAGCACAGATTAGAATAACTGTGAAGAAGCTCTGATTTATAGTACTCAGGAAACTCCTCTTCTGTTTTAGCAGCCTATTTCCTGTTAATCAGTGTTGGAAAAGAATAGTACTTGTTGTATAGGAATTTTGCCAAGCTGGCTACCATTCTATCAACAGAGTTGTAATATATGATGAAAATTATTATACTATTAGAGAATGACAATTTTGTGTTTCTTGAACAATGCTGCATGCTCAGCCACAAGATAATGCCTATTGGAATTGCTGGATATTTTATTTGTCCCAGACTAAGGAGGACAAATCAAGTTATTGGAAGCAATAAGCTTCTACTTGTGTTTAAAAAGAAAGTCAGCTCTGAAAAACATGTTTTAAAATTACAAAGCTCTACTTTTTAATGTGTGGTGATTTGAAGTTATTTATTCTCATAAGGAGAACTAATGTCACTAGCTTCCTATTTACTAATGTGTCAGTTTTCAGCTTCACAAACAGTCTTATTTCTGAAAGCTTCAAAGGGTTTTTTGGCTTATACTTAATCAACATTCAGACAAATCTATATTTCACTTTGAGAAATATTTTCTATATAGGGGAAACAACTTCCTTTGTGTTTATTTATCACTGAAGTTATTCCATATGACTCGATGCATGAATGTGTAATGATAAAATATTTTTCATAACCATTACTTGTAGTATAGTGTTTAAAATTATATTCTTACTACAGTTATAATAGAAAAATTCATTTAAAGAAATATAATACACAACATTTGGGATTTAAAAGTGATCAGGCATTTATTTCACAAATTAAAAATTATGGGAAAAAATAAACAAAATTACTTTTTGTGCAGGTGGAAAACATTTTTTCCAACTGAAATTGAATAAAACGTATTATTACAGACATATCCAATTTTTTTCCTGATAGCTTTTCTAGGCAATGATAAGCCTCATAATACTGTAATAGTACAAGTAATCCTTCCCTCACTGAGTGACTTTGATTATATAGACATCTTTTGCCACGCACAAAAAGCCCCTTGTAAGCTGAACACACACAACTTAAAAGTATTTGGCATTTACCGATTGGTTATCATACACTTCCATTTTTTGATAATTTGAATTAGTGAAATACTAAACTGACTGTTGGTTCCCAGGGCTCTGAAATAAGAAACAAGAGAAGTCTTTGCTGTCCAAGAAGTCCTCCGTGAGGTGCAGTAGAGCTGGTTTCTGAATTGTGACTGAATTGTTGTCTTCCAAATTGCTGCTTTTCATCTAGGATTTAATTTCCTTTCATGATGATGTTTTCTTCTTGAATCCTTAAGTTGCTGCTTAACTCTATCTCAAGGCTCTTACCTCAGTCTGCCATTTTACCTTTCTTACCTTTCAGAAGTCCACTTTATTAACTTCTTCACAGTTCTTGCTCAGAATTTAGCAATTTCCTCATACATCTGAGAGATGGTTACATGGCTGAGTCTCAGATGACAGACAGCTGAAGTCCTGAGAAAGAAGGAAAGGAGTTTACAAACACAAGTCACTACAAATGAAATATATAACAGCATTAATGTTATGTCTTGTAGAGAATTCGGTATTACTAGGCAGAATCTGAGCAATATGTTTTTAATTCTGATTATTTCCTGTGTAATCTAGATGTTTCACAAACTGTATGGAATAGAATTCAAGTATTTATAAATTATGACTTTGAAAAGTATTGTACAAAAGAATAAGTCATTATTAATAGCTTTGATTTCTGTATTTTTGTTGATTTCTCTATTCTACCATTACAGTTCATTATATGTGGATGACATATAATGTCAAAACACCATCCTGTCCATCCTCCTTCCTCCAGATCAGATCGATTATGACATATGTCATTCTTGACAGGTGTTTAAGGTCTGCCTCTCCAGTGGCAGTTTCCAAAAACAAAGATCAAGACATTTAGACGGTCTGAACTGCTAGGAAGTCTTTCTGATGTCTAACATGATTTGTCCTTGAGATACATTAGACCTGTTACCCTTTTCCTATTCACAGCAAATACAAAGAACAAATTCTTCCATTCCACTTAGCAGTACTTTCAAAATTTTAATATCCTTTTCACAAATGTTTTCTGTCCTCTCTAGACCAGAAAAAACTTCCAAAACACAAAGCCTAGTTTCTATAACCTTACAGGCAGAGTTGGTGCTGTTGAGCTTTGACATTACTATCCTCTGAATCCAGTTTCTCAGCTTTTTTTTTTTCTCCAGGAAAGAAGCTCCAAACTGAGGTTTATTTCAAAAATTTTAAATTTCTGTAAGTAATTTGACTTGTCCTGTAGCAGTATGGAAGTATACTTACATATTTTATTTAATCAATATTTTGAATTCTGTTACTCTAGTGAAATGGCTAAAATAATTATTCATTTCATCTCATAAGTAATTGATTATGGCACTATAACCATGTTCTGTATGTTAGTCTTTAACCACAGTCAAATTGCTTTGTTTCTTTTTGATGTATACCATGAAACAAATGTTAGTACACTCTGAGGCAGTTTTGTTTCTACAGGCAGTTGTATTCAGTGCAGACTCATGTTTACAAGCTCCAAACTTTTTAAATAGCCATAACCATAGACAGTAGGGGTAATGCTTCCTGCTATCAACCACTTCTGCTTCCAGAAACATGCTGCCACATGCCACAGCTCCATCTGCCTTACATATCACAATGCCAGTGCATCCCTGACAACAATCCAGGGAGATTTACCATGAAGATTCCAATTATGATATCAAGATGTGCCTGCATGTGATCATTTGGTGAGAAACAGTTCTAAAGAGATTGAGGAATAACTCTCTCACCATGCAGGACTTCAGCGAGTAGACCATCAGAGTTCACTATGTTGTGGCCAGTTGCATTATGACTACAGTAACTGAAAAGACAGAGTAGATGCTCTACTGTCTCATTACCCATGTGGATCTTTTTTTAACTCCCAATTTCCCTCATTTCATAAGGGATTTTTAATATTAATTTCCACAAATTCATGTCCTAAAATCCTATCCAATCCTCCTTATCTCTCCCAACACTTCCAGGTGCAAGCTCCTGGTTTGCTTGGTTCTAAGCTATCTTTAGTTCAGGGGCTGTCAACAGCTGAAGTTGGTGGCAGAGAGAATGGAAAAAGAAAAAGAGATTAGGAAGAAGTAAGCACAGTTACATTGATCCCAAGAGAAGTACATTTATAAAAACTCACTCACTACAACTTCTAGTCTCCCTGTGAACTGGTTGTTTACCAGCTATCATTTCCATTTTCTACTTCTATACCTGGGTACAAAGTAAGGTTTTACAAGGTGTTTATCAGCTACTGATAAATAACTACAATAACTAGTGTTTCTTAGAAATAGAGGATTTTCCCTTCTGTTAGAATAATCCTGTTTAGAATGCCAATATTAAAAATACCATTTTTCTCTGTGTTTTCAGTCAAAACTCACTTCAGTTCTGACAAGCTAGCATGTCATAAGATTATTAAAATGAATTTTGATTCCAATAAGATTTATTGTTTTACCTCCTTATATTATTTATGTTAATGGAAAACCTTTTCCCCATACATTTCCCACTGAAACTTGAGTTTGTTAGACTCATGTCTGGCAAATCCAAATTTCACCTTTTTTACTTATTTATTTCCTACTCATTTCTAAACAAACATTGTGTAAAAGTGACAACAGCAACATGACCAATGAAATTTAAGAAATGCTAGTCATTGTCAAACTCATAAGAGTAATATTAATAAACAGAAATGCCTGTTTCTGTTTATTCCTGCCCAAGAAACAGCAGACAAAACCAATACAAACTATTTAACTTCTTAGCAAGCCTTAGGGGTCTTACTCAATGTTCCTCCCATTCCCTGTGTGGACTGTGAAATAACAACACGATTTCTTTTCTACTTCCCAGACAGAATGGGAGATGAATGCTTTAGGTCAGAGCCAGAAGGACTGCTGGGTGGCTCCACAAAAAGTCAATATTCGTGGGGAGCCTTGAACCACAAGGCTTCAGACAGTGCCCCAGTATGACCCAAAGATAATTGAAGTAACAAAGTGAAGGCTCATCTTGTAAGTTCCTCACCTTTGCACTCTAGAGTTCCTCCTTTCTGACTCAGCCCTGAGTCGTGACCTCTGTAGAGTTTACATTCTGCTTGCATGAAATGACATGTGACCCTGTGTGAGGGTTAAGGATGTAAATGTAATTGTTCAATTTCTTTTTACAGTCAACAATAAATTATGAATGATTAACAGCTCACTCTGACTGAATAAAGTGTTCAGAGCAGTCCTGTTTTCCGTGTCACCATTCACTGAGAGTAAATGATTTTGTTAGTATGGAAAATGTTTGAGGAAGCAACTCTCAGCAGCTCATTTGAGTACCTAGTCAAACTGAGACACCTACTGTAAGACCCATATCCCTTCTATTCAGTGTCTGCACCTCTCACACTAGGAATGCTGCCCCAGTAGAAATTAGAGAACCTAAGGCAAATATCCTAAGGATCCAGAAATACCCTCTGTGGGAAATGTATACTTACTAAATGCTACAGGAATTCCTTGAAGGGAGTATTCTCAAGGACTCCTTGTATGGTCATTACTATAAAGCAGAAACTACCTCTGGTGAGTATCTATTGGGCTTGGGGACACGCGAACAAAGCCTCCTATCTAAACAATAGAGGAAATGACCTGACAGTGACTCCATGTCATGGGCTATTTGCAGAAGACATTATAGCATTTTCCACGGTGCCTGAGGGCAGATATTTTGCTAAGTTATCCCACATCCTAAAGAGGACATATGATTTCTGCAGTGATCACACACAGCTGGCAACAAGTTCATGAAGGTGTCCATTGAGTTGGAAGTCACAAGTAGGTGTGGTTAATACCAGGCCAAGCCCTATAACCAAACTGATTCCATGGCATGGTGCCCACGAGAGAGGAGAACATACCTACCTAGGTTATTTATGGAACATCTTGGCAACACATCAGCAAATAAAGATTATTATTACTATATGTGATAGGACCAGAAGAATTTCTTACACACCTGTTGGATAACCTAATGTGTATATGAAATTGTGTGTTTAAAAGAACAAAACTTATCGAAATATAGTTCTTCATTTTGTTCCAAATATGTATTTGACAAAACCTCCTTCAGAATATTGGTGGATTTGTTCACAGGACAGAAGTACCATATACTTTCCTAACTGAATTCCACCTCTACTCATATTACAAGTAAACTGAACTATTTAAGTATGGTAGGTCTTTGAGGAAAAGCATGTGTACATGCTTTCTTAAGGCCTAAAAATGAAGCTAAGTCTATACTATCATGAGTGCATGTATGGTCTTTTCATATACTGGAAGTTAGATCGGGTTATCACACTGATTTGTTACAGAGTTCACTTTGTTTCATTAAATCTGGCTCCAGCATTGACATTTCGTCTCTTTCACAAGAGGGTGAAGTCAGGCAGACAGAATAATGCTTGCCTCAAGATTTCATATTAAGATGTTGCCCACATTTTAACCCTAAGATGTTGCCCACATTTTAACCCCCAAAATAGGTACAGGTAATTATCCTCTTCTTTTGATGTGCCACCACTATGGTAGTGAACAAAACATCCTTTGTGCGACTACAATGTTCATAGTGGGGGCTAATCTGGTAATGGTAAACTAAGTAAACTGATCTCCTCCCAACCCATCACATGGAGACAGATAAGGACTTGATTGTCATGTCATATCAGCTGACTCATACATACATTACTGTTAAACCTTGATAGGAAATAGAGGGAAAGAATAATGACATTGTTCACATAGGAAAATCCCCTTTCTTCACATGTATTTATACAAATACATGAAAAAAAGAGGGATGAACAACAGAAAAGGAGAAATAGAGATATCTCTTATATATCAGCAAAATATGATTTAGAAATAATGGCAAATGTTACCAAAAACCCTCTATTGTGCATCGTTTGATCTAGCTGATATTAAAAACAGTCAGGTTTTTGTCTCTTTTTTTGATCTGGGTATATCATATTAGTCTAATGGTGTTTAAAAGTAGATCCTCAGTTTCTGATTGCTATGTTTACCTTATAGTTTTTGCAGGGAGGTATTCACTAACTTGAAGACAGACTCTGAAAGCTATACTGTACAGATGGATTTCTGCACACTCAGAAAGCCCTTTTACTTCAATAGTAGTCACCCAGCACACAACGGTCAACTATGCATAATGAATATGTTAACATTTTTATATCCAGAATTAAATAGGAATGTATGGAAAACTCAGGCCACAATAATAATTAAAATTCATGTTAATGTGACAGCAAAATAGGCTTTTAAGATCCAGTTATGCTGTTACAATCAGAACAGTGGTACAAAAGGAACTCACAGTGCTGGCTACTCCCGCTTGGTGGCATTGCTCCTGAAGGTATTATTATAGCAATAGCAACGGACCTCACTGCAGAGCAAGCAAGACTATTTGCTTAAAATTTGAGGCTACTAAATTTAGAAACTTGTAAAATGGGACTTTCAGGCCTGAAGGATTAGTTTAACTAGTAAAGATTACTCAGCCTAAAAATTGAGTATGGTTATCAGCTACACTGCAGGAAGAATCTCCTGGAAAAAATGTAATGGGTAGATGTCTCAGAACAGTTATCTGAGCAACAAAAGGAGATTTGGCTAGCAGGTTACTCCACCTATAACACTATGAGATTGTAAAATCATACAAAACAGGGGAAAATTGTAGAAATTGCCATCTCGGAATGTATCTGATTAAACAGAACCAAAGTAACTTTCAAGTAACAGTAATACAAGAGTTAAGTCAGCAAGAATAATTCAGTGACCTTGGAATCAAGCACAAATACAGTGGGAAGAGCTGCAAATTCAGATTCAACAGATATGGACAAGGTAATGAAAGTAAGAGGGAATACAAGGAAATCTCAGTCCTGTGGATCTGACAAAAGGTCTTCATATACTGTAATTGTCAGAAATATGGTTATAAAGGACCCACAGCCTCCATTTAAAAATAAAGATCAAAGGGAACAGAAAAGGGAAATTAGTTCTCACTGTGGGTTTAGCTCTTTGTAGAAATAGAGGTGGTAATGGTAACTGCAAAAGATTCTTGGAGAAGACAATAAAAACCACCTTTAGGAGACACCAATGGGACTGCAGGAAAGCAACATGATAAAATCTGAGCAAAATATGCAAAGATATGAGAAAATGGTATACAAATGAAAAATTCTTCACTGGCACATTTTGCCAAGCAAACAAAAAATCCTGATGAGGAATAAAACCAACCGAAAATAACAGGTCCCTTTCAGTGAAGTCCTCTGACATAATCTCTTCCTCTCAATAACAAAGACTAGGGACACTGCTGTCTAGTTATTCCTGGTCCAGTGATAAAATTACAACATAACCAATGCAAATGGCCAATAACAATATTAGTACTAGGTGGTCAAGAAAGAATATAACTACCACTGGTGTCATGATGTTAATTGATAATGTAATGTCAATAGCAACTCTTCAATGCATATTTGTTCCAACTGGAACTCAAGAAAATGGAAAAATGATAAAACTTGTATTATATGTATGGAAGGATGTTCAAGTACGTGTATTAAGAGCTCTGCCTGTAGCTAAATAGCTGCCAAGTTCAGGAGTTCCTTCTGAGTATAGAAATGGGAGGATCCCTCTTACAAACACCAGGGAATTATTGGCATAGCCTTGCTGAAACAAAATGGGTTAGCTGCAGATTTTGCTACGGATGTTTGTGGAATTGGGCCTGACCAGTGGGAGGTGAGGGTGGAGTGATTCCTGAAAGTCATTGATGCTTTGTTATTAAGAATCCGGAGGAAGTTAAAACAGTGGATATTTGGGTAACAGAATTTCCTCAAGTTTTGTGTGTCAGTAAGCTAAAATGTGAAAAAATAGAAGTTGTGTAAGATTGAAAGGTCTATATCCTCCTTCCCAAAAAACAATATCAACACCCACAAGAAACAGAGGAAGGGCACCAATCCACCATCAACAAGTCTACTGGAAGCAAGATCTTAGTACAAAGACCTATCTTTTTAACATCCTATTTGACCAAGGTTAAAAGCAAAGGAACCCCCCACTTTTAGGGTTTTTTTTCCTCTCATTTAACTGTGAGAGAATGCAATAGTTTTATCCATATACCTCAAAATTTTCAGATCAAATGTTTCACAGGTGGAAGAAATTGCTGTCAAAATGTGTTATGTCATATCATACATGAATGATGAGTTGGTACATGGAAAAACTGAACTAAAAGTTTCGGAATACACTCAAGAAATAACCAGCATTACTACCTCTACAGGCTTTAAAGCCAATCATGACAAAACTCAGCTGGTACAATCTGAAATGAAATATTCAGTAATACTTTAAGGTCAGGAAGGAATGTTGATGCTGGGTTCAGCAAAGGGTAGAACTGACTATGAGAGTCCATTGCGAGCAATAATTGTATTAGATTCACTTTTGGAATTACATTTGCAGAAATCAATAATCAAACTAGTGAAGAAATCTCTCAAATAAGAAAGAAAGAAAGAAAGAAAGAAAGAAAGAAAGAAAGAAAGAAAGAAAGAAAGAAAGAAAGAAAGAAAGAAAGAAAGAAAGAAAGAAAGAAAGAAAGAAAGAAAGAAAGAAAGAAAGAAAGAAAGAAAGAAAGAAAGAAAGAAAGAAAGAAAGAAAGAAAGAAAGAAAGAAAGAAAGAAAGAAAGAAAGAAAGAAAGAAAGAAAGAAAGAAAGAAAGAAAGAAAGAAAGAAAGAAAGAAAGAAAGAAAGAAAGAAAGAAAGAAANAAACAAAATTGCACTACTTAAAACCCTGACCTACAGATGCTTAGATTATTGTAAGCTGTTTCATGTTCAGCTGGCTCCTACCAATCTACACTGTATTATCGAAAGAATACAGAAATAATGAAACTAAGAGCCTTTACTCTGAGAGTTTTAAGACCTGTGGGAAAGAACTCTACTACATATTAAAAACAGGTTAAACATTGTCATAGGCAATTAGCTTTGCAAATACATCACTAGAGACTGTTTTGCAGTAATACATGTCACACATGCTTCACTGAAGTCCATATCAGACATATTCCACTGAAGTACATAATCAGTAGAAAAGTACAAAAAGGATATGTATCAAACCCTAGGCTAGCTGAATGGACTAGAGCTTTTATAAAATAAGAGTTTTCTGTAGAATATGACAAGATTTATCACTAACTCTATATGGTTTTTAACCACTGGAACAGAACATAAATGCACTTTACCTGTTTGTATGTCTTTCACTGGATAAAAGCTCTGTTACTGACTTTGTGCCACAGGTTATTCAGTGTGGTTCACAAATGGCTCCAGTTCTTCTCAAAATTATATAAAATCCTCTATTAGATATGCTGCTACTCCTGTGAAAAATAAAAGGAGCTGTCTGCCTTCACTCTGCACAAGCAGCAGAGCCACAAGCTCTGCTAATGATGTTAAAACAGGAACCCGAAGGAAATGACTAGCTTTGTACATGGTTTCAGAGCGGATGTATAAAGCTTTAACTATTTGATCACCAAAGTAGAATAAAAATGACCCACAAAGACAAAACGGAAATCTAGTAGCCTATCAATCATGGAAAGAAAATACTGAACATAGGTTAAAGATAGGAAAAAAATATGCAGGTCATGTAAAAGCATGCCAAAAGGAAACACAAAGGCAGCAGCATTAGAATAGTCAAGCACATACCTTTGCCAAGATTGTGGTGGCTCCAGGAGGCTCAACATTTGAGAAACACACAGTTGGAAAACAAACCAAAGAAAATTATATGAAGCAAGGTATCAAAGATCGAGTTATTTACTACATGAAAATGAGGAAATTGAGTGGTCATTACTACAAAAGTTAGTAAAGAGGTGAAGCATAGAGAGTGTAGTATGGCCAGGTAACAAACATTTGCAGATAAGGAGCACTGTGTACACTTTGAGTAGATTTGTTTCAATAGGTGCATGAGCAAGATCATTTAGAGGGTGCTTGAATGCAAAAAGGAATATTAGAAGGCAGCTAGTTGGCCAAGCATGAAAGTAGATGGGTGCATAATTGCTTAGTTTGTGCTATGGTGAATATCCTCACTAGGAGAAAATTAGAATATTAGAATTCATGAACCATAGGTGTCATGGTTTAGTCCCAGATGGCAACTAAGCCCCTTGCTTGCTCACTCTGCCCAGTGGGATGGGGAGAAGAATTCCAAAAAAGTAATAACTTGTGGGTTAATTAAAGAAGAGTTTAATTAATAGACACAGTTATAACAATAACAACAATAACTATTACTACTACTAGTAGCAATAGATAGAGAGGGAGACAAAACCCAAGAGAAACAAGTGATGCACAATACAGTCGCTCACCACTTGCTGACCGATGCCCAGCCCATCCCTGTGCTGAAATCAGCCCCTCCCAGTCAGCTCCCCCAGTTTAGGTACCGGGTATGATATCCTGTGGCATGGAATATTCCTTTGGCCAGTTTGGGTCAGCTGTCCTGACTGTGCTCCTCCTGCCCTCAGCTTCTTGTGCAGCTCCTCACCAGCAGAGCACAAGACACTGAAAAGTCCTTGACTTGGGGTAAGCACTACTTAGCAACAACCAAAATATCAGTGAGTTATCCACATAATTCTCTTGCAGAATTCAAAACACAGCACAGTTCTTAGAAGAAAACAAACTCTCTCCCAGTCAAAACCAGGACAATAGGCTAGGATAGAGGCTATCCTAGATTTAATGAAGTCTCACCTTAATCCCACCTTCCATGCAAGGTGGGAGAAGCATGGTTTCCTAATTCTAGAGACACTGACAAAGTGGGCTGAGGTTGTTCCAGTCAAGAAAACTGTAGCCAAGTGTATCACAGTGTAGCGATTTAACATTGTACATTTCAGATGGGATTTTAACCGACAAACTGATTTGAGACAAGGAATATATATTCCAGGGCAAATCATCAAGGAGTTATTTGGGAGGCTGGGAAGAAAGGAAAGGCTCCACATTGCTTGAAACTTGCAGTTCAAAGTAGTCTGAGCTACTTGATGGGACTTCACAGGTTCATGTTATTTAGAGCTATGCCTGGGAGTAAAAAGATCGCCTAATGTTTTAACTGAAGAATGTATACAGACCCTCTCTAAACACATGGAAATAACTTAATGTTGTTATAGCAACTCAGATGGGATGGAGCACTCAATGCACGCATAAACAAACAAGAACAAACTACTACTCTGCCAAATGGCAAGAGGGATAGAAAGTAATGTTCCATATAGTCCATGCAAGTTAACATCTAAACTGTAAATAGAATGACTAACTCCAATTATAAACAAAGCAGAACCTTCTGTATATCACTCATGAAGAGAAAAATGCCTAAATAGTTTCAGTTTCAATTTTAATCATGGAAAGGTAAGCAAGTTAACAAAAAGCTAGAATGATATGTTATGTTATAGATGTTGCTATTAAAATTTCAGAGTGAGTAAGGGAAGTCACAGCAGAATTACTGGCAGCAGAAAGGCTTTTCATGAAACAGCATAAATTAATTATTAGGCTTTGTCTGAGTAAAGTTTTCATGTTTTTATTTTTATTAATAATTATGGTAGGCTCAAATTTGTAAATATTTACTTGTATAACAAGGGAGTAGTAATTACCCTGCTTTTTTTGATAATAGATCCTACCTCTAGTAGTAATGGAAAACTCTTTTGTTCCACAGATCATGAAAATGCTAGATACATGTCTCCACAGCTTTAAAATTGTGAGAAGCAAATGTGTGGGCTAAGCAACATATGTCTGTTCCATGATGCCACAAATAATCTTAGGATTTTAACAAAAGTCTCTGATTTCAAGGAATGTATTACGGAGGCTTGAAGCAGCATAAAAACTTAACCTGGGTATTTTATTTCTATCTATTTGGCTAATGATCCAAAGGCAATTGTGATGGAACCTGGACCACCATACCATCCAACATCCGAGTAGAAAACAGCAGAAATAGTTAAACCAAGTGTGAAAGCGAGAAGCGAATTAGAAATGAAAACAAACCAAAAAAAAAGAGGTCAAACATTTAGTTCACAGACTTCTGCTGACAGTGTGGTTAACTCTCTTAACCAGAGTTTCTAGCTGAGAGACAATTCACAGTTTCGGATATACAAAGACTACTTAGTAGCAACAAAGTGAAAGGGTGCATATTGCTGTGAAGAAAGCTTTTACTTTCATTTTCCTAAGACAGAACAGTTATACTCCTTTTATTAAAGGGTTATTTGTAACATTGAGCAAGAAATGGATTCCATGTGGTTGAGTACAGCATACTGAGGGTTTATGGACAGAATTTTAGAGGAAGTAGAATTCGTGACTGGAATTTTAGACACCATTTTATATAAAAGTTTTAAGTTAGTAAGTGATCAAAACTGGCGTATTATATGCAGAATACAAAACTCATGAAATAAAAATACATATAAATAAATATTTGAGAGTTATTTACTTATGATATTTTTTAAAATGAGATTTAACAATGTCATATGAGAATCAAAACATGGGTGGAAGTACCAAAAACATTAGTTTTATTGAAAGAAAAGTACTGGAACTCAAAAGTGCTACTAACATTGTTAAACTACTAATAACAGTAGATTCAGCAAGCAGTAATTACCAGCACACAAGTGTCTTAGTTACAGGGGTTGAGACTAATTCATCACCACATGGGCATGACCAAAACTGTGTATTCTACACCCTCTATGTCATTTCTAATGAACTGTTAATAATGGATCATTTGCAGCAGCTGCCCAGGGCACATCTGACACCTTGGGCTACAACCTGGGTGTTAAAGAACCCTGTGAGATAGAGGAGTGTCTTTGTCTTCACACCAATGTCTCAGCTGTGGTAACTCCCCTATGGAGAGGCATTGGCACCTTCACACCCAGCCTGAGGGGTCATGTCTGCTAATAGGCCATTAGGGACTGGCATAATAGGCAGTTGCAATGATCTAGAGCATCAAAGATTCCAGAAATATCCCATGACTCACACAGTTCAATCACTCACACCAGCAGAATTATAATATCCAGAACATCACCAACCTGGGGCTGATTTGGAACCTTTGTAGAAAAAATATTAAGGAATCACAAAAAACAGAGCAAGTGGCTAAAAAAATTAATGAACAGGCACCCAGCAGTGAAAGGGCATATTACTTTAGAGAATCAACAGACACTAAGAACAGGAAAGGATGACGAAACATTGAATCTACCATGGTATTTTCAGAGGACAATCAAGCATTGTTACAAGAATCATGTGTTATTTTAACCATAAATCATTACCTGTGTATTAATTAGTTATCTTTTTGTTACAGTTTGCAGTATGCCTTTTAAAGTGTGACAGAAGACCTAGAGCCATCTGGAGCTATACAACTCCAAAAGAACTGGATTTTCCATGAAAATCATGGTACAAGACGAGCAGAGTGACACTCCAGCTTCTTGCTCTGAGGCAGTACCTAGCCTTGAGCCAGCAGAGCTTGAGCCTGTGGCTTCAGAATCACGGAATCACAAAACAGTTCAGGTGGGAAGGGACCATCTGGTCCAACCTCTCTGTTCAAGCAGGGTCCCCTAGAGTACATTACTCAGGATTGTGTGCATACAACTTCTGAATGTCTCCAGGGAAGAAGACTTTACAACCTCTGGGACACCTGTTTCAATGCTCAGTCATCCTGGCAGTAAAGAAGTTCTTCATGTTTAGGTGGAATTCCTGTGCATCATTTTCTGCCCATTGCCTCTTGTTGCATTGCTTGGCACCAGCAAGAATTGCCTGGTTCCATCCTCTTGACACCTTCTCTTCAGATACTTATGGATATTGATGGAGGCCCCTCTCAGATAACTCTTCTAGGGCCGAACAAGCCCAGCTCCTTCAGCCTTTCCTCATAGCAGAGATACTCCTGACCCCAAGTCATATTTGTAGCCCTCTGTTGGACCCACACCAGGAGCAACATGTCTCTCTTGTTCTGGGGAGCCCAGAACTGGACACAGTACTACAGTTGTGGCCCCACAAAGGCTGAGTAGAGGGGCAGGATCACCTCCCTTTACCTGCTGGCAATGCTCTTCCTAATGCAACCCAGAACATCCTTGGCCTTCTTGGCCACAAGGGCACACTCTGGCTCATGGACAGCTTGCTGTCCACCAGGATCTCCAGGTCTTTCTCCACAGAGCTGCTTTCCAGACAGTTGGCCCCCAGTCTGTCCTGGTACACGGGGTTATTCTTCCCCAGGTGCAAGATCCTGCATTTGCCTTTGTGGAATTTCAAAATGTTCTGCTCTGTTGCTCCCTCCAGCCTGTCAAGGTCCTTCTGAAGGGCTGCAGAGCACTTGGGATGATGGGTTACTCCTCCCAGTTATGTATCATCAGCAAACTTGTTGAGGAGGCACTCTATCCCTCCATCCGAGTAACTGATGAAAAGTTAACAATACTGGGTCCAGTAGTGAACCTTGGGGGACCCCATAATGACAGACCTCCAGCTAGACTCTGAGCCACTGATCACAGTCCTCAGGTTGCCATTCAGCTCATTCTCAATCCTCCTCACTGTTCACTCACACACCTGTTCTTCCTGAGTTTGTAAGGCACAGGGAACTGATTTTCGGTCCCATCATTGACAAAAGGCTTACCAAGGCAGAAGATTTCTATGAATAAGAATATATTAAGCACCATATAATCAGTATTTCCTTGCTTTGAACCCAGATATAAGCACACCAAAGCAGCAAATCCAGCAATAATAAACTAGCATTTTGTAACACAGTTAATCCTATGAGTAATATGGTACCACAAAGGGACAGAGACTTGGGGTGTATTTCCACAAAAGGGATACAGACAAACATTGTCAAGTCATAAAATCTGGAAAATAAGAATTAAGGATGCAGAATAAGCAGGAAAAAAAGTCTAGCCAAATCAGAACAATTTCTAATCCTATAAAAAAATGGAGTTAAACTACTGGTAGCGGACAAGATCCTCTGCTTGTTTTGATTGGGAAGGGGTGAAGAACGTTAAAACATCAAGAATGAGCAGGGAAGAATGGGGAGAAAAAAATCATCCACTTCAGTTCTATCCTTACTGAAAAGCTCTCAAATCTTACCACCTGAACATTAGTGATGCAGGCCCTTGAGAACCACCATGGCAATTACTACAGCAGGCACATAGTTGCAAAAAGGGATATACTGTTCCTGGATGTGTAGGAAGATCACATGTTAAGGTTTGAATTGCACACCTGTGAAAAAAAAAGGATCTTAGCTCTTTACATTTTATTACCTGATCAAATGAGGCCACTGAGTGGCAATGCAAATATTTTAAGTCAAAAAAGAAAAGTGTAATAACTTCTAATAACAATACTCTTGAATATGCAAAAAGACTAACCAAGAGAAATTAACAGGGATTAAATGTTATGTGTCATGAGACAAAGCAGTAATCTTAATTATGGTTCACAAGCATAGCTTTCAAAAGCTGTCTTCCAAGGTTAAAGGCACACTGCCTTCAAATATTGCTTTCTTATTCATTTCAGGCAAGGAACCTTGAACTGACTTGCAACACGTTTTAAAACTCATAAATTTAAATTGACATTCTTCCAGTCCTAAATCATAAACATGATTCATATTTCAGTGGCTTTTTCTTGGACAATTCTAGTATGATGACATCAGTTTGCAAAATTCAGGTTTTGTTTTTAGCCTCCTTCTGTTCATTGTTGTCACTCATGTACATTCTAAAAAGGCACATGGTACTCTGCTTTCCTCAATTTATTTCACTCCTTCCACATAATTAAGTGTCAGCAGGATGTCAAAAAAAAAAGGTGGGTGGAATTCCATCTTCTAAAATACCCTCAAACACTTCTTTTAAAGGCTCATGTACAGATTTTTTGAGACATAAGGATAAGCAATAATGCCAAAGTGCAGGATCTATAAATGACCTGACTAATTTACCCATTCTGATAATTCATGCAGGAAACAGGATTCGCAAAAATGCAACTAGCTTCAAATGATACCTACATGTTTCACTACAAAGATATTAGTAAATAAAATATACACAGATATCTAGATATACTGCCAATTGAAAAAAAAAAGGCACAACAAAGCAAACAAAAAAAAAAGGCTAAAGCCATTTCAAACCACAAACTTAAAACAGCAATCATATATGCCTCTTACATATACACAAAGCTAAGCAACTGACTGAAATCCATGAGACGTGATTCAAACTCAAAATTGTCTGAAATTGCAATAGTAAAATATATTATACCTCAAAACAAATGTGCCATAACCAATTTGTGTTTTGCTCCTGAGTGAGGGAGTCATGAGATATCTTAGTATCAAATT
The DNA here is from genome assembly GCA_013399695.1 of Formicarius rufipectus. Taxonomy (NCBI): domain Eukaryota; kingdom Metazoa; phylum Chordata; class Aves; order Passeriformes; family Formicariidae; genus Formicarius; species Formicarius rufipectus. The sequence goes on from VXAU01004955.1 coordinate 19,374, forward strand.
CATTCTCAGTGTAATTCACAATACAATGTCAACTTGTTGTAGATTAACCGTGGCCAGCAGCTAAGGCACACACAGCCACTGTGCAGGAGAGAACTGCAAGGACAAAAGCAAGAAAAAATGAAGTCTCAGTTAAAGACAGTTTAAACAGTGAAGCACAGCAGGGCATTCAAGGAAAGCAAAATAAGGAACACATTTACTACTTCCCATCAACAGTCAGGTCTTTAGCCATATCCTGGAAAGCAGGGCTCCGTCATTCATCACAGTTACTTGGGAAGAGAAATGCTGTAACCTCAAATATCCCCATTTCTTCCTCTCTGCCCCAGTTTTTAACACTGGACACAGTGCCATAGGGTATGGAATATCCCTTTGGTCAGTTGGGGTCAGTTGTATGGGCTGTATTCCCTCACAGCTTCTTGTGCATCCTCAGCCTCCTCACTGTCTAGGAAGCGTGGGAAGCAGAGAAAGCCTTGACTTTATATAAACACTGTTCAGCAGTGGTTAAAATATTGGTGTGTTACCAGCACTGTTTTGGTAAGCAACCCAAAACACAGCACCACACTTGCTGCTATGAAGAAAATTAACTCCATCCCTACCATACTCAGTGCACCACCTGTATGGTAAATTTCAAGTGGAACTAAACCTTGTAAATACTTAATTTGTTCAGAAGTGAGGTTTCAAAGTTGCAAACTGTGCTGAGTCAAACTCGCTGAGGATGGAATAAAAAGTTTGACTTCTAGATTTTATTTTCCAATGTGCTTATGCTTTCAGAAAATAATTCAAGTGAATTAATTATGTCAAATTTGAAAGGGGAGCACTTTTTAAATCAGCAATATCTTTAATGGAGATTTTGCACTTCAGAAAGGCAACCTGTTTAAAATTCATTTTATTATTGAAATAAAGTCTGGAGAAACACTTTTTAGTTTTTGATTTCTGAGAAGCAGCAAATTTCATACAGGTATTGCAATCTGTAAATCCAAATAGATTATATCTATTTAATATTCCTCATTGCCACTTATCAGTCAAAACTGCTCTATTTATTCACATAGTGAGACTCCAAATTCCTACTTCAGTAATACTGTTTCTGGATATTGCAATTAATGCATTCCAGTTTTGCAAGGTTGAAATCCAACAGGAGTTAGTTCCCATTAGGTTTGGTTTTGTGGTGGGTTTTTTTTGTATATTTATTTAGAATTCACTCATTACCCATGCCCATGTTTTCTTTAGAGACTTTCTTTAGTGAAGCCATGTATTCTGGCACACTCAGCTATTAGTGTCTTACTAATGATTTAAAGTTAACAACATTGTTAGAGGCAACTGGTCGAAGTCTATACGTCAACTCACACAAACATGGTGTTGTAATTAATATGGTACATCCACATTATGCATTTTGAACTTTGGAGCTGAATGTACTTTTTCTTAGGAAACTAATTATAAGAATAATTCTATAATGCAACTACTGAATGTGAATCAAAATAGTTGTGCTGATTTTGACTGAGGTAGAGGTAATTTACTTCACAGTAGCAAGTATGGGGCTGTGTTTTGCATTAGTGCTGAAAACAGCACTGATAACCAGGGAACTTTTTATTATTGCTGAGTAGTGATTGCACAGAGTCAAGACCTTATCTGCTTCTCAAAATGGGCAGCCAGCAAGTGGGCTTGAGGCGCATGAGCAGTTGGAGGAAGACACACCTGGGACAGTTGATGTCAAGTGACCCAAAGAATATCCCAAACCATATGTTATCATGCCCAGCACGTGAAGCCAGGGCAAAAGAAAGGAAGAGGGGGCTGTTCGGAGTGATGGTGTTTGCCTTTCCAAGTCCATTATATCAGAGACCTGCTTTCCTGGGGATAGATGAACACCTGCCTGCTCATGGGAAGTAGTGAACGAATTCCTTGTTTTGCCTTGCTTGCATGTGCAGCTTTTGTTTTACCTACTAAACTGTCAATCACAACCCATGAGTTTTCTCACTTTTACACTTCTGATTCTCTTTTCCCTCAGAGTGAGGAAGCTAGAGTGAGTGGCTGCCTGGGAATTAGTTGCCAGCTGGAGTTAAACCACAACAGTTTAGACAGGAAGTGACCAATGGAAGTAATTTATCTACCTGCTCAGAGCAGGGTCAACTTTGAAGTTAGATCAAGGCATTCTGAATTCGCATCCAGTTAAGTTTTGAGTATCTCCAGGTCAAACATCATACAGCTGCTCTGAGCAACCCTTCTCCTCTGAGGACACCTCTGAATCCTGGAGGAACTCGCTGTCACCGTCCAAGCGTGCTCGGCTGTGGCAAGATGAGCCTCAGGAGTACAGGGGGTGGGGCCAGTTCCGCGCACACTGTGCCTCACCTAAAAAATCCATTGCGCAGGCTTATCCCAGGATCTTCGTTCGCGAAGTCCAGCCAACAACAACAACAACAACAACAGCTCTGAGCAACCTATTCCAGTGTTTAAATGTCTCTGCTGTAAATTTTTCCCAACATCTATCCCTTGTTGCGGCTTATGACAATTGCCCCTTGTCCATTTGTTATGCACTTCTCAGAATAGTCTGTTTCTTCTGTCCTCCCATTAGCTAGTTGAAGGCAATAAAATTTTCCCTTAGTCTATTTTTACAGAGAGGCATTAAAAATTCAGGAGTTACCATAGTAAATTTCCTGATAAAATTACTTAAGATTTCCAAGGTAGCTAATGATATTCAAATTATTATTATTTTTTATTCTTTTGAAGTCTTATGGAACATTTTTTTCATTTTCTGCTTTGACAAAACAGTAGAAGATAAATTATATTTGAAAGAAAGCAATGATTTTTAAGAAAATCCATTTACTTGAGGACTAAAACCTATCAATATTGAAATGTAAATCTTGGTCCAACAGATAAGGTTGATTTAATCTTAAATCTCAAGTATAAAAATAAAAATTGCAGTTTCTGGGAAAAAGGAGGAGGAGCAGAACAGAGAAGATACTTTTGCTTTTGATATGTGTAGAAAAGTTCTCCTATTGTTTGTTGAGGTTTTCTGTTTGTGTTTTTTTTTGGCAAAGTATTAGTAATTACCCAGTATGTTTATCATCATTTCAAGAACAACAGACCTTGCAGCTGAAATTGATCATCTGCGGAGATTAAATCTTCTTCAGCCTCAGCTTGAATTTAATCAAAAGATTGTTCAAGCTGCATGAACCTGTAGCTTAACAGAAGCTACAGATACAATGGGCCTTAGAAAAGACCAAGAAGTAGAAAGAAATCTGAAGGCAGGCTCTTCATTTTTGAGAGGGAACATTTCCCCTTGATAGACTGAAAGAAAAAGCAAAGAACTATAGCTTGCTTCAACCTTGTACTAGTAGAGCCATTTAATGGAGAAAAAAAAGGTGTTACTCTTGATTTCAATGTAGAAAGAATATTGTCCTTCAGGTTTACCTGTGCCCCCATTTCTTTTACAACGATTCTGGAGAGGGGAGGAAGAGAGGCAGGAAACAGAATGATGAACTACCTTGTAGTTGATTTGAATATGTTTGTGGAAATATCCATCCAAGCAAAGATGAAGCTTTACCTTAGGCAAGGTTGAATGGTTTACTTATCATTTGATATTAAGCTCAATTAAGATAAAGATTAGTTCAAACATTTAGCTACATATTGAGTTGATATAGCATATCAAGCAATATATGGTGATCTGGGAAGATTTGGTGTTAACACTTCAATCAATTTATGAAATATCTTTCTAAGAAAAAAACCACTTATGCATTACTACATTTGAAAAAAAAAAAGGCATACATATGGTAATCTGCTCTTGAAAGTTCTTATGTCAACACAACTCTTCATGTAACACAATTGGCAGTCAGGAACGGGACACAGTTCTCATTTGACAGTATCTCTTAGAAATATCTTCCCATTTACAGGTGATACTCTTCAAAGAAACCACAATCCAGTGGAGATTTACATGTCAATAAGTAGAAATTTTCATATTTTTATATTTTACATATATAAATGGATGGGTTGGAATTTAACAGACCCATTTAGGAATATCATGTCTATAACTCAGTCAAATAAAGAGTGGCACCAAAATTTATTTCACCATTCATATTTGTAAACAAATTTTTTTTTTCTTAAGCAGAAAAGTAATTTGTTCCCATAAGGGAAACAAAACAAAGGAATCCATACAGCTTCACATCTTGCCAACTATCCAGCCAAATCTACTCCTTCACAACCATAAAATGCAAATAGTTTACTGCTAGGTTTTCTTTGGAAGTGTTGTATCATCCAGTGTTCCAGTGACTTGAACTTCATGTCATTCTGTGTGCCATGGAGAAGCTGACACCAAGGCCAAGCCCAAAACCCAGAGCTCTTCCAAGCACACTCCTCAGAAATAATGCCTTTGTTCAGAACTGCACTTTGGTGGCAGAGTGCATTCCCATTTCATGCCCATATTCCCACAGGTATGTAAAGCTTACATATCCCATTAGGCATTGTCTAGCACTGGAATGGACTGCTCAGGGAGATGGTGGAGTCACCATCGCTGGAAGTGTTCAAGCAGCAGCTGGATGTGGTGTTTAGTGCTACAGTCTAGTTGACAAGGTGGCATTTGGTTAAAGATTGGCCTTGATGATCTCGAAGGTCTTTCCCAACCTTAATGATTCTATGCTTCTAATTAATGTTTGACAGCATTTTCAACTTCACAGGCTACAGCCAGGGCAGTTCTCACACCCTAGACGGCAAACCGCTAGGACGAGAGAGAACTGATAATCATTAAAAGAAGCCCTCGACTTCACAGCCGCTGAGAGGGGTGCGGGGCTCTCCCGTGGGTCCCACAGTCCTGGGGGTCTCATATTCCCGGGAGTCCCTCAGTCCCGGGGGTTCCGCAGTCAGGGGGTCCCGCCGTCCGGGGGATCCCGTATTCCCGGGGATCGCGTTGTCCCGGGATTCCCGCATTCCCGGAGGTCCCGCCGTCCCGCGGTTCCTGTATTCCCGGGGGTCCTGAAGTCCCGGGGGTCCCGCATTCCCGGGGGTCCCGCCGCCCCGGGGTCCCTGTATTCCCGGGGTCCCTGCATTCCTGGGGGTTCCACTGCCCCGGGGTTCCTGTATTCCCGGGGGTACTGCATCCCGGGGGTTCCGCTGCCCCGGGGTCCCTGCATTCCCGGGGGTCCCTGTATTCCCGGGGTCCCTGCATTCCCGGGGGTCCTGCATCCCGGGGGTCCCGCTGCCCCGGGGTCCCTGTATTCCCGGGGGTCCCGCATTCCCGCNCTCCTCCACGGCATCCTCGGGAGCCAGGGACCGGGAACAAAAGGCTCCGTGCCAGCCCCGGCCGCTCCACCTGCCCTGCCCAGCGGAGATGGCGTCCCTCGGCTTAGGGGGGCTCAACGTCTCCGCCCGCAGGAAGAATGTCCCGTCCCGCAATGCCGCGGTGGAGAGGCGGAACTTGATCACGGTGTGCAGGTGAGCCCCGGGCCCTGCCCCTCTCCAGGGGACCGTGCCGTCCCTCCTCGCTCCCGCCGCTGCCCGCGCGGCCCATCCCGCCCGCAACCCCGCACAGGTGGGTCAGGGGTGGGAGAGCGGGCGGTCGCCCCGCCGCAGCCTGGTCGGGGGGGAAGCAGGCCGGAGGTGCCGGTCCCCCGCCGTGGGCAGCCTCCATCCCTTCCATCCATCCCTTCCATCCATCCCTTCCATCCATCCCTTCCATCCATCCCTTCCATCCATCCCTTCCATCCGTTCTTTCATCCATCCTGACTCAGCTCCTGCAGGACGGTGTCCAGGCGGCGGCGAGGGGCAGGGGCTCACCAGGCAGTGCTGCTGCTTCGGGGTGCCAGATGGGCTGCTTTGGGGGCGGGGGGATGGCGCCGCATGAAGCGATGGACCGAATGGTTTGTTTGGGGCACCGTGCCTGCGTTCTCGGGCGAAGGGCGTATGCGGGAGCAGGGCGGGCTGATCCCTCGGCGGAGCTGGACGGAGCTGCTCGCCCTCGGGCAGAGCCGGAGCCGCCGCAGCTTCCCTTGGGTTGCCGCGGTCCGGCCGCGTGTGAGGGTTAGACTCGATGCGGTGTGTCGGGCTTGGAGGGGTTCGAGCCGCGGCGGAAGCGGCTGAGCGTGTGCTCCTGCGAGCGCGCCGGTGCCGCAGGAGCATCCCGGGGAGGCTGCGCTCCGGGATATTTTTATCTCCGAAATCTAGATCAGGAGTTCTGCAGTTCGGACTGGAGCCACTGTATTCAAATATTTTTTTTTTTTTTTTTTAGCATCTCAGTGCTGAACTTATGCAAGCTTAATAATATTTCCTAGGGCGCTGGGGTTAAGCGTTTCCACTGCTGTCACTGTGGCATTCATGCGGCGTTTCCAGGTGTGCGGCACCGATCCCTTACGTCATGGCAAACTTTTCAATACGGGGATGTGCTGGTGGCAATGACTCCCTTCGGTCATTTGTTTCAGTTGCTTGATTTTGAAGTTATCAAACTAATTTGCATATTATTTGGGAAAGGTCTTCAGCAGATCCAGGAGGATCATGGTATAATTTTACTTCTTGCAAATATTAAACCACCAGGACAACTGTTATAATTTTGTGCCATCATCACTTAACGCTGCAGCAGTATTTTTAAAAATCCATTGCATCCCTTGTGTTTGGTTTTTTTTTCTTTTATTGTATATTGTTAATAGGTTTTACAACTGACTGTATAATCCATCTGCTGCAAGGGATTTAGGGATTTGCTTCAATATTCCTTCAAGTCGTAGTATAGCATTTCAGAGTAGCATCAGTACTATTCTGTCTTTTCCCAGTCTTTTATACTTACTTCTCTTCCTACTAGTCAAAAAGATGTGCAACAAAAACATAGAAAAAGAAGGTTTTTATCAGACTTGGTGAAGGAGATAAAATAAAAGTAACAAAAGTTTTCAGCTTCACTATTGTTACAAAAATGTAGATATTGCCAAACTGTGTGCTCTGGAAAACACTGGTTTTAACAAGTAATGACACAATTGTACATGATATAAACAGTTCTTTTTAAAGGAATATATCGTATTCTACAGAAGTTGCTATTTTTTTCTGCCTCCCATTTGAGAGGAACTGTTCTGTACTCTGTACTGTTACATTTTATTTTTTTGCTTATTTGATGTCCTTGTCCTACAGTTGAAATTGTGGTGTAATGTATTTAAAGATGCTTATAAATCTGAGGGAATTCAGTCAAGCATATATAAAACAAAGAGCTACTACAGAAACTACTTGAAATTGGCTTTTAATTTTAATTTTAATTATTTTTCTGAAAACAATTTAATTTTGCTTTAACTTCCCAAAAGCCTGAAGTTCTGAGTCTGTGAATATGCATTAAAATTTGAAAAGGATGTTGAGGAAGAAGGATTTGCATTATTATGATACATCTACATTTGTTTATATTTTTATTCTTCTGCCAGGGTAAGACAAAGTATTTTAAAGATTTCTGTGTTTTACTGTAGATATTACACAGTTTCTTGTATAGAAAAGTGTTACTTCTTAGGAATAACCAAACTAGTACTGAAAAGACTAAGTTAACAGTACTTTCCAATGAAAATTCTATGCATATAGGCAATATTTCTGGTAAAAAATAGCTCCAATCAATTGATTTAATCAAATTTAGATGATATGGCCTGCTACCCAGTGAAGGGGAATGATCACAAGGAAGATACTCTTCTGAGTTACCATCTGTTAACAATCTCAGATAGTTTAGTGATTTTTTTTTTTCAAAGCTTCAATTTAGCAGATTTTTACTTAATGTTAAACCAGACTTTGGATTTTTCATCTTTTCTTACAGTGATGATATCAGTCTCCTCCTGGAGATGTGAATAGTTTGTTATATTTACAGTTTTGGAAAGAACAGTTTGTTTTCACTCAGATGTTGAGTGTCACTGGAGTCAAGGAAAGTGACATAGATACTTAAGTTCCATAAAGCAGATGCATGTGAAAATACATGGTTATGTTTGTGGAGCTGCACAGCCCTGATATAAACTGGAATAAGTCTTGGGACTTTTTTTTTTTTTGTTGTTGAGTCAGCAGGTGTTCCAAGCTCTGTCTTTCTTCTTACCTGTTTTCCCTGAAGTTTGATGCCTTTCATTTTCCATTAAGTGGTGCTGAGATTTTGTGGTGGTGTGGTAGTTTATCCCTGGCTGAAGGCAAATATGCAGAGGCCCCAAAACAACAGTTCCCCGCCCACCTCCCAGCTGCAGGGGGAAAAAGGGGAAAAAAAAAGAAACCACACTAGATGCAAAGTGGATTCTAATACTACTGAAGCAGTATGAATTTATACAAATATATATATATTTACAGAGAAGAGAAAGGAACTTAAAATTACTATATGCACACAAACAATAAAGAACCAGTAAACAAGGTCTGCTTCCCAGAGAGAGATATGCAGCTCTCCCCGAAGAGACAGCAGGTCCACGACCGATGCCCTTCACCGCTGGGAAAGGACTGACTCAAAACTTCCATCTATCCCTTCTTATATCTAAGCTGACGTAAAATAGGATGGAATACTTCACTTGGATACAGCAAACCATGTGATCTGTCTCCCAGGAAGGCCTAAAATCAAACCACCACAGGTGGTTATAGATTGTTCATCTTACTGTAATCTGTCTTCTATAAGATTCGTAGATCAAAGATACAGATCTATAGATCTGTATAGATACAGAACCACCAAAAAAGTAGAGACAGGCCTTGGAAGTGACCTTCATTGGTTAAATGCAGAATGTTAATGCAGAATTTAACAACTGTCAGGAAATATATTTTTAAAACAGTCATTTTGCTAATATGTGTGAGAACTGTGGCAGTGACATTGCCCCTTAACTGTCTGGTTTCATGGCCACGCTATGTTTAGCATAAGGGATATTATTTCATAATCTTAGTGCTTATTCTATGTTAATAGTCTGTATTCTTTAAAATGACATTTTAATTACATTTCCCAAATTGTAAGCTAAATAGATTTGACAGAATCCTTTCATTCATATGAAAACTTAAAAGGAGGAGCAGAATCTGACACTGAAAAGTGACAAATTCATACAGCAGTCTAATTTTCTGCTTTTTTGCTGTTTGATTAGAGGGTTGTTGCTCTTTTGAAAATAAGCCTATAGATGTGGATGTAGCCACAAAACGTTTGGCGTTGGTTTGGAGTTATTCAAGAAATTTGGGAGACCTTCTTGTACATCTTGCAAAACAGTGAAAGACCCTACCTCAAAATGATTGTTTTAAGTCTTTGTTATTCAAGAATGTTTCCATCTTGCATAATTCAGAAGGTTTTTTTAAGGTTGGACAATACTACTGTTTCTACATCTTTTTTTTGACTCAAGCAAGAATAGATTCGTGACAGAGAAGAATAAGAATCCAGAAACATCAGGGTTCATGAAGGTCATTAAGAAACACTGATATTAGATTCTCTCCAAAGGCAGTTACTGTATTAAAAATTCCAAACTCACCAAAACCTTACTGTTTCAATAATGCAAGGGGAAATGATTGAAAAAAAGACTTTTTTTTTTTAAGAGTCTTGAAGAAATAGGTAGTGGAGCTATATTAGTCTTCTGTTCCTATAGTCCACCAAAAAGTTTAATTTTAGAAAATTCAAAGCTTGTTTTCAAGCCACTTTACTTTCTTATTCTCTTTTATTTGTAGTGTCTCTGTTAACCTCTGATGTATAGGTGTACTCTTTCACTGGGGAGTCTTAGGTTGGACATTAGGGAAAATTTCTTCACTGAGGAGGCATCAGAACAGAATGCTCAGGGAAGTGGTGGAATTGCCATCCCTGGAAGTGTTCCAAAAACCTGTATGTGGCACCTGGAGTCTTGGTTTAGTAGTGGACTTGGCAGTTTCAGATTAACAGTTGGACTCCACAATCTTAGAGGTCTTTTCCAACCTTAAAGATTCTATGAAGTTGGGTGCAACAAAGGGAACCAAGCATGCAGCACCAGTTCTACCTATTTTTTTTCTCCTGAGCTCTTGTGTATTTTAGACCTGACCTTTTGTTTCGTGACTTTCAGTCCCCATGTAGTTCCACATAACTGTGTGAAAGCATGGACTTGTCTGGGGCCGTATGGTGGAAGCAACACACGAGGCATCACTCGTGATTGAGGAAAATGCTTACCCAATGCTTACATTGTAAACTTCTTCAAAGGCATAACTTCTACATACCTTAAATCCTTTTTCCAATCTGCATGGTAAGCATGATGAAGTGTGAATATCTAACATGCAAAGTGCTAACTTGCACTTAGAGATATGTTTGCCTTTATGTAGTATTTGGAACAAAGAAGACAACTCAGAAATGTTTGCTAAGTGTTTTGTTTGTTTTTTTTTTTAATCTCCAAAAAATTATTCCTGATGAATCACATTTTGCCTGGTAGTGCTGTTATCTTCCTGATCTATAGCTGTAAGGTGTACATACTTGCACTCTCTGCCAGTTCTCCTAAAAGCCAGCTTAACCAAACTTGACAGAGCTGTAAAGGTTGCTTAGGTTTTTGAGGTAGAGAGATGAAAATTAACATTTCTGTGGAGTATGTGGTGGCAGTAATATGAGCACATAAAGAGAACACCATAATTGATGATGAGTTCTTAGATATTTTTATAATCAGACCCAAGGTATATAAAATTGTTGCATCCTTAAAAACTATGATTTTTTTAATTCAGTTGAATTGCAGTGTGCTTTGAAATAATTTTTAAAAAATTATATAAATTGCTTATCTCTGATTTTTAGAAGTGTATGTGAAATTGCTCTAAAGTGTTTCTTCTTGAATGTATCTCAATTTCTGAATAGGTGTTCCATATAATATTGATCAGTGAACTATTAAGTCAATGACTACAGGAAAAATAGGCATAGCTATACATTATATTCTGCTTTGTTCTGCAGTTTATGGATGATCATATCTTTGAATTATAAGATCCTATTCCTGTATATAGTGCAGTACATCATACCGATAACTCCCTGTCTGTCTGCTGTATGTATCCCTGAGTAAGTGATATGCTGCACCCTCTCCTTTTCCAACCTGCATGGTACGGGAGGAGTTGCCTTGGTGCAGTTAATATTGATTTAGTCATGGCATTGCTTATGCACTTGTTTTTCAAAATCAAGAAATCTTTTTAGTAATTTCACAGATCAGGTATAGCTTTGAGTAAGCAATAATTTCTGCTGTTAGAGCAGTCAATTGCAATTAACTGGTGGGCATGCATGTCTCTCACTTACTCAAAATTGGTTAAAAATATGGAGGAGTTCAAAACTTGAGTCATAACTTGGCACTGCAGGAGAATTTTCCACCTCCACCCTAATTCATTCCTAATTCCTGTCCTGCTGAGACCACTACAACAATAGAAGCCTGCAGGAAAGGTAAAATAGGGAGTCTTTATTCATAAGTTTACTGAGTATAACAAACTGAGTGGAAACTCATGAGATAAATGTCAATTCAATTTGAGCATATTGGTTTGGTTTAGTAAGTGAGCATCAGTAGCTTGTGCTGACTCCACTGAGGAGGCAGCTCAGTAACTTCTACAGTGCAGAGCATTTGAAAACAATACTGATGGTTTAAGGAGTTTCATTCCTGCCCATGCCTATTTAGTATGTTGCTTCTGCAGCTGTGGCATAGAACTTGAAGCAAAAGCAAAGCCAAAAAAGAGTTAACTGTGTCAATAAGAGTACCCTGTCCTGTTAGAAAATTGCTAGATGACTGTTCTGCTTAAGATCTGATTGATAACTCGTTCTGTCCTGTTTACTAGACCAAAACCTTAGGTGAAGTCTGGGAGTACTATACCATAGGACCTAGTGGTCATAAATCAGGGTAACATAGACATTTAAATGAAGTAGGGAGGCTTTGAGTCAAGGAGGTTTGCAAACTTGACTAGCTAGGACATTTAACAAAGAAGGGTGGAGAGTTCATGGTGAGAAAGAGGAGAAAATGACCCCCAAAGAGAGGCTCAAGGCCGGAGAGACCATCTAAAAACTGTGCGAAGATTCTGGAAGGCTCCACCCCAAACTCCACCCAAATCCCATCAGCCTTGAATATGATAATCAGATGTCACAGTTCTATGAATATCTATGTTAGGATATTGTAATCTTGAATGTCAACTGGATGAATTACCTGATTTCTCATGGAAACTTTGAAGTGAGTTTGTGCAGTGGGAACTGCCTCACTTCCCAGTGTTGCAATAAATACCTTTGCTGCTTAAGGACCAAATTGTCTCTAGGCAGTTCATTTATTTTGTGCTTTTTGGCATCAAACTGTTAGAGATGCTGTGAAGTATATTTATTATTAATGTATCCATATTTAAGAGTCACTTCACCCCTCCTTTCCAGTACTGCAAACCTAGAATAGTTCATAGAGAGCCCCTTAAGAGGTAGAACTGGCAAGCAAAACTGAGGAAGCCAGTATGGTCAGGTATAGGATCTGGGATGAGCAGGCAGAGTGAGAACATCCTAAGCTGGTATTGCTGAGGTTTGGGTCTTGTGAAAACTTTTTCCTCAGGGTATAGTATGACTATTAATACAAGTAAGATTGTTGCAAAAAAAACCCCTAAAACAAAGCCACAATAAATGCTTCAAAATAAGTGTTACTTACAGATTTGAGAACATAAGAAATTTGCCATGAAAACTGAAGAAAATGGAGCAGAAAATAAAATAAAAATGGATTATGATTAAAATTATGAAGGCAAAAGAAAATAATTTTTTTAAGGTTTAAAATACCTTCCAAATGAGAAGAAAATTATGCAAATGCAGGTGTAACTAAACACACTGAACAGGCTAATTGACCAGTTACATCCTATCTGCTTTTTACAAGTGGCTTGACTCAGCCTTTCCAATTTCAAATGTTAGATCATTTAAATTGATAGCTTTTCTAGCATAACAATGAAGTAATAACTGGTATTGAATACCCCCATTCATAGGCAAATCAGCCTAAGTTAATGCACAGAGTTAACAGTGCATAAAAATTCATTGTTTTATAGTATGAATTATTTTTGCATTAGGCTGAAATTACCGTGTTCTCATAATAGGATAAAATTTGTAGTTCTGATTCTTAGGCATGGAATTGGGGAATGAAAGGAGAACTGAGGAAATGTCACGCAAGAAATTATTATGTTTAGGATTAGAAACTGATGTTGGATGCTTCTGAGTGCCTGTTTGTCTACAACTTCATTAGAATAATTTAGAGATGAGGAAAGTAATTTTCTCATTTTAACACCAGTAATTTTAACGCCAACAGTGATGATTGTACTTCTAGGCTATTTTCTCAACATGTTTTGTGTTCCTGTTGCTCTGACTGAACTTGAAATCATTGGGGTCATTTCTCATTCTTTGCACTTTGAGTTTAACCAAACTACTGCCCTGCTATAGAGGACCAGTAGCTATCCATATAATTTATGATGGTCTTGTACTTTTGCTCCAGGTTTTCAGTCAAGACTCTAATTGACCGTTCCTGTTTTGAGACTATTGATGATACTTCCCCTGAATTTAATAATTTTGCAGCTATTCTGGAACAGATTCTAAGTCATCGACTAAAAGGTATGTTAATAAACTTCCTTACTGTTGATGATTTTGCCATGAGAATTTGTTTATACTAAATTAGAGTACATCTTCAAACTCCTTGTTGCTGAATAAAAGCCTTAGCTTTGTGTGTCTGTCCCATTGCTGTTACCTTCCTGATTTTTTGCTTTACTGCCAAAAAATGAAAGCAACTGTTTTCGTGAAACATGTTTCCAGTGATCTTGTTGGAAGCCTTCTGGGCTGGTAATTAAGCAAGTGAATGTTGCCATGGTGCTGGGCTCTGTCTGCTTTTCTGCTTTATGATAAGGCTGTGTCCTAAGAGTCTGAGAGAAGCTATAGAGAGCATATCTTGGTGCTGCTCCCTTTTCTTTCTCCCTTCCCTGCTTTTGTTGCCTTCTTTTCCAGAGACTGTGTTCAGGTCTTTCATTCCTGTCCCCCCACTCATTTAGTGAACCTGGGTTTTGTTACTGGAATCTAATGGATTAAATTGCTGTTTTAGAAAGGTCAGTTGTTGATTTTCTTCTGCCTACGACATCTCACTTGTATAGAGTCAGATATTCTGTTTCAAGAAAATGTCTGTTTGTGTTTTCCAATTGTTCTGGAGGAAGCTGCTTTGCTCGAGTGACAGCATGAGCCTTAGCAGTAACAGTCACGAGAGGAGGACTTTGGAAGTTTCTCCTCATTTCTCAATTCTCTGTACAGATTCTGAAATGATGTGAAGCTTTTGAAGGGCATCATAATCATCTAAATATAGATGTGTAATATGACAATCTACTCTTTTTCTTTTTAATATTCATAAGTAAGCTTTGTGAACAGTATTGTGTGTAGGCTGACATTTGAGTAGCACAATTACTACCTGCTGTGGTTCTGTCAGGAGAGAAAAAAAAGTCACACCGTGGGGTAGAAACATAGGGTTTGTCACATTGAGGCAAAGATCATTGGAGTGATTATGGGTACTTAGCAGTTTGACACTGCAGGGAAATTACTGCCTTTTCTCCTCCCCGGGCTTCTGAGATGTTTGAGCAAAAACCATTATGAATTTTTTTTTTTCCCCCCCAACAGTCTTTTGCTTTGCAGTCTATTCTTCAGGACAAGGAGTGCAGAGAAACCTTGACAGGTTGGCAAATGGGTTACAGACAAATGGAATTTGAATTTCTCCACTTCTTACTTGAAACAATTTTTTACTTGCAAACAGATAAATCGTTGTTTCAGTCTTCTCCTTGTAATTAGAACTATGATCTTCTAAGTTTGCAGAGTTGAATAGAAATATGGAAAAAGACAGCAACTTGTGCATAATATTGCAAATGGGGAATATTTTGGTAATTAGTTAACTGTGAGTAGTTTTTAAATTATATAACAGAAATTGGGATAATAATGTGCCACTGTAAGATAAAAATGTACCATGAGAGTTCAGCTTTTAAGAGGGTATATATTATACAACTCAGGGCTTAAAGTATTGTATTTTATTGATGGAAATAACTAATATATTCTGCATGCATACTTTGTGTCAGTAGGAACACGCTAAAAGCAGACTAGTTATTGCAGTGCGTTGTATAAAGTGTTTTGCAACTGACAGAACATAGTTGTTCTGTTTGTCTATGGTGAGATAAATGGCTTCATTGTATCAAAGTTGTTAGGATAATCCCGTGGCAGTGCAGTTAAACATGCGAGAGTTTAGGTGTATAGGACTTCACTTTCTTAAGGCTATGGCAAACAACAATTATAATGTTTAGCTTATTTTGGAAGTGGTGAGTGGGGAAGGAAGAATAAAAAGAAGTATTTACTCTGCATTATTACATTCTAAATTTACTTTTCTTTGAAAACTTTTGCTGGTAACTGACTTTTCTGACATATATATGTTTTTGAGGAGCAAAGCATAGTCTTGATGGACTATAATGACTATTCTTGCCTATTGATTTCATGTTTAATTAGGGTCCAGACAAAAAAACTGAAATGGAAGGAAGAAGGATAGGTATTTTAAGGGGAAAAGGGTTCAGCTACAGGAATTAGAATTCCATACTTTTTCTCAAACCATTGCAATACTAATTCTAAATAGTTCACCAAGCTTCATCTTCCTGGGTGTTATGCTCAAAATGGCCGTTGTAGCAACACAAGCACCATTTGAAAATGGCTTTCAATAGATAACTGATCTGATGTTGCCAGCTCCCAGTAGCAAAAGGGTTATGAAATAACATAGTGGTTTTGTTGTTTTTTCCATTCAATATCACTGAAGAATTAAGTTTTTAAGGTTTCTTACAAAGTCATCCTGTCCAACCTTTTGCTCAAAGTAGAGCTGTCTCAGATTGCTCACAGCACTTCTAGTTGTGTTGAAAATCTTCATGACATTGCTTAAACTCAGTGCAGTTTGCTAGTTTTTTTTCCCCTGTCCTCTCACTTTGTGCTTTCCTTTCCCTAATATTGGCTGTGGTCTTCAACAGATCCTGTAGTGAGCCAGACAGAAGATCAAACATTCAGAAAGCTAATTACTTTCACCATGGATGCACTTTTTTAGCTCAGTTGCTGATTTTCTTAAGTGTTTTATGTGGGTGTTTGCTTGCTAATAAAATGGGATTGGCAAAAAGACAGCTCATACAACAGAGGTCTGTGAATGCTGCTTGAACATAGGTATCTCTTCATGTGTTGGAGAAGACTTGGCACATATGGCATCAAAATAGTTCCCATAAAGGTAACATAGTATATATTCTGTGGCACTACCTTACAGTTACATGTACACCAATGCTAATAAGTAGCAGTCAAGAATAGGCCACTGTTGTCCATAAAAGGAGTCTGGCTCAAAAGCTGTTTTGAATTGCCCGAAGGAAGAGAGAGTTTGATCAATCTGTATTAACTGTTTTTTCAGGGATTGCAAGTTATTGACTGCTTTATGGTCTGGGAAGTGGAGAGCTCTATCCTTGTACTGCATGATACTGCATGTGCAGTATACCTGGTACCCCCTAGAAGCACTGGATTCATTGAGAATGTGGAGTGGGCCAAACTGTGATGAGGAGGATGTAAAACATGTGTCCTTCTTGTCATTAAAGTAAACTGTGTGGTGTGCCAGCTGGCAAGATAAGATACTACTGAACAGGAGATAAAGATCTCGAGAAGGTAGGAGGGAAGGAGTAACAGAAGCCAAAAGAGTGGCTACTCAGTTATTTCTTCTCAGGAAGAAGAATATTTGTGGTTTTGTAATACAGCAGAAACTAGGTGTTTCTCTGGGGGTACAGAGACAATGTATTTGAATGTCTCTGGACCAAATAAGACCTATAGTCCCGAAAAGGATTTTACAAATTTGTGTATAAATGTATGTGTGTTTGATAGTCTTGAAAGCAGGGTAAGTAATTTCAGGAGCCATTTCTTTCCCAGGAAGCTGTTTGGAATTTATTCTTAACCAGTCTGTACCGTGGACATACAGCTTAATCTTGTAGTTGTCTGCGTAGTTGCTTGTTTTCACTGCTGGCCACAGATTTTTTCAGGTATATTTCCTGTAAGTGTCCTTTTTATAAGATCAACTAAATATAGTTAGTGCAGAAATGGTAGGGGTATCAAAAGTGTTCAGCAGCAGTACTTGAGATTTGATCTCAGATCTCAGGCATATCCTAGCAGATTTAAAACCTGAAGTAATTTTGAAGTGATCTGTATTTTGTCTTTATTATATCACTATGTTATATCGTTTTCTGTCTTTTTCTATCAATTTAAATTAGTGCTGAGTTTGTACTAAAAAGATGAAGAACTATTGTAGATTTTTGTGGCCATCATCTCAGATATATTTCTGAAAACTGGTGTCATGTATATGCATTTGAATTTAATAAATGTGTTTGTGTGGTGAAGTAAGTAGGTGGGCCACAACATGAAGTTACATGCACCCTCTAGGAGGAGTAAAACCCTGCCACTTGAATTTCTTCAGCTATTAGGGGACAGATCTTTGACACTATTTTGGCTGTGCTTGGAGCCAAGTCATGCGAGATAAAAAACCATTGTCATCATATTTTGGCATTTTATTTTCAGCATATATATGGTTTGCTGTATTGGTCTAGTATACTGTTTCTTGATGTCTGAGCTTTCTAAAAGCAAAAGAATTAAAAGTCTTTCTGAAACATTAGTAGAGCTTCTTGAGTATTACTCAAGACTTAAAATAAAATTAGCTTAAAAACAAGGTATCATTTTATATGGAGAAAAGGTTTTGCACATAGTAATGATAGCAGTCACCAGAATGCAGTGTTCACCTTACTTGTTAGATACCTGTTCACAGGTATGTACTAAGTGTGAACATTGTGCTCTTCAGTCTGAAAAAGTGGGCTGAACTGTTGTGGCTGTGATGAAATTAATTTTGTGTGGAGAGGTTGCAAGTAGTATGCACTTTTGCCTTTCATTTTCTAACTGGAAGAAATATGAAGGATTTTGGTTGAAGTTCCATAACAGGTAATGATTTGCTCAATTCATTTTGATCAGCTTCCCAAGAAGAAGTGTACTTAAAATAAATTGTGACTGCAAAAAATTTTTGATTATGCATCAGTTTGCTCTACAGTGAAAGCACATTTGAAAACTTCCAGTCTGCTCCTAAAATAAAGATATCACTTCCACAGCAAGCCAGTATTTTGTATTTTTATTTGCATTATTTTATTTTGTGTTATTGGTTTTATTCTTTTTCAAGAACAAAACTCTGCTTGACTATGTTGGTGAAATGTGTGTATTACCTAAATCAAACAACAGAGATACTGTTTTCATCATATTTTTTATTCAGAACAGTTTGTATTCTACTGTGATTTAAGAGGTCTGTGAAGAACTCTTGAGTATTTTTGTAGCATACTAGCAACTTAAAAACCAATCAAGTACACATATGCACACAAATGCCTCAGACTCCTCTTTGTGCATCGCTTGCAAACCAGTGTGAGGTGCATAATGCAAGTTGTTTACAACTGTGAGCTAGTTTTCAGTAGGAATTCATGGACTTGCTTGTATCAAATCCTGTCAGTACAGACACCATAGGGGAGTATTTCATTAAGTTTATCTGCAGTAAGTGGAGAGGAAGGTTCATAAGGTTTTACCTATCTTTTATTTCAATTTAAGGTCAGATCTCCTGGTTTGGCTATGAAAGTCCTCGTAGTTTCTGGGACTACATTCGAGTAGCTTGCCGAAAAGTCTCTCACAATTGTATCTGCAGTATTGAGAACATGGAGAATGTTGGTTCTTCTAGAGCTAAGGTAGGGAAGAAAAAGGACAAACTCACTTTTTTATTGCATTGTTTTGGATAAAATATAACTGATATTTCTGTACCTGGAATTAAAACATATCATTAAGCTTACCCCACAATTTTTTTTGCTCTTTGAAATTTATTTTTTTTTTGACCTAGTAAATACTTCCTTTTTAAAAACCCACTTTTAAATCTGAATGTGTTTACTTCAAAACTTATGTTTCTCAGTAGTAAAAATTCTGAAACTGTCTATTCAGTGAGCATACTGTGTTATAAATGATTGTCTTCACTTTTTCAACCTTACATAATTTTTGAAAATGCAATATGTTGAGGGAAATTAAGCTCCTGTAGCATGCCTACAAATATTATTTTGAAAGTGTAGAAATGTGATGAGTTTATTTCTTTCCTCTCCTAATAATTTTTTGTGTGTAATTTGTGCACTAATAGAAAGGTTGTGATTGTGCAAGAAGCCTATTTAAACAATAGATTGAAACACCTGAGATTCTATGGCAAAAGTTTATTAATTGGCTTTCCTATCCAGAATACTGCATCTCCTCCTAGCCTTCAACGTATTGGAGCGGTAGACTGATAATTTGTCATGCAGCTTCTTTCCTTGCTTATGCTGAAATCTGGAAATTCAGATAATTTGGAGAATTTATTTCCAAATGCTGTCTGGAGAAACAGATACTCTAGAATCTGATGATTGTATTGCTTATATTTGAGATTTATTTTAAAGGTGTTTCTGAATTCTAAGATTTTAATAGTCATGAATATTTAAATTCGGTAGATAATAATATGCAAAGCTATCTTATGAAATGCTCATATAAATAAATTAAAATTTTCTTTTACTCTCTGTGGAAAACTTCATGTCAAATAGTAGACCAAGAAGATAATTTGTGCAGTGAGTGTGGAGAACAGTGTTGAATTTTTTAAGAGGGTATTTTGGATGTCTATATCCAAAAACATTAAGAGCATGTCAACACAAATACCAGTCATATGCATCAGTTTGACTGGTAGTTCAAGTAAGTGTCATCTTCAGCCTGGAAGACTGCCAGAAAGGTTTGCCAGTGCTAGTTGACCCTACTTTCACTGGAGGTGCATAGACTTTAGTCCTCAGCTAAGCATCATCATCAGAGTTCGACTGTTTCACTCAAGTTTTAAGTAACTGCAATGTAAAGGCAGCTATCCAGGTAAACATCCTTTTAATATTAGTGCACTCTATGTTAATTTTTTTGCTGTGCTGTAGGTATTTTTGGAAACAAGGGGTTTTTGTTTCTGTTTAGCATTTCATAGAATCACAGAATGGTTTGGGTTGGAAGGGACCTTGAAGAATATCTGGTTCCAACCCACCTGCCGTGGGCAGAGACATCTTCCACTAGACCAGGTTCTCAGGGTCCCATCCAACCTGACCTTGAACATTGCCAGGGATGGGATATCCACAACTTCTCTGGGCAACCTGTTCCAGTGCCTCACCACTCTCACAGTAAAAAAATTTCTTCCAAACATCTAATTTAAACTTACTCTCTGTTAGTTTGAAGCCACTTCCCCCTTGTCCTGTCGCTACATGCTCTTGTAAATAGTCTCTCTCCATATTTCTTGTAGGCTCCCTTCTGGTACTGGAAGGCTGCAATTAGGTCAATCCAAACTAGAGTTATAATCTATTATGGGTTATTTTAGTAGAATATCTGTAGTGGTATTCAAGCTAGATGTCAATAACACCAAATATATTAAGTGTAACATCTTAGTAATATAACTGCTTGTAAGTTTATATGGGTTGCAAGAAACATTCCTGGCAATCTCAAATGAGCAGTCATAACTGTGGCAGTCATTTGAAATGTCTGTCTCTTGTAAACTGAAATCCTGTTCACTAGAATTGTAAACACAGCACAACATACTTTTCTAATGGCTATTTTTTCATGTTATTGCTGTTGTTTATAGAATGGTTTGCATGAAGTTTTGGTTTTGGACTGCAGGATTGGACCTCTTAGACTTAATTTCATGTCTGTATTTTATATGCACCTTCTATAATGATGTCCTTACTGAGGGGGAAAAATACAGAAAAAAATATTAGAAGCATGTCACTGAGTTATATATATTTTTTTTTATAAATCCCACAAATACTTGAATGAATGAAGAGAGTTCTCACTTGGAAGTTAGGTTACTGCTTCTTTACAATAGAACCAGCTGGATGCTTCCAACACCATTGACTTTAAAATTAAAAGCTTTCTGCCTTGATCTGCTTTCTCTTACATGTGAGATTTTCAAAAGGGTGGAGTGTATAATTAATTCCTTTTTTTTTCTTTCCCCCACAAGTGTTTTTATTTTCAAATGTGAAATTATTTCCTTCTATAATGCTTAAATATTTCATATCTCTTTTGTCTTGCAGGGTAGAGCCTGGATCAGAGTAGCACTTATGGAAAAACATTTGTCTGAATACATTTCCACAGCTCTTAGAGACTTCAAAACAACCAGGTCTATAAGACTTTTATTTTTATAGTATTTTAGTAAATGTAAAGAGAGGGACTTAGGTTTGGAAGTGAATGTTTCTCTTGATTTGTATAGTGAAGGGTATCATTAACAAAAGAGCTGTAACCTAGTAAAAGATGTCTAGTGTTGGTGTCGATTTGATTTTTAGCATGGGTAAAACTTCAAAATTGAAAATCTTGTGATTTTAAAAATGTTAAAATAAGTCTGGAATTCTTGAAATGTCAAAAGAGAGGAAAACCTCTGCAAAGAGGGAACTAAATCTGAAATTGTAGCATGATAATATATGTAATATTACTTTCAAGATGAAGTATGATTGATAGACCTAGAGAATCAACAAAAAGTAATTTTTATAGGCACGCTTTCTGGAGACAAAAAGAAAAAGAATTCCAGGAAACTTTTGAGAACTATAGAGGAACAGAATTAATGATCAGGAATAGGTAGGATTCTTGATGTAATATGAAAAATGCATAACTGATTTTTGTTATAACTTCTAATGGTAAAAACAGTTATGGATGTGAATATACTTTGTGATGGAAAACACTCTGGCAGTTTTGAACTCGTTTTAGATAATGTGATTATTAAATTATTTTTTATCTTGTAGTGAGTATGTCTTGTAGATTCATGATGAAGTAATCTAAATATGAGTGAGTCTATAACTTGTAGTACTTTATGTTGAATTCTAAAAGTTTTAGTCATGCTGAATGGAGTATTAAAATGATAGGAATTTTCTCTGTAAAGATTTCTGTTCATTTAGAGTATTATTTCTGTTTTAGTATTGTTTGTCCAAAGATCTCCATATATTTTGCCAGTATTAAGGTGACTTTGAAACACAACTAGGTAAACATCCCGTTTCTTAACTGTTTCAAAACCTGTTGTTGTATTTTGCTCAGATTTTGTGGCATTTACAGTAGACAAGAACCTCATAAAACAAAGAATTCTGGAAAAGGTTTACTCATGTTGCCTCAAACTGAAAAGTCACTTGGGTTTTTGAGGAAGAGTAGGGTCACAAATTATGTAGTTCAGTTGCACATTCTTTGTCCCTGTTTTAGTAATGTGGTTTGTTAGTAGATAACAATGGTATTATTTTATTAGCAGTTTCAAATTCATTTATTTGAACATGCTAATTTTTAATATATTTAAGTGTTCTTTCAGTGGTATAGCTTTTGAAAACAACCTCTCTTGCATTCCAAACATAGTAAGTGCAAAGTTTCTTTTGAAGTAGTATTTTACATACATCTAATGGAAAAAAAAGTTACATTGTCAGATCTTGGTTATGTGGATTTCAAATCCACTAGCAATAGTGAACATACTCACTTTTCCCATGCTGGATTTCAGATACCTAGTAAGTGACCTGTTTTTTTTGGTGATGCTTTACACCATTTATTTAGTGTTTTCAATTATGTATCGTGCTGTATATATATTTAATTATTTATATAAACTACAAATTTCTTGTGTTACACGTGTGTGTATGTCGAATATGAGATTTCTCTATTATACTGATAGCGCTTTTTAAACCTCACTGTGGTGTTTATGTGCGTGATCTTAGGGCTAGTCCTTTAATGAAACAGTACATTTTTAGGGCTGGATCTGCATATTGTGCTTGGAAGAGGATTGGAATAAGCATGGACACACAAATATTTTACTAACAAATTGGTCATCACAGACTCTTAAATTGTAGTGGACTGTTCTGTTGTGAGATATCAACTGCATAGCACTGAAAGAAGACTTATGTGTTTTCCAAGGTGGCTTGTTCTGGCTGGGTTACTGCAGTGGGTTTAAGAAACACTGTGACTGCCAGGCCAACTTCTGCATCTCACCATTGACAGTATGCCCTGTCCTTTTTGTGTGATTTCTTCCTAAGCACCACTTCAGAAGAGAAACCAAACACAGTACAGATTGGTACCTGGCAGTGATTTAACAAATACCAGTGAATTGACTTGTAATCAGCTTGTACTGGGAGCATTGCTGTGTGTTCACAAATAAGGGTCACTGTGCTGAATCAGACTGTGAAGTCCATGCAGCTCAGCACTCTGACTTGTCTGGTTTATCCTCCTGGTGCCCTTCCTGAAGTCAGAGAGAAGGGAGCTGAGTTTGTACATCCCAGCCTCAGTGTTGGGACTGTAAGAGGGTGACTTATAGATTTCATTCTGAATAGAGAACATCCAAGGTCTTGGACAACGTGTTTCCTTGTAGCAAATGAAAGTCTGTTATGAAACTGCAAAAGTGGGAATTCTGACAGCATACATTATAACACAGTTCAGTCTTTGGAGCTATGCCCCAAAACATGTCTCTTTTTGCTGTTCACCATGCAGCCAACTCGAGCTGTCACAGAACCATCCAAATGCTTCCATACAGTTCTTAGGACAGATGGAGCTTTTGGTAGGGCAGTGTTGGTGATACCTGTCTGGAAGATAGGTTGTACTCAGGAATCTGGCACCTTCTTGGACTCGTATGTTTCTGTAATGTATAGGTGAACTGTGCATCTCAGCTCGTATTAAATGATCTTTCAATGTTGCCTTTGGTACTGAACTGCTCTTGGTTTCCCTATATCCACATGTTCTGCTCAGGTGAATTCTAGTGACTTTTCTGCCCCTGCTGCTGCCAGGACTAACACAGAAAATAAAGTTGTGTGCTACTTTGCTAATCAGACAAAATACTTTTTTTACAAGGTCACGCATGGCAATGGTGGGTCCTATTCACCTGCCCTGTGCATGAAATGTTTCTGTTTGGAAGTAGCTTCTGTGTTAGCTGGAAGGAAAAAATGAGAATAAATAGGAGAGAATGGGGATGTGGTAAGAGAATACAAATTTTAAAACTGTTACTCATTGGTTGCAGTTTTCAAGCAGCCTTCACAGGTCCATGTATGCCTGGGTGTATGAATTGTATTTTGAGATCAAGGTGTGCAGATTTAAAGCTTTGGTCAATAGGTATTTTATAATAAAAAATTATGTTAAGAAAACACTACTTCAAGTAATGAAAACTCTTAAATCTTGGAATAACTGGATGCAGTATGCATCTTCCCATTGTGCAATATTTTAAGAAAAATACCAAAAATAGCTGATTTGTGAAAATACTAAAAAAATAATCAACTACTAAGAATGAAAAGTTAATGTTGAACTTTAAAAGAGCCTGCAAGTACAATTGTGAGAAAGAACTTTTTTGTGTGTGATGGAATTGTTTTGTTTTTTTTAAGTATATGACATAAATTCTTCCTTTCAGCAATAAAGTATACCTTCATAATTTTCTCTGCATCTTGTCCATACTGTTCTATTATTGCTTAGGACTAACTGAAAATTCTTTGGGCTTCTGCCTAAATTTTTATGTACTCTACAATTGTGGTGTTTTGTGCTCTGCAGTCTCTTGGTTTGCTTTATTTGAAATGAAATATGAATGCCTCTGGGGTTCACATAAGTTGCTTTTATTTGAACTGGATTTCTTCTGTTTTTTTCTTAACTGTGAAAAATACTTTCATTATTATTTGAAAGAAAATGGTATTAGCTGAACCAATTTCTTTTTTATTGAAGGAGGTTTTATGAGGATGGAGCAATTGTTCTTGGTGAAGAAGCAAATATGCTTGCTGGTATGCTGTTGGGACTCAATGCAATTGATTTCAGGTATATTTGCATGCTTCATAACAAAATGCTCAGAGAAAGTATTTATAAATCAATGCATTATGGAAAACATTCTTAGATTCCCTTGGTAGAAGGTAATCTTTGACTTTAGCACTTCTAGATTCTAAAAGCTTAACATACAAACAACCATTTGTTATCAGTTTGTGTTATAATTAACTGCAGCTGAACTTCTTACATTAGTTTACCTTTGCCATCTCTACCCAGAGTTTTGTGTGCTTTCCTTCATGATTAATTCTGTGTTTTGGGGTAACAAAGGTGCAAGCACACCCTAGAAAATATAAATAAATGGAATATAGTAAATATATACTAAAAAAGTAGATAATATAAATAAATAAATGTAGTATAGTGAATATATATGAAAAAAAAACATCAGTAGCACATAAAAATTACAATATCTATAAAAATATCAAACCTGGCTGGTGCAAGACCCTGTTAATATGCCTAGTTGGGCTACTTAGCCTCAGGCAGAGCCAGTGGCAGAGGGTTTCCTAATACAACTAAGGGAAAAGGAGAGTGTTAATGCTGCTCTCCATTCTTTTGTTAGTACGCTGTTAGCATTTACCCTGCAGCAGCATTAATGCTTATCACAAACCCGTTTAGGAGATAGACTGACAGAAAACAGCACACAGCCTTACTGGATGCACTGGGTGATTGACAGTTACCAAAAGGCCTTTGGAGATTTACTTATGCCAGTTTTGAGGCTTGTTGGACATGTGCTACTTAAATTGTTTAAGAGTAAAAAAAACACACCCAGTAAGACGACGGGATAGTTCTTTTGTTGTTAGCTAGTTTGTTTCACAGAAGCATCCTCTTAGGGGCAGAGATAATGGGACCATGAGGTTTAGAGAAGAAAAGGCATTGAGTAATGCCCATTTCTCTTGGCAGTGAGCATTCAGTTCAGCTGCCTGTGGAATTGCAACTGGATGCTAAAAGGGGAAAAAAAAAAGTAACCTAAAAATTCAGGTCCTGATGGCTGCTGAACTAGTTTATAAGTGAGTCAGATAAATCCCAACACTGCTGTGAGGAGGGGAAAAGGAAGGTGGGTGGGGTTTAAAAAAGAAAAGAAAGTAAATTGGGGAAGGAGAGATTGTAAATATAGGATAGCTTCTTTTCCTAGCATTTTGTCATTAAATTGGCTTAACTGCATCCTCAACATATGTTCTGGAGGAACAGAAGTGTGCTGCAGGATGATAAAAGTGCCAGCCTTGTGTTCAGCAAATTCAAATCTTACCAGATTTTATTAGTTTAATCGTTACATTATGTGAAGTTAAAGTGCTTCTATATTATCCCTGTACTTGAAAGGATTATATTTATATATGAATAATATTGCAAGATTAGGTCTGCAGTATGTAAATCCTTCCATAAATAATCAATTGAATGTATTTATCTTGCATAAGCCTCAGTGGTACATAGTACGAGTGCTAAGTTGTATGACTTTTTTCTTTGTCCTTGGATTTCTACCATAAGCATATTTATAGGTATCTCTTCATAGTATTCAGAGTAATGATTTGCTCTTGTTGGAGGCATTTAAGTTTTTGTCAATGCAGCTTTTAAGAGTCTAGGAATTTTCTGGTCAAAATGGGAACATAGTACTACAGAAGTGTTTTTATTGTCTCACTTATCACAGAGTTACAGAATGGTTAAGGTTGAAAGGGACATCTGGTCCAACCTCCCTGCTCAAGCAGGGCCATCCCGGAGCACAGTAAACAGTTGACCTGACAGTTCTTGAATATCTCTAGTGAGAGAGACTCCACAGCCTCTCTGGGCAGTCTGTTCCAGTGCTCAGTCACTGGAGTAAAGAGGTTCTTTCTCATGTTCAGGTGGAACTTCTTTGCATCAGTTTCTGCCTATTGTCTGATGTCCTATTGCTGGCATTATTGAGAAGAGCCTTCATAGTATTGTGGTTTGAATGGCTGAGAAACCATAGCCATTCTCTGCATGTTGTATTTGTGAGGTGGTTTGTTTTTGTTTTTTTTTCCTCTTATACATGTTGACTGAGTTATTTATGTGGAACTGTAAATAAGACTTTGGGATTGAGATGGGGGAACTTTTTTTTCCTCACAGCAATGTGGAATTATGTATCTACTTAAAGTAATTGTGATTTTGCAGGGATGCTTTTCTTGTTTTTTTTGTTTATAATTTCTTTGGGGAAAAAAACCCTTTAGATGTACTTCCCAAATACCGCTTAAGTGACTGCATTGTCAAAAATGGCACTTCGCAATTCAGTTAGAAAAAGCTGTGTCTTATTAGAATTTGTTTATGACAGAGGAGGAGTGAGGAATATGAACCATGTGGATAACTTCTGTGATAATTAACCATGGTTGAGATACAATAATTTATATCCAGTCAAAAAAAGGATGTAATGTAAATGTGGGCTTTATGAATTTACAACCATTTAAGAACACTTTCTAAAAGTTAGTTTCACTTATGTTCCTCATCTTCCTGTAGCCCAGCACCTGTGTCTGAAAGGAGAAAGACTCTGAAATGTTTTTGAGAAAAGATTTTTTGACTTAATGGGATGGTTACATAAGTGCTCTGTCAATGCTTTAAATGAAGTCAAATGCTGAAGATTCCAAGTTCACCCATAGTTCTTCTGTTGCTTCGGTTAACTTTTCTTCTATTCCCTTACCATCTATCTGTATTTTTCAGAATAAAAGGAAGTATTTAAAAATTAGGGTTTATCATACTTGCCCAGATATTTTCTCTGATTATGTGCATTTTCTGTTTATAGTCATTTTCACTATCCCATAACATGTCCAGTGATTCTAATATTAAAGAAACTAGCTCAGCTGAGTAAAATTTCAGTGTTAAATGCTCTAGGCCTTCTTTATTACAAAAAAATTAAGAAAAATCCAATTTCACATTGGTAAGATTCACATGTCACTCTCATTTAATTTTTTGTAACAGACTATCATTTTTTCTTTTATCAGTTTTTGTCTGAAGGGTGAGGGACTGGATGGCAGCTTTCCCGCTGTCATAGATTATACACCGTACTTGAAGTTCACCCAAAGGTACTTTTTATCTTTACTCTGCTTTTTTTAAATTTTTTTTTCATTGGCAAAATTTTACTTTAGACTGGACCTCTTACTTTTCATTTGATGTTCAAAATAATATTCATCTCTAAATACAGACCTGTACACTCAGCAACCTTGTTCTTTCAGCCTGATGGAATTGTTACATGACTCATCAATGTGAGTCATGCTAACGTTATTTCCTTGTCTTAGAATTATAATTTATCAGGAGACAAATGCTTTATCTTTGATCATCAGACCAAGTTGTCCTTTGTCTTGGGCCTTTTCAGTGTAGCCATAAACTTAAAAGCAGTTATTTTGTGTATAAAAATTACATATGCCCTGGTAAATGTAAGATACGACATGAGCAGAGTGAGTGGTTAGCACATAATAGACAGTCATGTCCAGCTGTGTACATAATCTGACTTTCCAGCTACATTTTGCTCCTCTGATCAACCTTATGATTAATAATAAAAAGAAGTCTCACTATCTAATAAATCAGGTTACAATCTGACATCACCAAGAAACATGGAATGAAATGTGTTCTGTTGTTAGGTTTGCCAAAATGAGGGAAGCAGATGGTAGTCAGGAGTAGTCTTGGAGAGGCACAACTGAACATGAAACATCCTAGTTATTCTCCTGAAGCTCTTACTAACTTGTGTGTTAGTGACAAATTGTGTGATTCAGTTAAAGCAGAATTTGTATCATGGCAGAATCATGAGGTTGGAGAAATCACTACTTAAAAAAACTGGTAAATGCTGTTAATGTAGTGGGAAACATAGTTGTAAGGGAAGATTTTAAACCGGTGTTAAGAAATATCAGAATTCTTGTCTTTGAGATAGATGTCTGCATTCTCTAACATACATTGATTCTGCATGATATGAAGGTACTTTAGCAATGAATCTGCTTACTCAGTTATGAGATGTTCTGTGCAGTTAACAGGCACATGATCTTTGCTATAACCATAATGATACAGTCTAATTTGAATTTCTAATGATTTACCATAATGACAGCCACTTTTTTGATTTCCTGCCTTTTTTTTTTTTTTTTTTTGATACAATCTGTTTTCAGATACCACTCTTTGCTCTGAATTTGTGAAAAATTAAGTCACTGCTTCCTTAGATAGCATGTTGTAATGCATTTGTCCTTTGCATTCCAGGAGAGTAGCCCACAAGCAGTTGTCTATTTTGACTAAGATCACAAGCAAATTTTGGCTATACAAATAAAACCTTGAAATATGAGTTGTGTTTAATGATCTAGTCTGTCCCAACATTCTGATTCTTTTTGGTTTGCAAAGCTTTAGATATTTTTAAGAAAAGTTGTGCTTTAATTTCCATGGGAATTTGCCTTTTTACAAGTATGCCTTTTGACTTGGCTAATAAATATGATCCTTCAGTTCTGACAGCATCAGTAGTGATGAAGAAGAGCTAAGAACACTGGGCAGCAGTGGCAGTGAAGGCAGTACTCCAGAGAACATTGGTCCTCCTTTCATCACGGATGAAAACAGTTGGTACAACAAATGCAAAAGGGTAGAACAGAAGTACCGGCTTGCATTGGAACAGAAGGTAAAAGATTAGTTTTGTGGAGCAGCTGTGAAGCCAGAGCTCATTACCAGCCAAGTGGTGAGATACGCAATTAAGTAAAGTCTGGAAATATTGTTCAGCTTCATGTAAAGTGGTCTTAAATTTTATGATCCTTAGAGCATCTAAGCACCTCTGCTCAGTGATTTGAGGGAAAAGAGGTTTGGGAAGATGTGGAAGAGAATAATAATAATAATTCAGAGATCAGATTTGACAGTCTAATGTCGATTTGTCTTCTTTTTCCAATCTTGGAGTTAAATCCAGTGTATCTCTGACACTGTTAGGTTGTGAGTTTGAGGTGAACGTGATTTTCCACATGATTTTTCTTTTCCTTAGATGCAGCAGAATTTTATTGATGTAGGTAGTCTGCCAGTAGAAGGTTTTTATGATTATAGTGATGTTAAACTTTCACACTTAGTCTTAAACAGAAATGATCAGAAAAGTAACCCATCTAATAGGAAAAATAAAACTGTCTTCTCAGTGATACTGTGATGGGTTTCTAGAAAATACATGTTTTAAGACATACTTGAAGCTACAATGGGAAAGGAAAACAAAAAAGTGTGTTTGTATTTGATTTTAATTTAGGTGGCATTTTGAATGTCACTGTAGAAAACAAAGGTAAGTTTTCCATCTACCACCCAACACATCTAAAGGTTAAGTGAAATACATGTCCAAAACTTTTAGTAATTTAGCATTTTTAAAAGCATAGTGCTTGTCAGTCTGTTATAATGGCATATTACATCTACAGTAATTACAATGCATATTAGCTAGTGAGAGAGAGGCAAGACTGTTTGTTCATAGACACCAAAGAAGTAGTGCACAGAAAAAGAAAGGAGAGGGTCATGAAAAATGAAAGGAGAGAAAAAAGAAAGACAAATTGTTAATTTTTTTAAAATAACTTCTATTAGTATTTTCATTATTCTGTTTTCCCAATGCAAGGATTTAATTTTTTGAAACTCTGAACTCAGTAAACCATATTAAGGGCTGGAACTTGGATACTTGGAGGTGTAATTATATCCCTAAATGTAGAATAGGTAGAGTCAAAACTTACATACTTTAATGCATTTGAAAGAACCTAGGTAAGTTGGGTTTTTTTAGTAACAGTGAAGAAGTCAGACTTGCTGTGGGATAGTGAGAGGCATTTAAAAAAAAAAATATGTACAATTATTTCTTTTCCATTTTGTGTCCCTTAGACTTCTTGTTTTTGAAATATGGCCTGAACTGCTGGCATCCAGGTTGCTAGTAGAATCTTCCCAGTTAGTTTGGTATCATTTTTCATATGGAAAGAACTTATGTTTCTGGAGATCTCTGGTACAGAAAGCATTTCCCCTGCTTCTCTAAACCAAAATATGCCATTCAATAGCAGTCTCTTCAAATACATGAACAAAATTGAAATCATGCCCTCCCCTTGCGATCCCAACAGTCCTTGAAGCCCTGAAAGGTATTCAAGGCAGTATTTAATCCATGTGTCCAGACAAAAACATAGAATCATAAAGAAAGTGTCATCACCTCTGGAGAAGCACTGGTGGTGATTTGACTTTAGGTCTTCCTGGGAGACAGATCACATGGTTTGCTGTATCCAAGTGAAGTATTCCATCCTATTTTACGTCAGCTTAGATATAAGAGAGGATGGATGAAAGTTTTGAGTCAGTCCTTTTCTGGCAGTGAAGAGCATCGGTTGTGGATCTTGCTGTCTCTTCGGGGAGAACTGCATGTCTCTTTCTGGGAAGTAGACCTTGTTTATTTGTTCTTTATTGTTTGTGTGTGTGCACATAGTAATATTAAGTTCCCTTTTCTTCTCTGTGTATATATATATTTGCGTAAATTCATACCGCTTCCGTAGTATTAGATAACCCACTTTTCATCTGGTTTGTTTTTTTTTTCTTTTCCCCCCTTTTCTCCCTCAAGCTGGGAGGGAGGGGGGAAGCTGTTGTTTTGGGGCCTCTGGATATTTGCCTTTGGCCAGGGATAAATGGCCACAGCACTGAAGAGAACAAAAATAGGTGGATGTTTATTTTTCCTGGTATGTCCAAGTGGTTCATTTCCAAGGATACCCCATCATATGTTGTGACATACATCTGTAGAAAAAACACTGAAACATGGTGCCCAAATACACTAGCCGATCAACAGGAAGTTTTATGTCAGCATAAGCACAAAGGTCTTCAGTGGCTGTAACAGCAGATCGTGGTTTTGGTTTATCTATGAGTCTAAAATCCAGAAACCTTCCCATTCCATGGAAGTTATTTACTGATCTGATACTCAAATTTTTGAGCATTATTATTTTAGTGAGTCACATTATTCCCTGTAATATTCTCATAATAAACTGCCAGCTTCTGTGGTTGTCTAATGTAAGGGTGAATTTAAATCAGTTTTAGGATAAACCTTTGAAAATTTTGATGCACTTATAACAATTTTCAAAATTATAGCTACTCTGAAAGCCATTGACACTTCCCTAATTGTCCTCCTCTAGAATGCCTACTTGCAATTGCATCAGCAAAATAACTTTTTTATTCCTACAGACAGAAAAATTTCCATTATCTGATTTCATTTGGGATGTGCGTGCTAAGTTTTTATACTATACTACTTCTATTCCATTCTAACTTGAACAAAGGACCATTAAGAGGTTAGATGAACTATGGAATGGAGCTCCTTTCCTGATGTTTCTCTCCTTTTTGTTTTTGGGACTTTTTTTACAGCAATAAGTTGCATCAAGAATTGAGTTGCACACAGTGCAATAGGTACCAGTTAATCAAAGGCAGTGTTTTTATTCAAGCAAAGGGGTTTTCTCGTATTCTATGTGATGGAGAACTGAATGTTTCTGACAAGAAGACCAAGTTGAAAATAAAGTCTTTAGTAACTGATATAGTGATCTGATGGATCCTTCTTTTGCTCTACTGTCATTCACTTTGCCCAAACAATTATAAATTCCTTTCGTGCCACTCGGGTAAGTGTGTATACTGCAGTCATTACTAGCACAAGTGAATAATGTCTACCAGACTCACAATATAACAAGCAATTGGATTGCATCTGAGGTAAAAGTCTCTGTCTTTTGAGCCATTTGAGTTGGAGGGTAGGGTCAGGTATTATTTATATAGGTATTCTTTATAGGTAAATCCTAGCATTGATTTATTGATCAACAGTGCTGTCTGGTTTAAACCAAGAATCCTTGGTTATCCTACTATCCTATCTTGGGTACTTGACCAAAATAGATGTGGAGGGAAGAATAAACACAAAGCACATGTATATTGCACCATTCTTCCTCTAATACATTCTTGGCCCCTGCCCCAGCTCATGTTGCAGACATGGCTGCAGTGCCACGTTTGTGTCATTTGGTGGCAGACAGGGTAAGGCGAGATCTTCCCCTGGTGCTCTGACCCAC
>VXAU01004955.1:52145-71406 GCA_013399695.1 Formicarius rufipectus
TGTTAATCTGAGATGTTACACTTGAGAGGCGGTGGGTGTTGGCCGAGTGGTGTAGGCCCCCGCCTGTGGAGCCGGCTCCTCCTCTGAGGATGCCGGTTCAAATCCTGGAGGAACTCGCTGTCACTGTCTGAGCGTGCTCGGCCATGGCAAGATGAACCTCAGGAGTAAAGGGGGTGGGGCCAATTCCACGCATGCTGTGCCTCACCTGAAAAATCCATTGCGCAGGCTTATCCCAAGATCTTCGTTCACGAAGTCCAGCCAACAACAACATTCTTGGCCAATATATATCAGCTGAGGGACTTCCTGATGCTGTCAGATTTGTGTGTGTGGTAACCTATGATGGTTCTCTCTTCCAAATACTTGTCAAATATGTCCTTCATCCCATGTAAATTTTTAGCATCTAAACAAATTTTTTTGGCAAAGTAGTCTGTGAATCTACCATCCGTTGTGTGAAAAACCACCTCCTTTTCTGTCTTTTGAATCTGGCTCCTACATACTTGATTTCATGGTGCCTAAGTCTTGTTCTTTGAAAAAATGACGAACGGTTGCTTCCTTTCTGCCCTCTCAAGGCCACTGTAGAAACATGATGAGTTTGTCTTTTCCAAGTTGTCTCTTGTCCAGATCAATGAGTCATACCTTACACATTTGTTACTTATGTGTAAATTATCCCTTCCTTATTTTGGAATGGTTTAAACTGTTCTCTTTTGTTGTGGTAAACTTCTTAATTCTTTGTGTACTATTTATGCTGGAGTTTTATATGCTTTTACTGGTGGGATGATGCATCTTTGTGCCATTATAGGTAGGTGTCTAAGTTTAGAGAGCTTAGAAAAATTTATAGTTAAAACAGAGGGACAAATCTCCTTCAATTTCAAAACAAATTTTAATTAAGATATGATAAATGGAAGGATAACAGTTCCTAGCTATAATTTATATATATCTGTATCTATATATTTAAGATAAACAAAAACAACCAGAACTAAATGAGTAAAATAGAAGAAAAAACCTGAGCAAAACCCCTTCCCTCCCCCAGTCTCAGTCCCTGGCAGGCACGGAGGTATTTTACAGACCGCAGGTGATGAGATGAGTAGCTGGTGCTGGGTCGGCCCCGGGGGCGAGGGTGGGGAGGGTTGGTGGATGGGACAAAAAAAAAGCTTTGGCGTGTCGCTCCGAAGAGCAGTTGAAATCCTCTGCTGGTGAGAGTGATGGTTGCAGTCTGGTGGCAGTCGCAGTCTGCTCGTGGCTCGGGTCCTCTTCTGGATCTGAAGAGAGTTCCCTAGGCCCAAAAATCCTCTGCTTATATTCACCTAGGCTCCGCCCAGTCCTTCCCCCAGGGCGGAGACTTAAACAATGGGTGATTTACTCTGTGAGATAAACAATGACCTATTTTTGATACCCCTGATGGGCCATTAGCAGACATGACCCCTCAGGTGGGTGTGGAGGCAGAAGAATTTCCTTATCTCACAGAAGTTCCAAAACACCCAGCCTGCAGCCTGAGGGGTGTGCTGTCCCTTAGACAATAGCTGCTAATGTGCCATTGTGAGCAGTTCATGGGAAAAAATGGCATAGAGGCTTTAGAATACACACCCACACAGTGACAAACTGACCCTGGCTACTAAAAACCAAGACAGTAGGGGTATCTACTGCTCATAGTATTCTGTTTCCGGTAGTGATGCTTCATGTCTAAAATGATTTTGTAAAATGGTTTGAATTTTTTTAAATGTTTTTTAAAGGCATGGAATTTGTGTATGCCCTAACACATAATTTAGTACTTTCAAAGTGCTACTTAAAGCTCAGAGAACTACCATAGCAGTCCAGATAACAGTAACGTTTGATGAGGCAGAGCTTAGCATACTGAAAAGTTCTCAGGACTGCTTGGAACTGGTACTGAAACTAAAAATTCCTGTCAAATATAAATATATCCAGTAGACAAAACTGTATTTAATCACAGAACAGTTATGGTCTGATGGCACCTCTGCAAATTGTCTAGTCCAACTTCCCTGCTCAGAAGAAGATAGACTATAGCAGGTTGCTCAAGGCCTTGTTCAGGTTGCTCAAGGCTGTGAATATCTCTAGGATGCAGACTCCCCAGTCTAGCTGAAGAACCCATTCCAGTGTTCATTCAAGATTTAAAAAAAAAAAAAAAAATAAAAAGAAGAAGAAATGAGTTTTCCTATATTTAAATAACTTCCTGTACTCATGTATTTCACTTTGTGCCTGTTGCCTCTTTTCACGGGCTACCAGTGAGAAAAGGTTGATTCTCCCATTAAATACTGATGATAAATAATAGTGAGTCTCCTATTAAATACTGATGCACATTGATATGATTCTTCCTTACCTTGATATGATTCGTTCCTTCTCCCCAGTCTTGACCTGAGCAAACCCAGCTCCTTCTGTCTCCTCTCATATGAGAGGTGCCCTTAACAGTCTTTATGCTGATGAATTACATTAGTAGTGTCTTGCTACCAGGTAATGGGAAACTTGTTTCCTTATTAAGCAGGAGTTGAGAACAGACACACCTGTTTTTGTGTCTATGAAAACTACCCCTTTTTAATACTTAAAAAAAAAAAAGTTACCTATTAAGACATTTTTCCACATATTTTAAGGAGTATACACCATTTTATGTAGAGTAAACTTATTGTATTGCATTTAACTGGGAATTTACAAGAAGTTACTCACATCTGACATGCTGGAATACTGCTTTTTAGAAGAAAATGGAATAGCTGCTTAGTATTGTAATCAGATGTGTAACATAGTTCGTGACCAGTGTGCCATCACAGCTGCTATTAGATACACACAGAGTGGATTTTTGTATGTGGTTAAATCGTGTGATTGGGCTCGTCCATTTGTTTTATAGTATCACCTGGAAAAACAATGGCATACATGCACATTCAAGCTGTACATGTCCAGTGTTACTGAGAAGTTACCTTCACCAATTTTCTTGCCTTATGCTTTACTGTAGATTAATATTTATTTCAAACGCCTCCTTTGTCATTTTAATATAGGATGAGGTAATGCAGTTTTCAAAGAAAACTTAAAATAATTTTTTTTTTTCATAAGAATCTTTGATCTCTTTCATGAACTGTAAAGATCCATGTTGTTTCTACTCTTATTCTCCTTGTGAAATATTTAACATCCTGCATCTGTTAAGTTGTAGAATTCTGGGGTTTTTTCTGGTTCTAGTGACTATTCTATGTTGTTTTGGAAAAATGAATCAACACTCCTGTCTCATTTTTTCATCTGTTATTTTATTCCTTTGCTAAAATAGGTGATTTTTGTGTTACCTATTAAGAAACATCAAACTAACCTGAAGTCAGTTTACCAGTCTGTTTAGAAGTAAATAATAAACCATACAACAAAACCAAAGCAAAATGAGCTACATCATAAACCAGAAACTGAACATACATAAAGAAGTTTTTTTGATAGTTCTTTAAAGTTTTCTAACAACTTCCATTTCCAGGGTTATCTTGAAGAATTGGTACGACTCAGAGAAAACCAGCTATCTGAATCCGTCTCACAGAATAAACTGCTGTTACAAAGAATTGAAGATATGGATCTAGCCCATAAAATGGAGAAGGAGCAGCTGGAATATATCATTGTGGAACTGCAAGACCAGTTGTAAGTTAGTGTAATGAAGAAACCATGGTAGAGCAGTATTACTTAAATTATTTAACCTATTTAAACTATACAATAAGAAGAGCTTTTGGTCCTGTGGAAGTAAG
Source organism: Formicarius rufipectus (assembly GCA_013399695.1). Classification (NCBI taxonomy): domain Eukaryota; kingdom Metazoa; phylum Chordata; class Aves; order Passeriformes; family Formicariidae; genus Formicarius; species Formicarius rufipectus. The sequence continues at coordinate 55,865 of VXAU01004955.1, forward strand.
TCAAACTTCTTCTTTAAGAAGTTGATGTATTTTAGGGTTTTATTTTTTTTGTACTGAAAAGTCTTATGTTTGGAAATAGCTCCCCTGAAAACTGCAGTAGTGCAAGACAGAATAATTCAGAGATTAAATATTTTTTTTTTCAGATCTAAAATAGCTTACAGTAAACTTGCTTGAATTTTTAACACATTTTTCTAAAATGTGCTTTATATTTTATTGCTTCCAGCTTTAAGGCTGCCCCTAAAAAATATTGAAAGCAGCTTCATTTTGAACACTATTTTTTAAATATTAGGCAAAAGGGAATAAAAAAATGCTTATTTTTATTGTTTAAATTCTAATTTATTTGCGTGTGACTCAGGCACAATAGAAGTTCATCTGGTAGTCCTAAAAGTATTCAAACTGGTGAACCAGTTTGCTAGTCACCCTTTTTTCCATGCAAGGCAAAATGCTAAAACAACAGTAGAAGGCTTATTTTTTTTTAATAACATATGTGACTCCTAATATGACTGCTGTCCTAATATTTTGCTGTCTTATGATCCTTATAGGTTTATCCTCTCAGCCCTGTCTCTTGGGTAAGGAGGTACTCTCATTTTGCAGAGGCACTCCCAGGTTGGATGGGGCTGTGAACAACCTGGTCCACTGGAAGGTGTCCCTGCCTATGGCAGGGGAATTGTAACTAGGTGGTCTTTAAGGTCCTTTCCAACCCAGATCATTCCATGATTCTATGTTTAAAGACCAAGATAGATGGAAGACTTGCTGTCTGGTGATGGGTTACCCCTAGACTGCTATAGTATGCACCTGCAGCAATTGAATGTTCTGTTCATAACAAATACAAGATAAGTTATTTTAGCTTGTAGCTCGAATAATTTTTAAGTGTCTGAGCCCTGAAGTAACATGATAGTCATCTGTGATCTTTAAAACAATCCTGGATAAAGAGAACATAGAGATACATCCATAAGGATCTTCTCTATGCAGTAAAAAGTATTTCTAACTTGTAAACAAAGATGATTTTTTTCTTTTGCTCCTTCTTGCCATGGATCATTTTATTGCCAGTGCTTGAAATGTATTTTATGAAAATCTTCAACAATACAGAATTTGCATTTTATTTACACCAATTTCAGAGTTGAGGAAGAAAAAAATGTTTTTCTAAGTTTCTTTTTTATCTGCCTCTCTGACTGCCTGTAAGTTTTTGAGAAATACCTGTTCTTAAGTTATTTTCTGAACTTAGTGATATGCCTAATGACTGATGTTATTCTCTTTTGGCAACCCTGGTTATTTGGAGGACATGGGGGGGGAGGTGTGAGCTCATTTAAACCTACTCTGATACTGGAAATTTTGAATGTTCATACCTGCTGTTAATTTTTAGCTGAGATATATGCAATCAGATTGTTCTAAAGGTCTCAGTCTTCAGGGATTGATTTTATTTGCTGGCTTTCTTATGTAAAGGCTAAAACTGTGGAATAGCTCCTGTTGTATCTTGATAGTGAGTTCTTGTGTAGCTGTTTGTGAGGTACTGCAGTCATGAGTCTGAATTTCACTAGGTATTTAGAGAGGTAAAATTTTGCATTTTTATTGCTGTGAGTGTAGTGTGTCTGTCAGATGAGGAACAGGAAGAAATATTCCAACCAGGTTTCTAGTGGTCAACACCATAATGAACGTATTTTCCTTTTTTTTTTTTTTTTTTTTTATTTTGACTAAAGGTGACCTGGCAGCAGAGTGTGTTGTATCACTAGTGTGTCTGTAATGAGGTGTAAGTTTTGGCCAATTGCTTTTTTTTGTCCAGCCATTTTAGAATGACGTGAATGTAATTCAACATCTTAGTGTTTTACTCCTCTACCATTAGTGGCATTTTGGAGCAGTGAATGTATTTTGTAATATGTTTGAATTCTTTATCAGCAGGTAAAATCAATTTGGGACTGTAATTCTGCCCATTACTGTTTGTAAAACACTTGACATCTGATTTGGGATCATTTGCTGTGTAATTGAAACTATTATAAATAAACAGTCTATATTTTCTTTTTAATGATGCTCTTCTATTCCACTGGCTGTTGTTTCTAAGGTAGAGAGTTCTGTGGCTTCAGACTTCTGTAGAGTAAGGATTTGTCAATGTTTCCAAAATGATTCTTCACAAGCATGCAAGTCAAAATGTTTTACAGATATTCTCAATGGATTTGGGCAGAATCTGAGTGTATGTCTATCTCTGCCTCACCCCAAGAAAAAAAACAGTGAGATAAGGAGTAGAGATCTGACTCTCCTGATAGTATAGGTTGTTATGGTTGCTGACTTGGAAACCAGGTAACAGAATCAGCAGGTGAACTCCAGATCAACAAGGCCTTCTGGCTAAAAATGAGATTTCTTACAGAGACTTTTTTCCATATGCATGTTTAATAATCCAGTTTGCTGTAACACATGAAATAGATATTGGGATAGGAGATTGGAGAAACTTGGAAGTAGTTTTTCTTTTACAGCTGCTATGCTTCACGTTCTGCAAACTTCAGTATTCTTGCCTTTGTCTCGCTTGAGTATCCAACCTACAATGAAGAACACAGTTTTCATTTTAGTTAAAAGCTATTTTGGAGATCTCATGAATACCAGTATTTGGAAAATAGTGAAGCTGAAGTTTTATCAGATTAGTTTTTCACAAAAGAGTAACATTTTTTTTTGTGTCTCTCAGTTTAATTGTATTTTTCAGTAATATGCCCACCCATCTGTGGATTGGAGGTCTCTTACTGGGCAGGTGTCTCATAGTTAAATCAAGTTGGAAAAGTGAATCTGCAATGGACAACCTGATCATCAGTCTAACACATTAAAGCAAATGCACAACTGATCAAGAGAAAGATTGAGACTGGACTTTAGGAAACATTTCTGTGCTGGGAGAGGGGTTACACACTGGAACAGGCTTCCTGGAGAGGTGAAGGGTGCCCCCAGCCTGTCAGTGTTCAAGAGGCGTTTGATCAATGCTATTAGTAATAGCTTATCTTTTAATCATCCTTGAAGTGATCAAGCAGTTGGGCTAAATCATCACTTTGAATCTCTTCCTACAGAAATTGTTCTGTTCTTTTCTCAGAACAGCTTGGTCTTTTACCACTCTTTCAGCATCTCCAGATGAAGAGATTGCCTACTGATAGGTGTGAATTATAATAATGATGAGGCACTTATGGACTTCATCTGGTTTTTTCAGAAGCCATCACTGGGTTGTGTTTTTGTCTAGGACTTGTTGTAGTTGAACATTATAGAACAGTGCTTTTGGCTCCACTCTTCTATAAAAATAGTGTATTTTAACAGTGAGGGCGAGGCATTTCTCAAGGCCTACAAGTGCTTAAGGTTAACAGATCTTAAGTGCCTAAAAGTAACAGCTCACAGGAGGACAGCGAAGAGACCCTGTGATCCATGGCATGTCTAGCTGAAGAAACAATTGTGTAACGTTCAAAATGTGATGGGAAAGAGATGCCAAATCATCAAAGAACTGTATTCTGGAGTGTTCAAAACACACAGAGACAGACATTTCTTGCTGCTCTATGATCCTGCAAAGAAGTGCTGAATGTCTCTTGAAGCAGAGACAGATTGTGTACCTCTTCAGTAAAAAAATCTAAACACCCCCACAATGACATAGGATATTTATTTTATATATTATATACATGTACTATTTTGTAATATATTATTCACATTTAAAAAGTATGAGATAAAGATGAAATAAACGCTATTTTATATTTTTAAAAATTTATTAAACTGTACAAAAAGAATTTTCTTCCTGTAGCCCAAAGGATTGTCTTGCATGCCTCACTTTGGAGACCACTGTCTACAGAGAGAATTTAGCTCAGTCAGAGATGTGACTAGGAAAAATCTGAAACCATTTGCCCACAACATCCTTGCATTAAACAGGCTTTTCCCCCTTTGAGTGATTCTTAATCTTACTTTTGACCAACACACTACCTGTGTTAAGACAAACTCTGCTGATATTTGTTACTTTAAAGTTCAGATTCTGCATCTGAAATTGATATTCACATATGTTAAATATTTATTACAAGAGAGATTCCATCAATATCCTGAGTAATGGCTCGTCTCCTGCATTGTGACTCACTGATTCTATAAAAGCTGGTCACTTTAACATAGAATATCTTTTTAAAGGAAATGAAAGGAAACAGGAAGTATTATATACAAAGTGAAAAAAATGCTCAGCTTACAATGCTTTTTCTTTTCTGGTTGTGATTTTTGTTGAAATGAAACTAGTGATTTGCATAATGTTTACCAACATAGGTTTCTTCCTAGAGGATTTCTTTAGGTTTTCAGTCTGGTGTGCCTGGTGTAAGATGGTACAGCCCTTTGTCCCAACTATTGTTTTTCTTTTCTTTTTTTTTGAATTTATCACATGTATGGAAAATTTATTTCTTAGATCTAGTGCCTATGCTATATTTTATACCACTCTGTTTTTTATCTCCCTCTGCTCTTTCTTTCTACATCTCTGTCTTGTTCTGGTGTTTTGTGGAGCATGTAGAGGAAAGAAGAGTTGGGAGAAATCTTCTAACTTTGGAATTTTCTCACTGGTTATGGCACAGATATGCATCAAATTTAATTGTAGGGACATTCATGTCTTACACTGATTTAAGCTTGTCTGTGTAATTAAGAAGTTTTTGAATGTGTTAGCAAATCTTAGGTTTATTTAACTTGCCTGGCTGTTACATCAAAATTAGTCTTTTCAGAGTCCAAACTGTGCTTGTAATCCATTCATAATACTTTAACATAGCTTAATATTTCGATATTAATATTTTAATATCCAGCAATACTACAGTTTCTATCTGGATAATACAGATGTCTTTGTAAAAGCAGGAAATGTCAGTGTACTTGCAACCCTGAGGGACTGGTTTTTTTCAGTAGCATTCTTTAATTATAGTAAGTGTTCTGTGGGTGCTTTCACCCCTGAGGAGTACACAGCCTATCACTTACACTTCTCTCTGTTCCAGACATTGACTATTGGAGTTCTCTGTCCACACACCTTTTTTTTTTTTCTCCCAGTGCTAACACTACATGTTGCTCAGGGTGATGCATCTTGCCTTTCAGAAAGGTCCAGCAGCTCATTGTCAGCAGCACCTGGATGTAGCACAATAGTTCTATGAGAGCAGCATGCAAGGTAAATTCATGCATGTGGAAGTCCAGGCAAAATGAGCTGCTCTGTTTCAGAGAATACATCATGTCCTACTAGATCTATTATGGAGCACAGAAATATATTCTTTGCAGCAAAAATGGTTTTTCAATGATAGGTCATGCCTCATTTGGTTAAAAAACCTGCTTAGGAAATTGTGTCTGTGCTTTTCCTTGCTTTGTCAAGATTCTATGTGTAAATGCTCTAGAGCTATAGAGGGCTGCCACCAGAACTCTACCTGAGACAGGCAGGGGAAGGTCACAGATGAAGGCACATAGCTCTAGAGGATGTGGGCTATAGCTGTGCTGTCACGGACAAAGCAGACAAAAGCTTGTCCAAGGAAACAGAAGCAGAAGGGGTCTGAGCAAAGGCTTTGAAATTTAGCCTGTGTTTCGTTGCTCCTTGTGAGTAAAACTTAAATGTGGGTTGCCTGGCTTTGTAATCCTAGCTCAAAAATTAAATCATCTGCAGAAATGGGAAAGCTCCAATTTTATTTTTTTTTTAAATTTTTTTAAAATTTTTTTAGATTTTCTTTTAGCACTCATACCTTCACTTCAGATGGTCTTCTTTTAAGACTTGCTCTTTTTTTTAAAGAGACTGAATTTCTCATCTGCTTAAGTATAGTAAATCCAATTTGTTGTAGCTGTTTTATTTTCTCACTGAAAGGAAGTTATAGATTAAAATTTAATTTTTGATCTTCTTGGCAAATTTCTTTCCTAGAATGTGGAAATTGAGAATGCTAATGCTTTTTTCCTTTAAAAGCTTTCATGGATCCTGCCATTAAACCCGGATTTACATTAGCCATGCTCTCATTTGTAATGCTTCCTGTCTGTCCTCTGTCTCCCTCAAGTTGCAGCAGCAGTTTGAAATACTTAGTATTGCAGTCTGTACAGTCTGTATTCAGATCCTTCTTTTTTAAACTTGTCTGTGGTTTTTTGTTTGTTTTTGTTGTTTGTTTGTTTGGTTGGTTTTTTTGACAGCACAGAAAAAGTACTACATATTCTGACACGTTAAAAATTTTGTTTAGGCATGGTTTTGGATTTTGGTTTTGTGTCATTTTTTCTTTTGAAGTTTGCTGCAATACTGTAATCCTGTTCTGTTTTACAAAGGTGTGGTAGACAGAAGGGAAGTTCTGTTTTCCGTGAGGTGGAAACCCAAGTAGACCTGGGTGTTTCCTTTTTGCTTAAAAATATAACTAGAAGTTCAGCTGGGCGTAGTACATGGACAGACAATTCAGAGTGGAGCATACAGGGCAAGGCACAGAACTATGCAGAATAAAAAAATTTGCAATCAAGCCCCCAACATGACAAAGGACATGTTATTCTTATAATCTACATGGGTTTATTGTGCAGCAGGAAGCCAAAAGTTTCTGGGTTGATAGCATCCTGAGGGAAAGGACTTAATCTGCAAGATGCAGTAGATAAAGGAGGGTTTAGTTTTTGAACCCTCATATTTTAATATCTCATTCAGAACTTTTAAAAGGGGGTTTTAAAATGTCTATATTAAAATAAACCTTAGAATTTTAAAAAGCTTGACACCTTTGAAGCCATTGGTGTCTCCAAGGATAAGATGTGTTGGTATATTTACAACAAAATGTTGTCTGACCCCGAAAGGAAAAATACTCATTTTTGTAAGGAGTCTCTCTTCTGCTTCCTTCCCCCCCAACCCCCATGGCGAGTTAGGGACCCATAGGGACTTTCCTTTCACCATTTTGCGTACTTAATGACCTTAGCATGGCAATGTATCCCCTTCTCTGAGTCTCTAATGTGTAATACTAAAGTCTGTTTTTGTAGTGGGATCTTTTCTCTTGTTTCCAATACACTTCAGTGGATAAAGGCATTGTATAGAAGCAGCAAGCAAAAAAGCTTTAAGTAAGTTATCTGGGCATTAGCACTTCATGTGTTCCAAATTCAAGAATATTTATCCAATGTAGAATGACAAGGTTGGGAGCCGGGGAAAATGAGGTCTTTCAAAATAGAAATAATGACAGGTGTTGAACCTCTTAGAGCCTCAGTGCAATGCAGTTGCAAATGGTGTGCATTCCCAGTAGGAAGGTGTACTGTGTGGTCATGGAGTTTCTTCCTCTGTTAATATACCTGAACATACCTGAACTGTGATAGAAAAAGAAAACTTTGGCATAGTAATTCAACAAACAGCAATGGCTTCCTCTTTTAATTCCACAAAGAGAATTATCTTATGTCTGGAACAGGTCAACCTGAGGTTTTGATTTCATAAAAGGATTTGAATAGCTTGATACTGCAAATGGAGGGGATACAAAACATCATCTCAATAGTATGGTAAGTCAATCATGGTGCATAATCATTAACTGCTGGAGTACAGTCATGGAGGCAGAATTTGCTCTCTTTGTGCTTTACCCGTTTAGATAGATAAGCTTGCATTACAATTTGCTTCTGACAGTCACAGGTTTTTGTGCTTCTTAACCCTCAAATTCATTTATTGTAGATTTGTTTCAATATTCCAGAAGATATTGATGAGAAAAGTGAGTATTTCATAGTGCTTATACATGCATGAAATTAGTTGAACGTGTTACTTTTACATTCTTCGGATATATTTAATGCAAGTTATGTGAAGTTCAATACCAAACTAAATAGGCTTTAAATAACAAGTAGTAAAAATATAACCAGTTTTTGAAGGGCTGGAAGAACAATGCCAAGTTAGAATGGTGAGTAGAGGCTAGTTCTATATTTACAGATATACTACTGTGATATGCTGAAGGAATCTCTCTGAGATTCTTCAGACAAAAGAAATTGATGTTTAAGTTATCCTAAATCTCAGGGTTTTTTTACTAGATTTATCAGTTTAAACACATCAGACCAGGAATTAACTTTCATCCATTAAATAAAAAATATAGCAGAACCGTTTTATGCTTTCAAAATAAAATTTAAAGTTTTTCTAAAATACAAGTAGTTTGAACAAAATAAGGATGAGTTAAAGGTCATTGTGCCTGCACATGCAGTGGCAGAAATGTGTGAATTTTTTTTTTAATTATGGATGGTATTTGTAAATTTGGGTTACAGCTTGTTTTTCTAGTTTTAAGGCTGTAACTTTGTATCTTTGGGGTTTTTTTTCAACACTTTCCTTAAATAAAATAGTCTAAATCAGTTCTGCAGAGGCTTAAAATACAAAAAGTGAAATGTCTGAAGCTGTAATCAAGAAAATACAATGTAGTGTGATACCTGATTCTTGAATAAGAAAATTTTATTAGCTGCCTTCCTGTTTAGGTAGCAGGTGGTTGAGATACAAACTGGTGCCTTTTCTCTTTGTCATTGATATATTCTTATACAACCATGTAACATCATAATTTTTCAGTATGCTGTCATCCAAATTATGACTCAAATTATATTTGGCAAGATTCTTACTTGCCACCTGTTTTCCCTTCCCATTTCTCTGTTGCTTCTATTCTTTTCTCTGTGTGGGGATTTTTTGTTTGGGTTTTCTTTACCCATTTGTTCTAGGATCAGATTTTTGCCCTATGTTTTTTTTTATTCTGCAATTGCCTTAGGCTTTGAAGCTCTGTCTTACTGTTTGCATAGTTTGGCACTTTTACTAATTCACATTCAACTGTCAGAAGAACTTATATTACTCAGGCTTTGCTGCTATTATTTTTTGTGTGTAATTAGGACTGTGGCATTCTGAAGAAGCTCATATGCTAGTTTTGGGAAATGCTTGTCTGTGTAGAAGATTATACTGTTGACTCTCTCTGCTGAAACTCTTAAACTCTTACTGGCTTTAAATAAAACTGAAAGTTTTAAAAAAAAAAAGGTGGTTGTTCTATCAACCCCGAGTTACCGAACCATTTTGTGTTTGATCCTCCTGTTTTTACTGAATTCAAAGGAAACATGTTAAAATGGAAAAAAAAAAAAAGTAGTGAGAAGAACAGTGGGTTTAGTGAAATTTTCCTGATCTGTTATGAAGGAAGATCTTGATGTATTTTTTTTGCACACCTTTATGTAAGTGTTCTTTTCAAAGGAGCTCAGTTGTAGACAGATATTTTGTATTTATCATCACTGACATGGGGAAAAGAAATCTTTAAGTGACAAGTTGAGTTTGAGAGAGTATTTACAAAAGGGTAATGGGATAATCTGTCAAAAAAAAAAAAAAAAGCTGTTTGCTAAGAGTCCTCATTTCCCAGGAAAAATGATCTGATAGTTGAAGAGCTGACTTTAAAGTTGCCATTTTTCAGTTATTTGATTGCTAAGCAAGTTCAGTATTTTTCTTGTTTCCCGTCAAGCCCTGTGATCTGGGGAAATTAGTTGTGTTGTGCCTGTCATCCTCCTTCAGAGAATGAGGCCTGGTTATTTGTCCAAAGACATGAAGAGTGTCAGTCACATGCTGAAGGGCCATTGTAAAGAGCACATGCAAAGTCAATATTACCATGCATTTTGATCCATTCTGGATGTCTGTATTCTGAAACAAAGACTCGACTGTAGTTAGGCTAGAACGCAAGAGCCAAGCTGTCAGTGTTTCTGTCAATGTAAACTTATCCAAGTTAACCAAAGGTCAAGAAGATTGAAGGCTGTATCAGACTGATAACTGATTTTATGACTGGAGGATGTATTCCAAGATCTCTAAGAGATAATAAAGGAGGACTAAAAATATGCTGAAGAATGTACATGGGGTTCTGTTCTGTGGCACAACTAGTACCACTGCTGTGACACACTAAGACCTGTTGGCCAGTCAGAACGAGTAAGAAAATGTCTTGTGGTAGGACATTCCTGCTTTTTTTCACTGCAGCAGCTGCCTTTAGGAAGTCTGCTGGGATGTAACTGCTCTGGCATCTAATTTGGGGAATGCTGTGTCTGTGCACAGGGCACAAACCTGAAAGAGGTGATATATTGCAGCATCAAAATCCACTGGTAAGTAACTTGTTTTCATACCTGCCGATCTAATTTCTCAAAGTCCAATGACATACCAGTCCAGACAGCTCACTGTTGTGCTACAGTACTGACAGTTTGGGAGTTCCCTTTTGTTTTCGAGTTGCTCTTACAGATTTTAGTTACATTCATGTATGCTGTCAATTTGAGTTTACATTCCATATTTCCTGTCCTAAATAAAGGTTTTTAAAGCTTGTTCTTTCTTATTCAAATGTTTTGGGGTTTTTTTTAAGCTTTTGTTTTCACTTTTACTTTTCACTACTCAGGAAGTTCTTGAACTGGAGCACTCATCTGATATAATTCCCTTTCTTAGGGAATTAGTCTGTTTGGTTTATTTCCTGTCTTCATCTGCTGGTAGGAGGGCAAATTGCCAACTGGACTGGCAGTTTCTGGATTTGGAGAAATTAAACATGCAGGTAAGAAATTACTGATTTTTCATAGGCATAATTGGAAACAGAACTGACTTTTGCTTTATTAAACAAACAAAAACATCTGTGTAAATGAACCACATTTTGGAATAGGCTTCCCATGTTGTGAATTTGGATTTGATCCAGGGGAAATTGGAAGTCCAATCTAGATGAAAGATGATCAGAAATTCTCTGTGGTTACCCAGATAAGACTACTAGATTAGCTTTGACTAAAGTCAAGGTGAAATTTTATTATTTATTTTTTTCATTCCAAGGTATTATAGTTACAGTATAGTAACTAAGATAGTCAACATTTTACGTAATTTCTGTTGTGCATGCAGAAACTGCACATACAGGTTGTCTTTTGTCCCCATTCCTCACTGAAACATAAGTCAGGTCACACTTTCAAAATGCAGAAATCTTAGATGTGTTAATTCAAAGGAGTAATTTATTAATCTTTTGAGAGGCAGTTGAACTGCCAAAAGCAACGGTAGTGCAAAGAGAACTGTTTGTGGGGTTACCTTAGGAATTAAAAAAAACCCAAACAACAAACCAAAACAACAACAACAAGCAAAACACAAACAAAACAAAAGCAACCACAGAAGCTTCTTCAAAAAAAACTTTAAAAATAGATAATTTTGATGATCCATTTTCAGAGTGGCTCCTTACATGATTGTACCAGAACTGAAAGGGCAGCAGGGATAGAAATAGACAGTAATTTGTCATTAGCATGTTTATTTGTGTACCTTACAAAAATATAACCTGCATGTTCTTAATAAATAATCTCAAAATAACAAATCATTAAATAAACAGATCAAAATAATAACAGTTGAGGAAACCTGCATGTAAATATTCTGGATAGTATCTGACAAAGACAGGGTCAGAGAACACTAGAGGAGAAGAGTAGTTATTGGAACAATTAATCTCACATTTCCCAGCTTCGTAAATGCACAACTAAATAACTGAAAGTCAAAAGCATGCAGAGGTATTTTTGGGAATAGCTGTGTAAACCTGATGAATGCTCTGGCTGCTTCTGTTATTCTTGTCTAAAAGTAAGTAAATTTACAGGCCTGGAGGGAATACATATCAGCAGACACTTAGTTCCAACTTGGAAGTATGTTAGTATTGATTAGTTAATGACTCATAAGGATTCTTTTGTAATAGGCAGGAACTCATTAGCAGAATGTTTTTACTTTTCTTTGTTTTTGAAGAGGAACTCAATAGGGTTCCTGATGTAGAGAACAAAAAATATAAATGTAAGCCAAGTATTTGTTAGTTTTTAATGGTGTAGTCTAGTATGAAGATGTTCATCTTTTTGCTGAACAAATTGTTACTTGCAATAGTATTTTAAATTTATATGGAGTTGTCTGTTTTCAGACATTAAAAAAATACCACTGGAATTTAAATGTCATGACTTAAGTAGGGTATCCTGGGGTAACATGGTGAGACTGTATATATTATACTTCTCTTATGCATTATGGAGAAAATCCATGCTGTGATGTAATACGAAGGATATTTGGTCATTTTAAAAGAAATGTCCTGGTGGTCTAAGCTGGGATAGAGCTGATTTTTTTCCTAGTGCTGTGTTTTGGATTCAGTATGAGTAATGTTCTTAATAGTCTGATGTTTTGGTTGTTGCTGAGTATTTTTTTTCTGTTTGCTATCTCTTCACTATTTCTTGATTTATTTTTTTTTCTTTTTTTTTTTAATACAGTGTTTTTCAGAACTTGAAACTCTATGTGAAATTATTTTACAAAAGCGTTTGTTGGGGTAAGGACTCGTAAAGGTACAACTGTTTTGTTCCTACAGATTATAAAACGGCGCATCTGCTACTTTTCACCTATGTGATTATAAACAAATGGAAATGACTGTAGGCAGAGAAGATACCAGTTAGTTGGATGATGGAAGGGAAGTTCACAGACTCTCAAACAATCAGGAATTTTCTCATGCTTGGATTAGGGAATGTACCATAAATCAGTTTAACCCCCCTGCTTTCATAATAAGTTCTTATATATTCTTCCTACTCTGCAGAAAACTTTCTACATGCCGCAGCCTCACTGTATTAGTTTAGAATACCCTGTTTAGCCCTATCTCACTGCCTTTCTTTCATTCAAAACACAATCATACAATCTCTTACTAAAGTCCATTGGATTCTCCATGTACCAACTGCTTTCCTGAGATTATTACTTTTAGCCACTGTTTTTGTCTTCCAGTCTGAAGAAAAGGAGTTAACAGCTTGTTGTATATGCTTGTTTTCACTCAGGCTTGACTGTATGTCCTAATTTTTTAACTTCTCTCTTTAGTAAATCCTTTTGTCTCTTCATCTCTTTCTGGAATGTCCTTGATTTTTACTTTTGAATTACACGGCTTAATATATTCTCTACAAACCTCATCTTGCGTCATCTTTAAAGCCTCACAGCTACAAAGCCAATAGAATAATATTTTATTGAATTTTATTTAAAAATAGAACTACATACTTGTGATCGTTAGTGTTATTATGTATTATGGATTTTGTTCCATGTAAGCTATAAGTTGAGCAGTAATATCCTTCATAAAATCTAGACTTTCAGTCTTGGTCTACAGGTGTTCAGTTTATTCTGGATTTGAGATGGTGTTTCTTGCCAGCAGCTCGTTCTTAGAAACAAAAGTGATCAGTGTGTACATAGGCCATTCCAGTTCAGTATGTTTTCTACAGACCAGCATTTTATACAGAGGTTTATGTATTACATTACATTACATTATTTTTTTGTGAACTTTCATTAGCACTTTTGAAATATTCCCACTTAAGAAAGTACTTCTCTTGTCTGAACAAGAGCAGGACAGCACTTGATAACCTTGTGCAGCATTTTTTCACATGATGTGTTTTGAAATTTGTATGCTTTTTCCATTAAAGCTTGATCATATTTGCTTCCTTCTTAACTCCTTTCTATAGTGAATTCTTTTGTATCCATTTCTTTTCCTCTTGCTGTTTTTGAATATTTGTAGGAGGCTCATTTTTGCCTCATGGTGATTTAAAAGTTTGAGGATTATGTGTGCTGTGTAGACATGGCACCTGGGGACATGGTTTAGGGGTGGACTTGGCAGTGTTGGACTCAGTGATCTTAAAGGCCTTTTCCAACCTAAGTGGTTCTATGACTGTGCAGTTTAATACTTTGACTTCTTCAAATAAGTCTGGTTAATACGCAAAAACTGGTACTGTCTCTATCTCAAGAGAATTACTGTTTGCAGGCAGTGCCTTTATAATGACTGTACTGCAGCAGAATCTCATACTTGAAAAATGGCTGCAAAAGAGCTAAATAATCTACAGAACTGAAAAATAGGTAGTAATTAACAGCATCTGCTGTGAATATTTTGTCTAACTTTCTGTTGTCTATACTACTATTTTATATATATTGGTTACTGTTTTGGAACTGATTTTTATATATTCAGATCTATTTCTATATACTTTTAAAAATTCAAAATGGAAGTTTTAAGAGGAGAATAGTTAGTTCTTTATCCTACTTGTTGCCTGGTTTTCTTCCTAAACATGGTGGAGTGATTTAAGAAGTGATCTACTGAAACTATCTTTTAATGTTGTTATGCTAAAAATCCCTAGAACAGTTTGGTGAGTCTTCAGAATTTCTTTGTTCACAAAGAAAGGGTGAAATTTCAGATTACTATAGCATAAAGATTTGTGGAGGAAACCTCAGTATAGAAACCCACATTAGAATGCAAAAATTCCACTATTAGCAATATGCCTGTAGATGTGTGTTGTGTTGCGTGGTGATAACATACAGGAGTTGTCCACATGTGCGTGTTATATGTGTGGGAATTTGCATTAAGGCATTGTGGAAATAGTTGCTTATATAAATTGTGTCCTGTTACGAAACTTCTATGAAAGCATCTGAGATGTCCTTCTGAATAAGGAAGTGATGTAACGTACCTGGCAAACCTCATGAGAACTTGCTATCTCTCTGTTTCAGTTTCCTTAAATCAACAAACATATAACAAAGCTGTTTAATGCTCAGTGTACCCCATGGAAATAGCGTAATTACGTGGAAAGGGATTACCATACAAGATATTTGACATTAATAAGGGCTTGGGGTTAGCAAAGTGGTTATTCCTATAGACCCCTTGGAGAGAGGAGGGTGAGGGGGGACTTACCTGGGTAGAGAAGTTGATTGTTTACTTGTATGAATGCTGGGGGAGTTATCCTGAGAAAAGTTTCCTGAATCTAGTTTTCTTCACTGTGTTGCTTCACCCCCTTCTCATGCAATATTAGTGTTCATCTGTCTCCTCTCTCAAACTCAGCTGCTAAAAAGTCCTTACTGAGCTCACTGTATTACTTTCTGTTATGAGAAATTCTGGCTCTTTGGCCAGCATTATGTGCCTTTATTGATGTTCCCGTCTAAACAGTTCAAATAGCACCGGAATAAAAATGACATTGGAAAAACAGACCTGTTGACAATGTTATTTGAGAATTCACATAAATGCGTACCATGAATACTTATTTAATTTGCTGGGCGGTTTGGCATTTCAGATAACAACATGGCATTTGGCTTTGAACTTCTGAGTCCATTTGGTATGGAGATGCATAACATTAGATTTTTGCTTCAGGACAGAGAGAGTCAAACTTGTAGAGCAGTATTTTACTGTTGCCTAGTATTTTGTGGATGGGAAAATTCATGAGTCAAAAAGCACTATTAGTTTTGTTTCTAGTTATTCTACAGCAGGATAAGGGCAGGTTGCCTTATACTATTGGAAAAAGGCTGACCTTGTCTTGGAGCCTGAAGAATGATGTACTCTCCTTATTACTGTATGACTTTTGGCAGATGATTTTCAATATTGGCATATTAGCTTCCTTATTTCCAGAATTATAGAAAACTGGTTTGCTTTATGGTAATCTGAGGCAAAACTAACTTGAACGTATAAGGTATTCTGTTTATACTTTCTCTGTCAGTTATAGACATAAATTCCTAGAAAATGTAAGATGGTATAAAACAGAATAACTATGTGTTTATATTTTGCCTGGAAGCATATAATGGAATTAACATGTCTGGGTTTTAGTTCATTCATTCAAAAGTATTGAAGGGGTGTGTGTTTAAACTACAAAAAAAAAAAAGG
>VXAU01004955.1:71426-170745 GCA_013399695.1 Formicarius rufipectus
GGGGGGGGGGAAACTACTTCACGTTCCCATAGTGGGTTTGCAAAACAGCTGGGCTGTTAATTACCATTATGCTCCCAGAAAGGATCTTTACCATGCGGTTGTGCTTTTTTTATTGCTTATGCAGAAAGATCCTAATTTCAGGGTTTTTTTCTGTGCATGAATGCATCTCAGTAGGTTTCTAAGCTGCTTCCCCTAAGAAAAATGAACCGTTAAAGGTGCTTTATGAAAATTGCAATCGGTTAGTCCCTCGAAGCAGAAAATTCTGCTGGTCACTAGCTCAGTTTCCCCAGGGCTCAGTTTTGGGGCCAGTCCTGTTTAACTTCTTTAGTGATGATCTGGACATGGGGATTGAGTGCTCCCTCAGTAAATTTGCAGATAACACTAAGTGGTGTGGGAATGTTGATCTGCTCGAGGGTAGGACAGTTCTTTAGAGGGATCTGGACAGTCTCAGTCTAAGGACAGGCTAAGGCTAAGGACAAGTACATGATGTTCAACAAGGCAAAGTCCTGGGTCCTGCACTTGGGTTAGAACAACCCCATGCAGTGCTACAGGCTGGAGGAGGATGAGAGCTCTGCAGCAGAAAGGGACTTGGAGATGTTGGTTGACAGCTAGCTCAACATGAGGCAACAGTGTGCCCAGGTGGCCAAGAAGGCCAATGGCATCTTGGCCTGTATCAGGTGTGGTGTGGCCAGCAGGACTAGGAAAGTGATCGTGCTGTACTCAGCACTGGTGAGGCCATGCCTCCAGTGCTGCATTCAGTTTTGGGTCCCTCACCTGTCCTTTAAAAAGGACAGAGGTGCTGGAGTGTGTCCAGAGAAGGGCAGCAAGGTTTGTGAAGGGTCTAGAAAACGTCATATGAGGAACAGCTGAGGGAGCTGGGTTCTTTAATCTTGAGGGGACACTTCATGGCTCTCTACAAGTACCTGAAAGGGGGCTGTAGTGAGGTGGGAGCTGGTCTCTTCTGCCATGTCTGCAGTGGAAATGGCCATAAGCTGAGACAAGGATGATTCAGAAAAGATATTAGAAAAAAAGTTTTCATTTTTTTAACCCACTATTAGGGTGGTGAGGCATTGGAATAGGTTGCCCAGGGAAATGGCGGAGTCACAATCCCTGGAGGTGTTCAGAGGTGTCTGGATGTGGTGCTGGTGACATGGTTTAGGAGCTGCAGTGGCAGTGCTGGGTGTACGTTTGGAATGAATGGTCTTGAAGGTCTCTTCCAACCATGATTCTGCGATCAATTTTGCCAGGATTATTTGTCCTGGTTTTTCTTTCTGTACCTTAAAGAATTGCATTTAATAGGTTGGGGGTTACTGGTTTTTGTATTCACAGAACTGTGCTAAAGAATAATGATTTGAGATCAAGACAAGAATTAACTACTCACCTCACCAATCAGTGGCCTTCCCCAGGAGCTCTGGACGTCAATGCTGTTGCCTTGGACACTCTACTTTACAGAAAGCACAATCAACAATGGGATGAGTAAGTTTAATGTTTATTTTGGTTCCATTTTAGACGTTAATGATATATAGTTATAGCTTTAAATGTGTTGCTCTTACTTGCTTTCCAGGAAAAGTTTTCAAAGTTTGGACCAGCTTTCAGCAGAAGTTAGTCTTTCTCAATCCTCTCTGGATCCAGGTCACTCACAGGACGGGAAGCAAGATGGAATGAACATGTTAAATGAAGGTACAGAGTCAGTCAGTCTAGTGGCTTCCTTTAATTTTGTTCTTCACAGCTCTGAACTTCAGTCCCTGTGAGATGAATTTTCAGTTTGAAGGAAATATGCATTAACAAGCATATTTTTCATTGTTGTGCAAAGTGTTTCAGAGTCCCTGGGGAAACCCCTAAGGACTCTGCTTCAAAAAAGTTTGGGTTTATGAAGATACCCACCCTACTCCCCCAGTAATTATAAAACTTCGCGCTGTGTTTAAAGCTAAGCTTCAAATATATGGCATATGTTCTTTTTCCATTCCAGAACCAGTCAGCTCTTCTGACATCTTTCTGCTATAATAAATTCTTTCTGCTATAATAAATTCTTTAATTTTAATTCTTAGAAGAAAGATTAAAGGCACTGGATTTGCGACTACCACTGTCATTCTTACATCTTGAATTTAACATTTATCTGTGGAGATGCAGCCTGACAGTGTTTCCATTAAAATAGAAGAACATGATATGAACTGTATATATAAATGTAATATATGCATACATCACCTTTCAAAATCTGCATGTTTATCAAAGCTTAGTTGCTCCATCTTGTGGGCAATTGTAAAAGCAGAAAAATGTTGGAGGACTTCTGAAATAGTATTTTGGCTATGGAACATAATATAAAAATGTAGTTTTGTAAGACACAGTGATCCTGCTGTGATATTTTTGGTCTTAACTCTCTATATGGCAGTTTTCACTAAAAGATTAGATGTAGTAAGTTTTCACAGTACTCTTAAGCCCACTTATATAGTCAGATTTTTAGCTTCACAGTAGTTGAAATGGA
The DNA here is from genome assembly GCA_013399695.1 of Formicarius rufipectus. NCBI lineage: Eukaryota > Metazoa > Chordata > Aves > Passeriformes > Formicariidae > Formicarius > Formicarius rufipectus. The sequence goes on from VXAU01004955.1 coordinate 73,909, forward strand.
GGGCTGTGCTCAGTGTTACACTGCTCTGTGTATTTTATGTCCTTACATTGAATATAGTCTTTAAAAGGCAGTTTTTATGGTAATACAGATTTTTCTAAAAGTGAATACTTTTGAGAAGAGCTAATCTAGTTCATTCTTTAAGGAAAACTTTTCAGTCACTTGAAAAAAGCTCAGTAGAGGCGAGACCTAAAATCTACTGGAAACGTCCTAAAAGAACCATAAATTATACATGAGAACTACCTGTAACGTTTTTTTTCATAATGAATTATTCAGCAGGGCATGATTTGGGTTGTTTGTTGTTTTTTACTTATATCCTTCTCATGATATTTTCTGTCAGGACCATGTGACAAAATTTTAAGAAATGCTGCTTTATGATATGATTAAAAAAATCAGGTAAACTGGCCTATCAATAAAATCTTGTGCCTGTGACCTTTTTGAGGTAATTTTTATCTCTAGTTTAGGGTGATTATCCTATTCTTTAGGTATGCCAGAAAGATGAAATAGGTAGATCAAATTCACTGTAATGTACTTTATTAGAGTTGGTACAAAAGAAGTTGAACAGATATTCTGAGAAGGAAAGACATAAATAGAGAAATTGTTCAATGGGTATGTTTCATGTTAGCTGTCAGGTGTATTTGGATGACAGGGCAGATGTTTGCACTTCTCCACTGTGTGGCTTTTTCCGGTGGCTGGAGCCTAATGCATTTCAAATTAGCAAGGCTTAAGAAACAAAACATGCTTATTTTGATAGAAATAGATCCTGATTCCAGTTAATTCTACTCCTTTCTATGGGATTTAAAATTAGATCTTTGTATGGGCATGTATTAGTAATGTTATTTCCATTTATATACAATGAAGTGGTATTGGAATTAGTAACTTCAGTTCACTGTGTAGTCAGTGGAGCTTCTGGATCTGCCTCTGCAGGAGGCTGACTACAGCCCAGCCTGTAATGCACAGGCTCTGTAATGGCATAAATTACGTGTCTTCCGAATGGCATTTATGAAGCATGCCTGTGCTGAAGCATAGTATGTAACTCATAATAGTGTACATGAAACTGCCCTTTCTGTTCTCTTTTTTTTTTTTCCAATCATCTTGTGCTGTAGAACTTACTAGGTTAATTCTTGTTTTTCTTAACAGGGAAGGAAGACACTCCATCGTTACTTGGCCTTTGTGGCTCTCTTACATCGGTAGCAAGCTACAAGTCTCTCACAAGTCTGAAATCCAGTGAATACCTTGCAAGTCCCACAACAGAGATGACAAGTCCAGGCTTAACACCGTCTTGAGATACATATGAGAAGGAAGAGCTTTGTGCTGTACACATTTGGTTTATGTTCCATAAAATGACTTGCAATGAAGACTGCTAGTTCGGAGTTAAAAAATAAGCTTTTTTTTTTTTTCCTTTTCCTGGTTACCTGTGTAATTTACAAATTCTGTACATTTTCATTCACCATTCTTCCCCCTGAGGACTTTTCAGATTTTCTCTTTTAGTCTGGGTTTATTTGAAATTCTTGGTCAGGTACAGAATGTATAATCCGATGCTTATGAATGATTTTTAAAATGAAACAGTTGGAAATCAGTCCCCTACTTAATTGCCATCACCTTTGTTTCTCCTCATACTGGCCTGGCCCTGCTCTAGCCACTGTACTTCTCTGCAGTGCTTTAAATATCTATCAACTCTTGCAGAAAAGACAGGGAATCCTTAATGCCAGTTCTTGTAGGCAAATAAATGCTTTACCTAAAATTCCAGCTTTGCATCTGTGTATGTTGTGTAGGATCTCAAGTAGCATATTTAAGCTATCAACAGCTTTTCTCAAGTTGACTCAGTGTTAGGTTTTGCATTCCTGTTAGTATCATGGCACTTAGATGTCCAAATTGCACTGAAGAATCACCTGAGATACTCTTGCAAACTCTTGAAGTTGCATGTGAATAACAAATATAACTTGATCATATAAATCAAGCATACCTAACAATTTTTAAATGATGAGGAAACTTAAATGCTTTTGAGTGACCTGAATTACAGATCATCTCACATTATATGAGAAATTTCTTGCTGGAAAGATGGGGACTAAGGATGGTGGGGTTAGCATCTTGGGAAATTTGGGTTCTGTGTTTACTGGCAAGATCCCAAGGAGAGTGAAAAAGGAGAAACAAAGACAATGTAATGACTGTATTTCCATGTTCAAGACTTTTCTTATTCCTGTAGTAGTGCAATAGGTATTTCTCTTGGGAAAATAGTACAGCAGAACTTCTTAAGTCAGTTTTCTCAAATTACTTGCCATTGATTTAAATTACTGGTAGGAAAAAAAGAAGGGAGACATTTTTTAAAAGTTTGCAACTTAATTTTTGAATTGCAAACTGTATTCTTAATGATTTGTAAGATACAATCTTATCTATGAATTTTGCTAATCAAGGTAATGCTTATTACTATGATTAGTAACTTTTTAAACAAAAGTTAAGTGCATGTAAGTATGTTGTATTTCTAAGTGCTAGGGAAAATGCTTTTTTGTGCCAAAGAAGTTTCATAAATTGTTTACATGAGTAGCTGCAATACAGGACAGATTTTTAATTACTGCTTACTCTTAGGTGTTTACAGTATGTCACTACACTCTGTACAGTTTTAGTTGATTTGCCTCTTGTGATGGTACCTTGGCACTACTACTGAAAAGTGGTCATCAGAGGATGGGCTTGAAACAAAGAAGAGTCATTCCTACCTTTACTGAAACTACAGGAAATGTTTAGCCTTTTTAAGTATGAGGTTACACATCTCTGGAACTCAAGGCACTGTTGGATTTTGCTGGAGTTCAAAATACATCTCCTCAACTCTAGTCCATGCCGCTAGAGGTCACTGCGTCCATGGCAGAGTACCTAACTACTAATGCTGTTTTAATGCAGAATTTTAAAGCATTTTAGCAAAATCTACCAGATCTTGTCTTTCAAGCCCTTGTGTGCCCACCTAGTTAATTTCTCTGTAATGAACTCTGACCATGAAGTCCTTTCATACACGGTTGGAATGCTGTTTACTTACGTAACTTTTTTTGTTATCACATTAAGCATGTGTTCTCTCATGATAGTTGAGTAACATTATTAAATATAAATTTGTAAACTAGAGATGCATTTTTACTACAAATAAAATGAGGGAATCTGGATTCAACAAGCTAACTTTCTACATCAAGGTGATTTAATGGGTCTTGTTTGCTGTTAAGCACTTCTCTCACTACATCAAGTATTTTGGAGGGAGCTATAATCATGATCTTCAGTCATGTTCACTAATGGCTCTTTTTTTTGAGCTACTGGTGTGAAATTCATGTGTTGTTAAACTGAAGTCTTTTATGTAAAGACACCACTGAGTTTTTGGGGTTTGTGCATGGGAAATCAGTTGTTTGTGTCTTTCTCAGTTTGAAACATTAATCATTTAGAAAAAAAAAATAAATGCCAAAACTGTATGTTTTGTTGCCTTGACGTTCCATAAATGTTGCATGTAAATTAAACATTTTGTATCATCACTAGCTACTAGTTTTTTTGTCTCTGTTTTAATCACACAGGATTAAATAAGACCATTCAGTAAATTACAGTATTACTGAGCTTATAGCAAGTTATATTCTTGCAAAATAGGGAGAATCTGGTTTTGTTGCTGTAAGTGCCAGTGCCATTCAAAATCTGTTATTATTTTCTCCTAGGCCTTATTTTGTAAATTTATGTTCAAAAGTCAAAGTGGGAAAACAGTGTTAAGTGTCTTCTTTGGCAGCATCTCCTGCCTGCTGTAACATAGTACCTAACGTCTTTACAACTAGAGCATTTTTCAATGTGTGATAGATTTTCACCAAGACCAAACACCTGCTGAGATACCTTCTTCTTAGTAGAACAGGACTGAAAACCACTTCTTGGGTAAAAGCACTCATCAATGTCAGTGACTTAATGACCTGACTACTGAGTTGCTTCTGTATCAGCACACTCTTTGTTAATACACAAAAAAGTAAAATTCAACCACTTCATTGAAAATGCATGGGAAAAGGGAGGTAGTGAGGGTAATTAAAAAGTAATTTTTAAAAAAAAAAAATCATACAGAGGAAGGAAGCTCTGATTCAATAATTGAAGTACCTACAGGCACATGAGATGCTGTAGCTGTTCATACCACGAGTGTGCAGCACACTGTGGGAGACAGTGGCTGTGTCTATAGCAGCAAACTAAATATGCTCTTGCCTTCAGAGAGACATACAACTGAGTGAAGTGGGCACAGAGCCACCTGTCTATACCAGCAAACCTGGCCTTCCAAGACAGGGGATCCCACAGAAACTGTGTATGGCCTGGCCCTGCCCTGGAGCATTGTGGCAGTAACAGTGACAGCTTGCACTTCCTTCACACAAGGGACTCCAGTGCACTCAATATAGTACAAGACAACAGTGAATTAAGCAATCCATTCATTATCAGAGAAGAATATTTTTAGAAATCAGAGACAGTTACAGATGTAATTATTAAATGTCATTCATTTTATGATAATTCTTTTCAACTTATTTTTACTGTATGTTACATTTATACAGTATGCAAATACACAAGTTAAAACAGCATGACATGGAAAACCTTGCAATAATACTCAGAGTAAGATATATGAACAGATAAAAATATTCCTTACTAGAATACAGATACAGTTGAAAAAGGTCAACTAGCTTTCAAATCAGCCAGTCCCTCTCCATAATTTTATACATGCAGTTAAAAGATTATCACAATTCAGACTTTTAAATAAGAACTTGCCTTTATGGTAAATTGAATATAAAAGTAAGTTTTGAGAATTGTTACAAGAATGAATGTAAGAGTTAAGCTAGGACATATTACATCTAAGTTTACAGAGATCAAATCTCCCCTAAATTTATGTTAAGAAAGTATAGGTCTAGAGATGTAGATTGAAGTCCCTTGCAGAGTTAAATCATACCATGAACAACCTACTGCAGCAGCACCCAGAAACAATATGCATTTCAGATTTTGAATTATTTTAAACAGAGGACATTTTCTGTGTTATTTCATATACTGTTTTCATTGGTTTGAAATAAGAAAATGGCTACAATTTTTTTTTCCTAGATGAAAGTTAAAGCAGTTTCATAGAAGACATTAATCAGGAACATCCCACAACATTTAGAAACTGCAAAATGTTTTTGCAGCCACAGAGAGACAATACATAGATGCATAGTCAGCATCCAGCTCTGTCAGTAACTGGATTTGGAAGGAATTAAACTGGTACAAATTAAAGAGAACCACAGTGAAACTTTTTATGTATATTCATCTCGTTAATATCAACCTAATGGATATATGGCGGCCACATGTTTCAAAGTGGTGTTAGCAATGAAATTTTACATTCATCGGCACAAGAAAAAAAATTGAATCACAATAACTATATATAATTAAAGCTTTTTTTATATTTGTTCTGCAATGAAACATTAATGTATTTTTTTCAAGAATTACACTAGAAAAAATATTTACCTGAGAGAATGAGCACTTAGTTTCTAAGCAGAAACTGAGTACTCAGCCTTTTTAATAGTCAGTAGTCTTAAAGTCATGATCTAATATTTATTTAAGTTAATGAAAGTCCCTCACCCGTACAAGTCCCAAGCAATGGAAAAAGAAGTCTATATACAACTTGAATTTATATAAAACACAGCAGTGCTCTACTGAAAGAACAAAACAAACTTCCTCATCCTTTAAAGATGTCAGGGCATTCACTGATAAGCCCTCAAAAATAATTCCTTTGAAATCTCATGAAAAGAAGGTAAAAAATACACAACCTGAGTACAGTGCTTTCTCTTTCTAGCCTAATATTTATCAAAAGAAGATTGTTGTGAAGGAGCAAGTGGAAGTGAATGTGCAAGCATTTTATCGTGTTATTTTAAAGTCTTTTTCAATAGATCACTGTTCATATGAATGTTTTATAACAAGTTAATTTTCTTTCTATTGGAATATAACTTACTTCAGTCATAGAAACATGGAATGTTTGGATTGGAAGGGACCTTTAAAGCTCATCTAGTCCAATCTCCCTGCAATAAGCAGGGACATCTTAAATTTGCAATTGTTCTGCCTAACTGTAATAGCTTTGGATTTCTTTGTTTCAATTTTATACCACACTAAGATAAATTGTACTGAACTTACACCTTTTCCCTCTTCCATGCCGTTAATGAAATATTGTATTATCCTAGGAGATAAAAAATATCTCAAAAGATATTACCGTTTGGAGGAGACCCGAGTGAGGGAATTTTTGGATAAACTTCAGAAGAAGAGACAAATATTTAAAATTCCTAACAAAAGTCTCTATATAGCAAAACACTAATTTCCCCAAACATTATAGGGTTCTTTTTGTTCTTACCAGTCACTTACTTTCTAAGGTCTAACTCTCCCAACGTTCAGTCTGCCTATGGATTTTCAGTACATCAAATGGCTGAGTTACAACAGCTGCAACCTATCAGGAAAAGAAAATTACCAGAAAACACATTTGGGAAAGGCATTAAGCAGCATTAAACACCCTTACCTTTATATAATCAGAGCTTTGTGGCATTTAATTTTTTTAAAATACATTTTCCTTTACTCATGCATCTACTTGCCTGCTCTCTTGGCTCTTTAACAGTAGTTCTCAACCTAGAAGGCAGTAGCTGCATGTTAACTTTTCCAGCATCCCACGATGCCTACAAAGTAATGGGGACAGACAAGTGCCCGCTGGCTGTGAAGTGAGTGCCAGGGCAGTGTGGAGACTGACTTAGAACCAACAAGCATGTCTGGATCAGTGGAGGAACAGCAGGCATGGACACAAGAATATGAAAAGGCCTGAGAAGAACACAGTCATCACCTTAGTGCTCTCTTGCTTGTGTGCTCCCTCACAGTGCTCTGATCTTCCCACTCTGTTACAAGCAGCAGAGAGAAGGAAGCTGTAACACACTGCTACAGTCAAAAACCAGTAAGAGAACAAGAGTTTCTACTTGAAGTCAGACAACAGGAATTAGATGAAGAATTTGAGAATTTCCTGTCAGCAGAACAGTCTAAGAGAAAATTGCCACTTGGCAAAAAAGAAAAATAAGTAAATCAAAAAATAAATATTGAACAGAAAGTACTTTGGACAGAAGGTTCTATAAATTCTGACAGTTGTCTTTAGCCTTATAATGAAACCATGTTGTAATAGGTTCGGAAGCCTTCCCTATCACAGAAGGCTAAATGATGTCCTGTCAAGGAAATGGATCCTTAGTAAGGAAATACAATGCAACGACAAATTTTAAACACCTCCCAGCAGCTAAGTGAAAGAAAACGAGAGCATTATACATTCTAAAAAGAAAACAGCTGAAATAACTCAATTTACTTAATTGACAACTTCAATTTTTAACTAAGTACCATAACCACACCCCACTTATCATGCCTCAGTTTGGTTCACAACCAATTAAAATTTACTCCAGGTACACATCCAAATGTGCTCAAATCCCGTAACAGTCCAAACCTATAACTGGTCCACTAAATTGCTTAGAAACACAAATTAAATTAATTGTAAAACTAAAGAATGAAGTGGGAGAACAAAGACAGCAAGTCAAATACTTCAAGGGTTCTCTGACTTCAAAAATAGGTTTGAACAACTTTTCTGGGGCAATATAAGGCGTTCAAAGGTGTTATTCCTGGTACTACACAAGTGACAGAAACTGCTTCAAGGACAACTGATGTCTCACGATCCACAAGTGCTCTGACAAAAGTGGGTCTTAAAGGCACCTGGGCTTTTACCACTGGCATTAACAGGTCCTTTAGCAGTTTCCTTTGTAACATCTGACTACCTTAGTGATAAGCCCTAGGACAAGTTATGCTCTGAATCAGACTTTTTTATTTCTAGGCTTTCAGCTTTAGAATTTTGCTACCTTCATGTGCTCTACCTTCATGGTTTTTGAAGCAGTTATCCAAACTAACTAATCTTGATTTTAAAAAATTCTAAAGACACTACTGTGTCACTCTCTGTACATATTTTCAAAATTAAGTAACAGAAAACTTATTACAGTATAGATTTATCAGAAAATAGCCACTACACCTATTCAAAGAAAATTTCCAACTGAAAGTCCTACTGAAAGCCTTCAAAAACAGTAACTGTGTAAGCTAAAGATGAGAAGTAACAGACTAAGAAAAGAGAAAGGGAATGTAACAATGAACCCTATCAGGTATATGCAAAGGAAAAACCATATCCTCAGCAAATTTATAAATAAAAGCACTCAAAAGAGAACAAATCAGTGTCAGTCATTCCTAAAGTCAGCCATTAAAATTACATAAAAAGAAAAAAAATACTAAACCAGTTATGCATAAACACATCTCCTGACATGACAAAAACCTGCATAGAAAATAAACCTTACCTGAGAAAGGTTTATCTCTCAGAACAGTAGAACTCCAGCCTCTCCACCAGGAACACAATGCACCTGCAGCCACTTTAGTGCTGACACACAGGCACAGCTGTTTGTAGGGCAATTTGTGATACTGCATTCTAGTTCTGATCAGCTCCAGGCGACTCACGACAGTGACAGAACTGACTGCAAAGAAGGAAAATGCTTTTTTTTTTTTTTTTCCAAATCAATCTCTAATAGTAATATTACCTGGGCATTAAAGTCACATCTCACCTTGCTTTATATATTTGATTCTTTTAACTCTCCAATTGTCTTCTTCTGTTTTCCTTCACAAAGTCAGTTTCCTTTCCAGACAAGAATACCATACCTATTCACAGTACCTACACTTTTGGGTTTAGTTTTTTTTTCAATACTGGCTTGTTGTAATCAATGTTACATTATAAAAATTCTCATTTTAATATTTAATACATAAACAGGCTGAAAATTTCGAGTTCTAATAAACTTTAATTTTGAATAAATGCCATTTTAAAGTGTAACTTAAGAAAGTGAGTTTAGGGTTTAAGCCTTTATTTTTGTGTGTTAAGGACAAAAATAGTTGATAGAGACTAAGCTTTTCTTGATTTCTAAGCACCCTTGCTATTCTTATTTTAAACTATCAGGAATAATTAACAAGCAATCTGTATCTGATAGAGTGATTCTCAAAAAATAAAGTTTGCACAATGATCAGTGAGTTATGACTCACTAACAAGCTCCCATCACACATGTAATAGACCTTAACAATTTTCCTAGACCCAAGAACTTTTCTTGTTACTGGGATAAGGTTTAACATGTGAATTTAAAATCTGGAGCAGCCTAATGACAGCAATTTGCCACACCACCACAGAATAACAATTCACTTTCCACCAGTCTTCCAGTGTCCCCATGGTTGTCACACGTAGAATATGGAAATACATCGGCAGACTTCTAAGAAAGGTCTAAAATATATCATCTGTGTTACATCTACAAAAATAGATGAGAAAAAAGATAAACAAAAGTAAGAAATTATAAAAACAAATTCAGTCTACATTGTACAGCAGTAAAACCAGTCCAATTTTTAAATGTCCAATTTTCATTTTCCCTATAATTACTTGTGTAACTTCCATTATAGAAGAAAAGTTGTTTAATATTAGATTCATGATAGAACAGGATTAATCTGTACTTGATAGAAGTCTAGAAATATAAATAAAATTTTTTAACACATTACAAATACAGTGAAAGTGTAGGAGCAAAACCAAATCATGTTATTCCAGGTTAAAGAGTTTTGTTACCCAAGAAACACTGGGTAATTACATTATTACTTTCTATCCCTCATTTAAAGCCACAGCAGATTTACTTTAAATAAAAGTCAACTAAACAAACCCAAGAACACAACATACAGATGCTGTGCTTCACTTTTCTCTTTAAACAGGTGATAACTTATATCTGCTTAAGGAACCTGCAAGAACTGAAATGTGTTTATGCTCCTTTCCGAGTCTGTATTTCAAAGTTTCACACAGATAGTCATAGCATGTAAAATAGATTATTGTGTGAGGAGGTGCCATTATTCTAACAAAAGATAATTTAAATTCATATAAGAAAAGCAGGACAATAAAGTCAACAGTCTTCTATGGATATTTTACATAGATTAAACATGTCAAATATCTTTTAAGTAGTAGGACCCAGCCTTTCTTTTCGTGAACCAAGCATGACCATATTCAGGACTGTTTCAGAAACCAAAGCCATATGCTTTGGAAGCTGGGGGATTAAAGATCAGTGAAGGGTTGGCAATCATATTTAATAAAGAATCAGTCTAAGAAGAAATTGTAACTGATATTTCCCTTTGGTGTGGATAATCGGTGACTTTTAAAGGTACTCACCAGCTCACGTTAATGAATTTATTAAAACAAATTATGGGAATAAAAGTGATTTCTTTCCTTATTGTTATACCTTCAACAAGCATGACAGAAAACAGGACCAGGCACCTTTCAAACTGTGTTCAGTCCTCACAGACCAATAAATGATCATTCATATTTGTTTAATTTCAATATCTTCTGAAATAAGAAGTTGAAAAATATTTTGAAATTGCATTTAATTCTACTTTTGATGATAAACTGATCTGAATGTTGTATTCAGCATGTGCGTGAGTATTCAAACAGAAGAATCCTGAAGTAGCAGAGAACAAGGATGAGGACACAGATTGGATTCATTCCATAGTGGTGCCTCAGGACCACAAATAACAACAGAAGCTAACTTAATAACTGTGCTGTATCAATTATACTAATTTTAGAAAAAGGAAACAATCCTTTTTATCACTACAGAAATAGCTGTGTTTTTCTGAAGAAGTGATCTCAGTATGAAAGGGGAAGTGCTGTACAATAGCTATCACTAGCTGTCATAAGTTCACAGAACCTTGTTGGTCAAAAGGAATCTCCAGAGGTCATACAGTCCACCCTGTACTCAGAGTCAGCTGCTTGGGGCCTCAGTGCTTAAGGCTGCACCAGTTCCAAAGATGGAGAGTCCACAGTTACACTGTTTGACAAATGTTTATACTCTTCATACTAGTTATTTTAGTGTTCAGTGAGACCCCTGGACATTTTAGCCAGTGTAAATCATCACTTTTTGAGGGGCTGAGTCTTAATCTTCTTATTATAGAGCATAATATCCCATTTGTTCTGTTGGGTTTCAAGCTGTTGATGCTTGATCCGCTCTTAGGATCTCCTGTTGTCATTAGTTCCTCTAATTAGTAACATCCATTCAAACTAAATCAAAGAGCAAAAGACACGAAAAAAAATCAATCAGTCAGAAATGTGTTGTGTTGGTCACTGTGGCTGTGAAAAGTGGACTAGTTTCCCTTTGTAGTTTCACATAAGTACTCTGGTACTCAATTTTAGATATATTCATCTCACCAAATTAGCTACATTTCTAAAAGATATTGCTTATGGGACTTGGTGAACTTAAATGCCTTTTCCAACCTCAACGATTTTATGATGCTTATGTAACAATATAAACATTTCCCTTAGTCATCAGGAAATCCACATACAAATCTACAGTGTAGAAGAAGGGCAAGCATGGTTTTTCAAGCCCTGGGAAAACTGCTCTTGTTTTTCTTCAGAGGCGTTTAATTCTGTGTGATTTTGAAAGGTTCCTGCAAGTATCCATTGACGATACATTACAGTGATGTAATTACTTAGCACCTCTTCAAAGTACAAAGTTTGCAAGCAAACAGTAGATTCTTACATTCATTGCAGACTTTTAATTTAATTTTTATTTTGAATGTTTTTGCCAATTCTTGAAGAAATGTGTTTGGTGGTTGCTGTAATTTGCAAGTGCATCTTTGTCAAGTGTCTGTAGGTTACCAAAGCTATGATCAAGGTCAAATAGATTTCACCCTTAAAATTTTGCAGTCATTTGTGAGTCCTTCTAGTTCTAGCCTCGTTTCTCCCACTCAAATTTCTAAGTGAGCTAGTTCTAGAAAGCATGCCTGAAAGACTCCCTGGCCACAGCACGCTGCCTGCCACAGCAGAGCCACACCTATTACATGGCATTACATACCCACATGGCATTCCTGGGCAGGGCCAGATAATTCTAACTGCATGGCACTAGTTATTTACCACTGGTAAATGCTCCTCAGCATCATCTGGCTGAAAACAGTGTGTTTGCTTTAAATAGGCAACTTTGGACTTCCATTGCCATATAAAAATTATAGAGTTTATAATTTGGTAATTTATGGAAGAAAGCTATTCACCTCATGTAAGCACAGATCCCGAATTTCCAGGAATAAATAAACATAAAGGTTAGTACCTGCAGTCTGCCTCTATGAACAAAGAGGAGAGCCAAAAAGACTTCTTCCAACATGTGTCTGAGTATTCCTTCTAGTGAACTGCTGGGAGTTAAACACTCAGAGCAGTTAAGCTGTCTTGGGTGTTGCAGACGCTCTGATGGCTATCACATGGTGCCAGCCCAGCCCCCGAGTAGATAAGCCAAGTGGAAATCATTGTTTCAGTGGTGGTGAAGTGGAAGAGATAAGAATATCGTCAGAGAAGATCAGCAGACAGCTTTTGCCCTCAGTGGGAACTACTCCTTGTCTTTATTACAAACCTCTCATAGAAAATGACAGCTGTTACTTGTGTCTTCTCTCTGAATTTAAATTAAATGCATGATTGGAGAAAAGAGAAATGAGGGTTATATAAATGATAAAGCATTTAGTTTTCCTAGTCCAATGTGAGCTAGCACCTTGTTGCCTGCGTCTGGAGCAGATGCAGTGTTATCTAGAAAGGGACTTTTGGGACTGCACACTAAAATCAATTCAATAGCCGTTTCTGACTCCTGATTTCTGTGGATTTCTTCTTTCAAGCAAAATTCTATCCCATTTTGAAAAGAAGACTGTAAGACCTTGTACTTTTTTCACTCTGAAAAAAATAGTATTTAATAGGACCTGACTGAGCATTAAGATAAATGGCAAGATCTCATTTGATGCTGCAAAATTCAAGCTGCAAAGAAATTGCATCTAAACTTAATGTTTTCTTGCTATGTGACATTTTCTCCTAGAAACTGAGTACCACTACAAATCCACCCTAATTCAGAGCGGCAATCTCCGGTTTCGACACAAGGTGGCTGCAGAAAATCATTGTTCGAGTTAAATTCACACACACACACACACACACACACACGCACACACACGCACACACACACACACACACACACACGCCTCTTCCCCGCTGTATTCCACTGGATTTGCAGGGAGGCAGGTGTGACCCAATTGGGAAAGGCATATAACCCTATTCACCTCTCCGATGCCCGTCTAACTTTTCTGCTACGTTCACTCAGTCACTTTGTAGCTTTGGTTTTTGTTCTTATTACATTGTTGATCTTAATTTCTCTATTCTCAGTGTGCATCTACACCCTTTGGTTGTCATTCAACTGTGTTTAGAGAGAAGCTAAACTTTAGAGATAAACCAATTTATAGATAACCACACAAAACTCTACCACATATATGAAAAATCTTCCAGCTTCCATTCAATATTAATCTTTGTAAATCAGTGTAAACTGATTTTAAAGGAAGGAAGATATTTAAATATTATAACTGGAGAGCCACTAGGTTAATATAAACATTTTCTTCTCTTGTTTCAGTTACAGCTTGCTCATCCATTTTATGGTCTTTCGTCTCTGAATCCCACTGATATATATGATAGGGCACCCTGGTACCAGCTTAATCATTAGATAAGGGTTTGCCTGTTTTAGGTGGGTGCACAAATATGCCTGCAGGTAACAACTAGAAAGTTATTATATACATGTACATACACATATATGTTCATATACATCAAGTGGTCACAGAGAGAACAACTGCCTTGTGCATTTTCATGGAAGAGGACCAGCACTGGAACTTAGACTTGAGTGTATTTTGATAACAAGAAGGTAATTCTCTAAGATTTATCAGATTAACATAAGTGGATGTCATTGTACAAAGTCTTATATTGGCTACATTGTAAACATCACTGTTTCATCTATAATCTTGCATTTACTAGCAAATCAAGCTTCAGTTATATCTGTGAACATAATACCTGCTTTCAAAAATTGTTTCAAGCCTTATGTCCTGTATGGTAGTCTACATTGTACTTGACCATGCATGGTTTTTTTGTGTCATTTTGCCTATATCTATTTAAAAGGTCCAAGAGAGAAGAGATTACAAGCCTGGACGCAAGTTCCCTCTTTTGGGATTTACTTCCTCTACTGTTCACTCAGAAAGGGGAAATACTATAACTGAGTAGTTGAAACAATAGGCACATTCTACATTACTCCTATAAAGACACATTTCTTGCGTACCAAAGAGCTACAAGCATGAGGAATCACACCATATATAGGCAGTACAGCAGGAAGTTGCATATGGTTTTCCAAAGACATCTGGAATTGTCTGAGGATGAGCATAAACGGTAGCAAATGGCAGCAACAGATCATTTCAAGAGAAATATTAGTTCAACTGCAACCGATTTCCTTCCCTTTGCCATGGAAGACTATTTTGCATGAGTCTATTTTTAACTTGGGTATTCTTCCTTAACTGTGTTGTGATAGCTGCAGGCATACTGCCTTCAGTTTATCAAAGCAAATGTTAACTTGCAAAAATGGACTTAGATTGTATATAAAGGTAGCAGTAATAATGTTGCCCTTTATTTTACAAGCATAGCAAAAGATATATTGAATGAACTGGTGCAAAACATTATGAGAGTAATGTCTTAGGGACTGATAGGAAAAACATAGAAAAAGACCATCTGTCTGCCATATCCTCTTGGAAGATGTAATCTGTTGTGCTTTCTGCGCCAGGAAACCCCAGCCTAAATGAAAGTCCTCCAGCCAAGTGGCTGACTTTGTACATAGTGGGCAAGAGATCACTTGTAATGATTGCTCTTTTGGCCCTGAGGCTTCTCTACTGACAGCAGTTGATGGTCTCACAAGCACTGATGAGACTGTCCTGTGACACTGAATTTGAGGGTTGAAGGTTCCCTTGAAATCAGCCTCTTGAGACCTTTTGCACCTTTGCATTTTCTTACCTCTGTGCTTTACCTCTAGAAGCAAATAAAACCACACCACCACTCTTCAGCATTGTTTTACAGAGTATGTTTATCCAAACCGTGCTAGGAGGTCAGGTAATGCACCCAGCTGACACGCCTGTGAGCTGACACGGACAGTCAGAGGTTTGGCAGAGTGGAAGGGTGTCAGTATAAAAAATGGCAAGCACTGCAGAGTAAGAAAAACTGGTACACCTCTTTACTTTCAATTCTACAGCAGGGAAACAGGAATGGAACAAAATCTTCAACACAGAGATTAAAAAGTGGCTGAAGATGCTTCAAAACCATGACAGGAGAGTAAGGACTTTAGTCTTGAAAAAATTTGCTTGATCTAGTTTAAGATGATTGATAATATGAAATTAGCAATAGATGGGATAAGTTTTCAAAACGGAGAGACAAATGGAATTCTTTACCAACCCTCATAGTCCATTCCTCCATTGAGTTCACCTGTCATCAGGATAAGTATGTTAACTGAAACAGTTTATTATGAATTTTTACTCAGCTTGGATTGAATATCCAGTGAATTCAATTGGGCTATATAGGTCAGGGATTGAATTTGAATTCTATTTGAATGTCTATTTAGAAGGAGCAAAAGTTACAAAGAATTAAACAGCTCTAGGGTAAATATTCCTCTTAAAAAAAGATACAAAGTGAACAAAGAACCTACAGGAAGGGAAAAATATATTTATCACCAAATTTAGTTGTATTTTAGATGTCAGAATCATAAGGATGAAGTGAGAATAATACCAAATTAAGCAGATTTGGATGCTGAAAAAAATTAAAACCGCTATCAGGTAATTCTCAACACACGGAGATAGAAAATGAAAGAAGCAGCAAGGCTGTTGTGTGTAATTGCCTCCACCATGACTGCATTAGGCATTACATAACTACTAAGTTATTACCTTGTCTCAGCTTTCCAGGAAGATGATGGTGTCATGTACGTGGGAAAGGCAGAATTACAAAGAGGTCAGACTGCATGAAAATGGAAATGACCATGGCCAGGTTGCTCGTAGGCTCGGCTTGGATAATCTCTGTTCCGGAAAGGAAATGGCATCTGTGATTCTGCCCAGAGGCAGCCAATCTGAGACGTTCTGGGTGCATCAGAGGAATGTCACATGCTTTACAAAGCATGTTATGAATTGTTTTGGATGTGAAGAAACGAATAAGAAATTACTCAACCATCTTCTAGTCTTGTGTGAAAAGTTTCAGTAATCTTAAATTGATTTTATTGAATAAATGGTATGTGTGAGAGGAATCAAGAGAAAGTGTAATTTTGAATCAGTAATTTAATTTAATGAACTCTTCCCACATCAGCAAAACTGAATTTTAAATCACCAGGTTAGATAAAGAGAACCATTCAATTTGTAACTGAGGATTTATTGAAAGTTTCTGGTGCAAATTTTCTGTGGTAGCCCAAAGATGAATATGACCTGATCTCTAATATATGGTGTCCAGTGAAAGGAGCTGAGGGAATGGCCTGAAGTTGTGTCAGAGGGGGTTTAGGGTTAGGAAATGGTTGTTCACTCAGTTGGAACCTGGAACAGGACCTCCTGGGCAGTGGTCACAGCACTAAGCCTGACAGAGTTCAAGAAGTGTTTGGATTATACTCTCAGGCACATGGTGTGACTCTTGGGGGTGGTCCTGTGCAGAGCCAGGATCCTTGTGGATCCCTTCCAATTCAGCATATTCTGTGATTATGTGATTCTGTGACCTGGAAATCCAGAAAAAAAAAATTTACTGGTGTAACAAAGGACTGGCCACCACCACCAGCATTTTCCAGTCACAAGACATCTCAGAATTAAATCTATAACTCCTTTAAATTCAGATAGTGTATTACAGTGTATTGAGTTCTTGTTTAAGACTGATGATTCATGCCACTATTCTTGGATATAAAGCAGAAGCTCAGACCAGAAATTATTATTTAATTGGTGTTTTTACCAGATATTAGAGCACCTCTAGGAGTGTTAATTAATAAATTACACACGTATAAATAGATCTTCATAAATGGCACAACTCACATGAGGAGTGTAGAGCACATAACCTGACTTTCAAAGAGCTGTAGTTAGAAACACACTCTTTGAAAAATGTTTCTATTTGAAGTGGTGGAGTCACCATTCTGAAAATGTTAGAAAAAACCCATGTGGATATGACATTTGAGGACGTGATTTAATGGTGGACATGGTGGTGATGCTAGATTGACAGTTAGACTAGATGACCTCAAAGGTCTTTCCCAACCTTTATGATTCTATGAAAATTTGTAAATTATTTTAAAAAGTTGGGTGTTTCTTGTTTGAAATGAGGAACCTACTTACTCATTTTTTTGTATTTGCACTTAAATAAATACTACTACATATTAATGATATATTTTTATCACAGGAGATATATTAAATGTATTGAATGCATCATTATATGGGGTATATTTATACACCATGAATATGCTATAAAATTAATATTTTCTTCTGGCTGGCTGGAGATATATATATGTTTATATATACTAACAAGAAAATGTGCAGAGATTTGGGTCAGAATATGGTATTTTGTTCATGAACTAATTAAATCCTTAATTATAGAGTATAACTTGTATTTAAAAAAAAAGAACTGTGATCTATTTTTCCATGCTGTGTAATCTGTAGTCAGATACTTAATGGCTTCCTTTAGGCTTATGAGCATTTTTGTCTTTTATAGCTTTTCCTTAAAATGCCAGCAAATTATATTTATTTTCTGAACAGATTCCACCCAGACCTTTCCTTTCCTCAAGATTAATAGTCTTGACTTCTACAGCATTTCAACATTCTGCCAACTCTCTAATCGATGTGTTGAAAGGATTTTCCTATTAGCATCCTGTCTGTGTTTCTTAGTGAGACATTTGAACCTGAGCATACAACCAATAGCTTGCCAAAACATAAGCTCAGTGGGATAGTCTTCTAAATTTTATACAGAAGCTTTTCTGGATTCACACCTTCCTCTCCCACCCCACACCTCCCCCCTACTACACTGAGTGAATTTACAAGAAAATTCTGATGGAAATAGACATTCCCATGCTGCCAAAAGTGAATATAAAACTTACTACTATGTGCTCTAAAAATAAACTTCCTACTTTATAATAAATTTGAAATAATGAGGGAAATGTGCTGGAGGACAGCATGGAGCTTGGAGCAGGAAGATGTTTTCTGAAACAATATAATAATTTATTTTTAAATGACAAGCCTTTCCTCTCTAGAATTACAAAAATTGCTGTACTTGGATTAAGGAAAGATGGAGTTTTTTGAATAGATTTTGTATTTAGAACATGTGTCCTGCAGTTTGCTTTGATCTCAGCAAGACACATGGGTGAGCATTGCTAGAGTGGGACCCTGTGTCTCAATCTGATAAAACAACATTCTTTGCAGAACATATTGGAAAAAAACTAAAGAATCAAAGAATTACAAAAAGCTGCATGTCTCTCTCCCTGCAGTAATGTCCATCTTCAAGCAACCAGTGTCACATGTCAGTATCTGTCAGGACTTTGTTTTAGGGACAAAACCACAGCAAGGACTTCTTCCCATGTCCAAGCTCAAACTAGGAACACCAAGGTTGTGGATTTGATTCCTGTATGGACTGTTTGCTTAAGAGTTGGACTTGATGATCCTTGTGGGTCTCTTCCAACTCAGAAAATTCTGTATTTCTGTGAGGAGTAGTTTTGACATCCCAGGAAAAAACATCAAGTTAAATCTGGAGCAAAGTAGAAAAGCTGTTGGACTACCCTTTTATTCTGTGGAGTTTTTTTCTCCTCACATTTGTCTTCATGTTAGTATTTCTTTAACATTAATTTCATTGTCTGGTCTCCCTAATCCTTATGCTAGTGACAGGACGGTTTGGTTCATGGCTCTCCAAGCAACACTGTGCTGGACAGATTTATCAAGGAAGTACAGGTGTAAGAAAGAGGGCAAGGAGGAAACAAGAAGTGTTTTTCCGAAACCCAGTATGTTGTCCTTGCAGCCAGACAGTTGCAGAGACTTTTAAAGGCCAAACTTATCTGCATAACTGAAAAAAATTTTGCTGTTTAATGGGCATTTTATAAAGCAATGTAGGTACCCTGCTGACTCTGGGTTCTTCCGTTTGCTTTATGATGGTGGACTATCTAATCTGTATGTCATTGTAGCTCCTAAAACAGTGACTCAGTTTACAATAAGAATCAAGGGCTTCATGTCCTTTAACCCACATGTCTGGATTCACAAATACAACCAGTTATGAGATCTGCAGAAAACACTCAGATGAAAGCAATATCTTAATTATAATATGAAAAAGAAGAGAATGAAGCTTTATGAAAACCTCTGGGAACTTGCTCTCTTTTGCCTTCAGCTCTGGTTCCAGAGATTCCTTCATGAGATGATACCTAGAAGGATGATTACTCATGGAAAGAGGGAAAAACTTGTCACCCAGGAGGCATTATCATGTCCTGCATGCATAAAACTGTTTATCCAGGACAGCTCTGATGCTACAGGTTTCCTGACCTGATTGGTCAGTAGTGGCTTTCTTGCACTGCTACACAGGAAAGCATTTGTCTGCTTGTGCTCTGTTTTATTAGTCATCAGCAGTAGAAGTTACCACTTCTCCTTGGGCAACAGCAATGACTGAGACTGCAACGGAAACCCCGTCTTCTCACAGTCCCTTCTCTTCTTTGGTTACACAAGATTTCATAAAGTCCATGATGTGCAATCTTCCTCAGCTTAGATTTCCTTACAGACAGCTGACTTAGATGTGAGAAACCTAAAACTCATTCATACAATAAAATTTGGCAACGCTTTATTACAAGAAAGAGGAAAAATAGAAATTAATATCCATTTTAAGATCAGTTTTATAGGATCTCTTTTTTTTCCTAGGCCTTTCTGCTGGCAAAAGGGAAGCAAACCAATGTCTCTTGGTTGAAGTACATAATTTTTTAAGCTTTTCCCTGCATCTCTTGAGAGCCACATGTCATTAGGTAAATTACTTGCAACTGAAATAATCAGAAAATAATTTCATTGAGAGAAGTCTTAAAAAAAATCATAACAAACCTAATAAAATAGGAGATTTAACCTGACTTAACAGTGCTTCTGTACTACTCAAGCACACTTTATTCCAAGAGCCCAGTTTATCCTCTTGCATTGAACTACACAGTTTAGGTATAAATACGGAAAAAGTAAAGACCACCAGGAGTTAATAGTAGTTATTAAGGCCCCATACTCAACTAGAATTATGATTTTGGCTATTTAGTAAGCAGGCAGCTTCAGTTAGAAGCAAGCCTCAGAACACTTAAAACATGCCACTCTAAATCAGAAAAATTGAGAGAACAATGTAATGGTAAGTAAGAAAGGGAATAAAACCACATGCTTATTGTCCACAGCCAGGCACGGAGAAACAAAAAAAGTCTCTAATGCCCACATGTTAACTATTACCTTGACAAAATCTCACCCTCTCAGTGCACAAGCTTATCGACAACTAGATACACCACAGGAGCAGACTGCAAAACTCCCTGTGACTTCCTCAGAAAAGTTACTCCTGTAATCTTGTCTCATTGACACATATGGGTGTGGCAAGTCAAGTGATCTGAAAACACTAACCCAGGACTTTCAAAACTCCTAAGATGGCAATTGCTTCATGGGCTGGGAAATCTGGAGGTAGAAGTACACTATAGTTCCCTAGGGCTGCACTTACACACAGCCTTAAGGACTTGACAGCAAGAGAGTAGCAAACTAGCAGTTTGCTTCTAACTTCCTGACCTTTGGACAACCACTGGCTTTTCAAGAGAGAAATTCTTGAAGTCCTTTCCCTCTCTCACCACAATGCAACATGTCACAGGATAGTATTTTTGCTACAAATGTTTACATAAGTGGAAATGTCCTAAAAAAACCCCACACCAACAAGAAGGGGTTCATGGGGATTGGGGGTTGCAGAAGCACGGACTCTGCAGTTCATATTGTGCAAAGAGAACAGGTCATTCACAAATGAGCCTCAGTTTCTGTGTCCTAATGACAATTTATCCCAGAAGCTCTTTACCAGACAGCCCTGCCAGCTAGTAGGACTGTGTCCCAAACTGGCAGTGCGCTATTGCAGCAGCATGGGACACACGTTCAGGGCATGGCGAACACAGCTAAAAATAATGCCACAGAATAAACTAGCAGGGATCAGTACACAGCTTGTGTACCAATAGATGTCAGTGTTGCATATCTGATGTAGTCTTTTAGTTCTAGGAAATGTTGTTGGACTAGCTGTGCTGGGGAAGGTCTGTGTATGTGTCCTGTTTCATTTCCTGGATTCTTGTCTATGCTTTTTTTATAGTTAAGCCTGTCCATCTGAAAAAGGAGCAAGCAAACTGGGGCATCTGCTGGCTAGTGCTTCATCAGTTACATAGGTATAAATATGTTGTATCTATCAAATAACAGTAAAAGCAGACCTTTTCAATTGATCTGGTTGATTTTGCAGGCTTGACAATTAGCAATACCATCTGCAATCCAGTTGCTAATCAGACTTCGGAGAGAGCACAGAGGTGGAATGGAGGAGCTGCAGAGCTGCACAGAGCAGCCCCTAGCTGCTCTGATGTCTCTGTTGGTGCTGAGATACTATCTGCTCACGTGCCATATTGTTGTAGGCACATGTAACTGAGAACAGGACTTGGCATGGCTTTTTGGCAACCCCTGTGTCTGACTCATGCTCTAAGAGAAATTCCAGAGCACTCCTCTGCTAAAGCACAGAAAAGGTGCCTATTCCATACCAGACACATCAACCGGAGACCTCACTCTGCAGGACAGAGTTTTTCAGGGGTTTTGTTCTCTCACTAAGGGTTTGTTTTCTCCTACTTGCCATATCATTCATCATTGTTATCTCCTTTCAGTGCAGCCCCCATTCATGCTCCTGCATCTGTGGTTATGTAGCAGGGGAATCACAGAAAATGTTACTATAATTAATGTGCTGATCTGCAGGATCCTGTCCTGTCTGTACTCTCATTCTTGACTAGTGACTCAGCCCCTCTTTTATTCCCCCTTATGGCAATCAACATGCACCAGTGCTTTACCCCAAAAGGTAATGTTTTTATTAAGGGCAGAGCACATACCTCTTGCTTGGCGATACCAGGTAAAAGACAAGACGTGTTTTTTTTTTAGATCCTACCACCATAACTAGAAAATCCAAAGAGGTTTTTTGGCCTCCTGAATTTCCTGCATCTCATTAGACTGCCCAGTGCACATCTGTAACAGCTCACAACCAGGCCTGTCAGCACACGGTTCATTAAAAAGCCATGGCTGCCAGCTTCTTTTGGCTGAAATCCTTCACAGTGTAATACAAACACTGGTCTGTGCACTGAGTACCTTTGTGAGAACTTGAGGGGAACGAAAGCAATCTCTTATCTGACAGTTCTGTTCTCTGTGGGGCTCAGTGTGTGCTGATGTGCAATAGCATCTGAGCTCCTCAAGAATGGGAAAGTGGAAAATCCCCACGGATGAGACTCTGACCTGAGGAACGTGCTTTTTAAATTACACAGAAATGTTCAGTGGGTGAGAAGGCTTTGTTCTCCTGTATTTTAATTTTCATTTTCTTCCCCCTGCACCAGTCATAGAGTATCATATGCAACTGTCAAGGTATATACTTAAAAATTAAAAAATGGAAAAAATACATGAAGATTTAGGTCAGGGCTGTTACGTCCAATTCCCCTTTTCTCTCTCCTAATTAAAAAACCTTTCTGGCAAATTATTAGAATTTAATTCTTGGAGCATGTGAGCTACTAAAATTACAGCAAAAGCCAAAATACCTCAAACTTAAGTTGCCTTGAAACCTTCGTCATCCCTATAACAAAAGCTGGAGGTGCAGACTGAGTATTATCACCTTGCCCTGCTAATATTGCTCTTCTTCAGGAATCTCAGACATTTCCTGCTTTGGGGATCCAAAGAATTCCTCATGAAAATATTGGTCAAGACCTATTTTGGCTAAAAATATACTGATTTATGGTGACTTAAAAATATTTGACTGTCTGTTGAAGCATTAAAAAGCACTGAGAGTTTTGTGTGGCTGTATCAAGGAAGGAGGAAAGGCAAATTTTTATTTTTAACACTAGGAATTTGGGTGGGTTTTTATATTTTCTTTAATAGTAAAAATGTTAAAATCAGCTAATCAAACCAAATAGGGCTGGAAACACAGGTAGCACCTTTCCTCCTCCAAACCCAGTTTGTCCCACAAGGGAGAGCATTGGAGGGGCAAGGCTTGCTCAGTAGGCCCATAGAGGGCACTGAGAGCAGCCCTGGATCTCAGTGGTCTCCTGAAGGAGAAGGGAGTGGAAGGGGTGTCTTACCTGAGAGAGCACTGCACCTGGGAGGGTGCAGGTGGAGGCTGTGCTGGGCAGGTGCAGAGTGGCACAGACATCCTCATCATGACAAAACCAGTGTTTGTGTGGTGAGCATTGAGAGAAGAAGCATATTGAGGATGGGCAATGGCTGTCAGCTGTCATAGCCAGAGGTTGAGGTTGCACTAAACAAAGCACAGGAGACCAGAAGTTGTGGCTTCCTGCCATTGTCCTCCCTTTCTTCTTCCACACATCAGTCTCCATCCGTTTTCCACAAAATTTTCTTTCCCATCCTGCCTGAGCAACTTGGTAAGTGTAGGTAGGCTGATCATCAGGGTGTGAGGTGCTCTGTGTCTCTGCTTGACAAGATGGGCTCTGAGAATTGCACAAGCTGTTCTTGCTGCCAACTCTAGATGTTGTGGCCCCAGCCCAGGTTATTAAGCCCAACCCTTTTCTCTCGATGAGACAGGCACACCTAGGGACAGAGCAGTCTCACTCAGGGCATGAGACAGTACTATGCAATGCCCTGCAGAACATAACCAGCACATTTTACCTCCACAAATTTTTTCTAATCAAGAATTTTAAAAACAGAAACAAACCTTTCAGTTTTTGCTTGAATGAAATATTCAAAATATTTGGCCTAGCTGAAATAATTTTTTAGTTGTTGCATTTTCACTGTGGCTTCCCCAAAAACATTTTGGGCAAGAATGTCTTTGCAGCAGCTGCATTATGCTAGTGAATAAATCACCATGGCAGAATTAATAATGTCAGGTAAGATACAGAGTCAGTTTTGGGAACCACATCCTGGCACTGATGCCAGCATATCTGACAAAGTAACTATTCCTGCACATATAGACTGTAGTCTCCTCAAAGCTTTGGTGTGGTATGGCAAACCCTTATACTTCAAAACCTGGGACTGGATGGACAGATTGCTTATCTTGGCTGTTGCTGGATGGAAAAAAATCCCATTTCACAAATCACGCACAACAAGGCTTTTTAGAAAAATAGGACCTGTTAAAGTATCTACTACTAAGCACTTAGAGAGCAGCCATACCAAATGGAACTTCTCTGCTTTTTGGTAGTTTTTTATAGCATCATAACTCACCAATTCTGCAGTTTGCTTACCCTTTTCATGTGTTTGAGACATTACTGGGCTTCATGTTCTTGAAAGTATTCAGGCAGGACTGAAGCTGGACAGTGCCAGTCATTTCATAAACAATTTTCTGAAATACTCCTGCTCTCTTGACAGGTTTGCCATTTATTCTGAAGCAAGATAAGACAAGAGAATGTGATGAGCTTAAAGAGGGAAGGCCATATGAAAGACAGATGGCTAATGCCCCTGTAGAACATAATTTATGCCTTGAACCTCATGAAATACTTTCAGAAAACACCCACATCTGACTATCATTCACTCCAACCTGTAATGGTTGCAAAGTTTTTTGGAGGGTTAAAATAGTGCAGGGTTATGAGTAAAGATTTGGAGACATTTTTGCTTGTGTGTATTCACCTAACCATGTACTTTCAGTGTTCAAGGTTTAGGTTTTTTTCTTGTTATATTTTTTGCTAAACTGATCTCATTTGGGAACAAGATTCTCCTTGCCTCACCAAAAAGAGGCTGGCACATTTTAGAGGCAATTGTCCAAATAATAAATATGGAAACAATTATAGTAAAGCTCCATCTGACTTTGACTTGCCGTGAAACGAGGGTTACATGCAGTAACTGCATCTTAGTATTGGAAATTCCCAGACATTTCCAGTTCTAAAAGGTGATCTGGACATTTTTATTTCCCCTGCTTCTCAGTAAACGAAACACAGGAAACAACTTTTTGTGTGCCTCTGTTTCCAGGGAAGCATTATTTCATGTAATAGGGTCTCACTAAGTAGGGTCTTGCTTGTTTTAGTAAAGCATGGAACTACCAGAGTACCTTAATTTCTTTCTCCATTACAGTGTTTGCAACTAAGACGTTGACTAAAACATGGGGCAATATCACAAGAAATGGTGAGGGTGAAGGAAATTCCATCAGATTTTGGGGAAAATCCCAAGCCCCAGCCCCTGGGAGTGTCCTGAGGCAACCCTGGAGCAGCTGCCAGTCACTGGACAAAGGAAGCACTGCCCATACCACACCTCAGAGCCTCTAACCCAGCCCCAGATTGGCAGCACACCTGAAGTCCTACTTGGGGGTCGGTATGGGGTGTGGCCACAGGGGCCCAAACCAAATAAAAGCAGCAACGTGCTTCTTTCCTTTGTTAGAACCCTGCTGCTTTGACATAGGGAAGCTGGACTCTCACAGGACTCTGGTGGTAGCTGTAATTTTCTCATTTTCTATCTTTACTTCTTCTCCTAGTCTCTTTTCTTAATATTTTGATAATTTAGGACCAGACGGGTTGGATTTTGCTAAGTTGTATGGGGTTGCTAAGTCAGTGCTTTGTAGAATGCTTTATTTTGGTTGTATGTTAGTGTTTAAACTTTTGCCAAGTTCCCTTATTTTTGAAAATTTACCAGTAAAAGTACTGTCTGAGAAAATGTGTGCAGCTTTTCTCCTTTGTGCTCTCTCTTAAAGTGTTAATAGAACCTATTGGCTCTCCTAATAATCCAGAAGGTGGATATTGTTGGAGCCTTGTCTATCTTTGAAGTAAAACACATTGGTGAGCTTGTAGTTCGAGACTTACAGTTTTACAGAGGCCTGCTTCTCCCTGAATATGCCTACTAATTTGGACTATGAGGGAAATTTGAAGATAAAGGTGGTACTGTTGTTCAAATATCCCGGGAGAAAAAAATATATCCACAAGTGTGAAAGACTGGAATGCTGATGGCTCAGACAATCAAGGTGCAAGCTGACAATGTGTAAAGCAATCACCAAGATGCTGAACTGTACGCACCTGACTCCTCAGACTACAAGCTGGGTGTTGAACAAGATGAGGAAAGAGGCAAATCCTTACACAAATGACTCAGTTGTGATAACTCACTTCCAGGGAAGTATTGGGTCAATTCACACACAGCTTGAAGATACTCATCTCTGCTGATAGGCCGTAATAGACAGTGTGTGCAGCTGTAATGTCTTAGAAGGTGTCAAAGACTAATGAAATGTCCTGTGATCCAGTATTGCACTATCCACTGCAAAACTCCCCACCCCAGGGAGGGTACTGAGGGTGTTCCCACCTAACCTAAGCCAAATGAAAGCCACATGGGCGTCTTCCCTCACAAAACAGACTTCTTTAGATACACAGGACTTCATTCACCACTATGGACTTCTTTCCTCACTACCGTGGCATTCCCTTGACAGATCCAGACTGCAACCAAGACTTCGACAAGTCTGGGACTTAGGTCACTGAGAAGGCCACAAGAAGAGTATCAATGGGTTGCTGTTGGAATCCATGCAGTGATGATACTTCTTCTACTTAATCTGGGTCTGAGATGCTCTTCCTCTCTCACTTTCTCACTTTTTCCTATTTCTTTCTATCATTCTCTACATCACAGTTATTTAAAAATCTATACTACTTACTTTGGCATGTGGTCTCTTTTGCACCTTGATTCATGTTGAGATCTCTCTAATAATTTTGAAGAACCTGATCCTAACAACCTGTTTTCTTTTGCTTGTGCTTTTGGTTTTTTTATTAAAAACCGGAGACTCGGCTTAAGTATTGACTTCCGTTAGCAAAGTTTATTATAAACACGTGTGAATGTTTATATGAATATGTTGCTGCTGGTGGCATCATGATTGAGTGTACTTAAGAGGATAAAATGCATTTTTAGATACACTATACTCCCCATAAAGATGAAAACAAGCTAAAGAAATCATGGCAAAAGCTGAACTTTAATGAAAAGTGTTTTGACTCTCACTACCTAACACAGCTTGGCAGTAAGTGTGTGATAATGGCTAGGGTAGGATAAGCTGTGCTGCTGTTGGCTTGAGATAGTTTTTAAGGATGCTCACTGTGGGGGGGTGTTGACACTTCTGGGCTCCCTCAGTGATAAGCACTTCCTAATACTGACTGGGGTTCTCAGCAGAAGGGGGGCAATGCTGCCCCTGTTTTTCTGAGAATGCGATGCAGCTGTGGGATGGTTGGGGGAAAAATGAAAATCTGAAGTCTTTACTTTGTGGAAGAAAGGCAGACTCTGGTAAAGCAACAAGATAAAGAAAGGTTTAATTTTGCTGTCAGTATTTTCAGAGAAGTTGGTTTGAGTTGTGTAGCTTTTCATAATATCACCACTCATGGAAGCCGGGGGGCAGCTTCTGAGGTCCAGACTCCTGCTGTTCTCATAGCCCGAGCTGTCTGGGCTTTTCACGTGCAAGGAGTTTAATTGCTTTCCCAGGAGGTATGGCTAAAAGGCTGAGACGTAAAAGCTAACAAAGGTTTATCTATTGAAAAATGTGTAAGTAAATGACATCATGTGATCAAGTAGAGTTTGTGAGTCAAGTGAGGGCTTAAGTGTTTGACTAAGCTGAAAAGAGAAATTGCATCATCAAAGCTTGATGAATGTCAGAAGAAAAAGCTACTTTTGACTCTGCGAAATTGAACTAAAATGCTGAAAGCAAATGGAATTTTCCCATGATTCATTCAAAGTTTTGCTTGGATTCTTCCCAAACTTATCATGAAGCAATCTTGAATGTATTTAAACACATACTAATATATTTTTATAAATATATAACTATATAGCCATTTAATTATACTCTCGTTTATGTATTGTAAAATTAATGCTCTCCTCTGTTCTACAAATGAGTCAGGTTAGACATTTTCCCCTCAGAAAAAGTGTATGTATAATTGTTTATTTATGAGAAACAATTAAGAAGTGATGCAAAGATTAAACACTGGTGGTGGATTCAGACAAATTTATCAGAATCAAAATACACTATCAAATAGCACATCTGAGCTTGAGTGTAAAATAATTACACCAAGGCACTAAGATATATCCTAAAAAAAAAAAAAAAAGAGACAAAGAATGTATTAAAACATAACACTGGAAAAGTCACAAAAGAATTGACATAAATTCATGGAAAAAGTTGTTCCAGGTCTCAAAGTACATGTGAAATAAGAAATTGAAAAAAATAGCCATGTAAGTCTTTACTGTGAATCCTGTTTATTGCAACTAAAACTACATCACTGAATATTAAGAAGAAAATCACATTACGGATATCTCTTAACATTGCTCTAGCATCATAAAAGTGACTCATTAAAATTTCATTTTCATATTCAGTGTTGCTGATATATGTTTTGTTTACAGTAAATAAAACACATGTAGTGGTTTTATAACCAAGACTTTTAGTGTTGTATAAAGTGATGATTGTTTTGTTGAGCCTCCTCTGAAGCAACACGCACTGCATTGCTAGGTGTATGTTCATATGAGTAACGGATGTGAAAATGGGAACCCAACTTACCATTTTCAGCATGGTGTTACAAAAAACAGGCATTATAATATGGGAATATCAGAGACATGATCTACTTTGATGCTGGAAAATGTTAACTCCTGGTTTAAAATTCCCCTTTATGCCATCCAAGAGTGAACCCCCCCTGCCTCCCCAGTTCTCCTAATGCACCCATTATTGTAAGTAGTTTTGGATGCAATCTGTACATTTCTTTTCTCTTTTGCATATTCAGAATAGAAGGCCTTTCCTTTTCCTCAAAGAACTTACTGTCTGCAAGTGTGGGCTCCCCAGCACCTCTCTGGTCAGGACCTCACAAAAATCATTTGTGAGACTGATCAGCTAACCTAGCAATCTGTATAAGATCAGTCACTCAGAGTAGAATTTCTTTCAGCTAATGTGAATGTATAAACTGACTGAAAACTGAGACTTCTCATTGAAATTTATGGTTTAGTTCACTGGTGTAGTTCACTGTCTGCTCAGGGATTTGGAAATAGATGAGTTGTGTCCTAGAGTGCTTTTAAGGCAATCTGATTGCTTGCTTTAGACCCAGATGTCTGCAGTTAAGTAGTAAGTAGCCCACAGGAGTTCCTCTTTCCCCCTTGTTTCTACTCGGTAGAATGCCATGTGTGTTTTCCAGGAGTGCTGCCTGTGGTGGATCAAATACTGAGGATATACTTTTGTAATCAATGGTGAACTTGAACAATAATTTCCACAAAAACAGTCATATTCAGGTCATTCTTCCAAACCTCAAGGACCATAACAAAAGGGTATGATTGACTGCAACGTGGCTTTGCTTTGGACAACATAGGAGAGAGAGGACAGTAGTAACAGATGGTGTTCTTAAGGATTAGAAAGAAATGAGGGTGTTACTCCTGTGAAAAGAGCAGTGCAAAGAAAAATATATTGGTTAATTCAATGAAGACCACAAAATCTGTTTGTTTAGCTAACATGACCTTAAAACATCTTTCTGTGAAAGCATTCAGTAAAGATTGGCATCTCCAGGAGAATTACAGGAAGGCTTAGAGAGTTTGCTTTGGAGCATGTTGTTGTTGTTGGCTGGACTTCGTGAACGAAGATCTTGGGATAAGCCTGCGCAATGGATTTTTTAGGTGAGGCACAGGGTGCACAGAACTGGCCCCACCCCCTTTACTCCTGAGGTTCATCTTGCCACGGCCGAGCACACTCAGACGGTGACAGCGAGTTCCTCCAGGATTCGAACTGGTGTCCTCAGAGGAGGAGCCGGCTCCACAGGTGGGGGCCTACGCCACTCGGCCAACGCCCGCCGCCTCTCAAGTGTAAAACATTAAGGAAAAAAAACAAAAAAAAACAACAAGCAGAAAAGCAATAATGTCAGGTTGTTGAGCAATCCTGGGAGCCCACGTGGGTCAGAGCACCAGGGGAAGACCTCGCCTTATCCTCTCTGCCACTGAACGACACACAAACGTGGCACTGCAGCCACGCCTGCCAGAGGTGATCAGTGGCATGTTTGGAGCATGTAGTACCGATGTCACTGGGCAGGCTGGGGATAGCTCCAGCAGATGTGTGTGCTTCCCTAAGGGCACAGCAAGTTATTATTTCCAGACTGAAAGACATGCTCTAGAAAATAGTTTCTGGACATGACTGTTGATGAGCTAGGTAGGCAAAAAAATGCTAAAATGAGGTAACTGCTAGGATCTCTGTTAGATAGGAGCTGCCTGCAGCCTGGATGAAAAAGCACAGCACAGAGACAAATGGAAGTGATCCAGTGTATGTGATTCATATACTGAGTGTAATGACCAGTCCTCTGCTGAGAAATTTTTGTTAATTTTAGAAAGAAATCCTTTTGTATTGCTGTTGGTTTTGGCACTTCCCTTCTCATCCCTATCTGCCCTTTTGCATTGGATCACATGGTGCAGCATTTACTGTGTGTACTAGATACCGTCTGCTACAGATTGTTTAGTGGAATTTTGCAAACTCTTCAAATTTTAATGAAACTCATAAATCTAATCCAGGTACACGTTGATGTACTGGCTTTTCAGTTGACCCTGAAAAACTCCAATTGTTCTTTTCTCCCCTCTTTTCAAAAAAAAGAAGATTGCTACTGAAAGTACAAGGATTGTGAATTGCAATTTTAATGAAAGCTTTCCTACTTGCCAGCAGTATTAGATACTCTCTTTGTGAGGATGCATACTTTACAGGTTTTAGATTAATGTAAATTGAAATTTTATAGGTTGCGGAGCTAAGTAGACATTTGGGAAAAAGAACATGGAATGATAAACACTATATTAATTTACTGTTTTGGAAACAGCATTATTCCTGAATTGCTGACAGGTATTTCAAACTGAAATAGCACATCCAGGAGCGAGAACATCCACACCCAGTGGGAATGGTGCATTTCATTGCTCAAACAAACAAGCAGAGAATTAACTCTTTGAGGCCAAAAAGATAAGGGTGTCCTGTGCACTCTAGTTCAACTACTTCTCCCATCTTTGGGACTTAATCTGTATTCATAGTTAACATTGTAACTAAAGATTTCAAGGTTTTAATCAAATTTAACAGCTATGTTCCAGCTACAGTGGAGTCAAGTGTTTAATTTCAGTGATTAAGAAACTGAAGTGCTTAAGACTGTGAAGGAGGAGCAACTATTTACTTTGGCAAATTTAATGCAAGTGCTTGGGCTAGGTTCTTGTCTAGTCATGAACGAGGCCTTTGGTGTTCCTTGACAAGCTAGGCTGATGTGTTCACACTAAAAAATGCACGTAAGGTAGCAGTTTTAGTTGAAGAATCAGTGAAATTTGTCTGCTGTTGGGAGAAGTTAGATTTGGTCAATAATAAGGTTAAGTACTTAATTTTTTTGTCATCAAAGATTTTTAAACGTTTTATTCTTAATACTATACAAATTCAAATTAAAACTAAACAGCCCTTCTCTAACTTAAAATATTTATTGGCAAATTAGGAATAATGCTATTTGCAAAACAGTAAATTCACATTAAGTTTTGTCATGGTTTAGGGTGGCACTGCCCAATTTAGTGCTCCCATGGTGACTCTCCAGACCATGCTGCTGCTCTCTTGCTCTCCCTTCCTTTCCTCCTCCCTGTGTGGCAGGCTGGAGAATTGGAGGCACAAAAAGTAAAGATCACAGGTTGAGATAAGAACAAATTACTGGAAAAAGCAATGGGATAAGAAAATGAACAGTAACAGCAGCAATATTAATAAAAGTGTACAAAAGAGTAATTCAGGTGCAAAATCCTTTCTCCAGAGCCATACTCAATATGACTGCAGCCCTGCCACCATGACCACTCCCTCTGGTTTGGAACTGGTGCCACTCAACCACTCCCTCTGGCTTTGAACCAGTGTATGGTGGTGCATCCCCCTGCCCTCAGTGCTTACTTGACTGCAAGGAGACCCTTCTCTTCAGAAGAGACTTCCCTCCTCCACCACCGGCAATAATGTGAGGTGGTATAGAACAGCCTCTGGGTCCTGGCCATGCCCCTTCCTGACTACTGTCAAAATTAGCCCTGACATGTTTATAATTACATGCTTTTGTGAAAATGTTTGTTCTGTGCTGCGGTATACGCCAAGTGTCAGGGCTAAAAGTCTTCCCTAATCCTGTGCAAGCAGGGGCTGGTATTCTCCAAATGTGCCCACAATATGGTGAGTCACTGCTGGTGTCACTGGAGACCCCACCCCTAAAATTACTACCACAGGGATAGGGATGAAGAGAACACATTAGCCCATGCTTGTCAAGGAACACCAAAGACCTTGTTCATGACTGGACAAGAAGCATTTAGCTTAGACACTTGCTTAATGCCAGCACTGATGTAAACCTCCTATGGAATTATTATGATACAACATCCCAGAGAAGAGAGCAAAGACTTCAAAAAAGACATTTGTGAGGCATGTGGAAACGGAGTGTTTACTTGGTGGGGGCAAAAAAGCCTCTGCTCTTAAAATGTGTCCTCATAAGCTTTTATTTTCTGTCAGGGTTAATTCTTTGAGTCTCTGTATCATCTAAGGCTTAGTGTTGATATTGGCGGTTTTGACATATATTTGTCTCTGAATTTAGGTCTGCTTTTAATCAGAGCACAGCTAATTTTCAAGCTCTCTGGGTACATCCAGCTGGGAAGATGACTTGGCTGATCTGAAATAAACCATTAGAGCATAGTTTGCTATTAGTGCCTAGAAGCTGAACATATTCACCTCTTTATATCTCATGGAGTCACTAAAGCCATCCAGCTCAGTCTGTCTTTGAGCAGGCATGCAGTAGTGTGGTCTTTTGTCATTATTACAGATACTGGGGATT
The DNA here is from genome assembly GCA_013399695.1 of Formicarius rufipectus. Taxonomy (NCBI): domain Eukaryota; kingdom Metazoa; phylum Chordata; class Aves; order Passeriformes; family Formicariidae; genus Formicarius; species Formicarius rufipectus. Next base: position 106,773 of record VXAU01004955.1, read on the forward strand.
TTGCTCAGTCTCCTTTTTCACAGTCTTTTTTGTGTTGGGTAGAACTTGCTTTTGTCTGGTGTTTTTCTCAGGTCTGCAGCTGATCTTTTAAACAGGACTGTGATACAAATGTCTTTTAGTATTGTTTATATTGCAATAAATCAGTAAAATGTGTTTGCATGTTACATAACAATCTCACTTCTGAACTCAGGTAAATCAACACCATTTGCTTCAATAGTGTTTTCTAGTTCTGCTTCTTAATCACATCTGAGCACAGGATGTCCCTGCAGCCCAGAGCAGTTTACACAAGCTCTCTCCATCGTGACATTGGCACCTTCTCCTTCTGGCTCCAACCAAAACCCGTATCTGCCCTTCCATAAGGAACGATCCTCAACATAACAGAGTATAGAGGCCATCCTGCTATTGTAAAATGAGAATGCTCTCTTGTAAACAACTGTAATGAACATGTCAAAAGGGATGCAAGTGTAGTCACTTTTCTTTCTATGGCAGGTAATGCTGACTACTAAAATGGCAAATAGGGAAAACAGAATTCACAGAACTTACTTTTCTAGGCGGACCATACTGTAGCTCTTCCAGCATTCCATGTCAAGTAGTACATAGGTCCCCATACCTTTTGCCCCTGTGCTAGTAAATAATTCCAACCAAGGGGGAAGGAAGCATGTTTTGGATTTGTCTCCATTATCTGCATGGATGTAAACAGTCAGGCATACAGTTATTGCTAGGCCCACTTGCCAGAGCAGTGGCGAGGGGATGGACATCTGTGTTGGTCTTGTACCAGGGAGAGCATTCCCTCTCATGGTACCAAACCAAGGGAACTGTCAAACCAGTTTACATCTCTTAGGCACTTTGAGGACATGTGGATTGTCCTTGGATCCCTAAGGATGGCTGGCTGTAACACACTGAGTTTGAGGCCCAGTAAGATTCTCAGAGTGGGGAACTGTTTCCACTATGCATTAATAGGAAGCTCCAAAAAAACCCAGGAACTGGTAACAGGAAAGGGAATTGGGTAAAAATCACCCACTGCTAAGGAAAGCAGTAAATCAATGTATACTGATGTTACTTCAGTTTTTTATTTTTGAAACTGAGAATCAAAATCTTGTGCTTGCAGTTTTAACTGCAATGCAGAAACAAAACAGGGAAAAGGGAATTAATTGGAGCCTACATAATTGGGAATATATAAGGGCAGCAGTTCTGTAGTACCTGCCTATCACAAGAAAGTGAAGAGATCACGAGAGGTGCCTAAATGAGTGAAAACTACTCTTGAAGAAGTCCCTGAGAAAAATGGTGAGGAAGAGCAACTGTATTTATTTTGGCATCAGATCAGAATTTGTTTTCTTTTCTGTGTTTTATTCCCCTCACAGATCCTGATGCCAGAAAGTAATAGGAATGAGCAGAGGAGATAGCAATTATTCTAAGTTTTAACTGCTGCAATCTGGAAATTAGAAAGTATTGCAGGTTGCTCCAGGCCGTAAATTCTAACCCAAAGCCACATGCAAAGCCCTGGAAAATTGAAATGCTGCAATTGGTTTTAACCAGACAAAAAACCCCAGCTGCTGAGTCACTCTGATTGCACAGTATATATTCTTCAATGGTTAAAGGATGTATTTTAGCACTCTGAGGAATAACCAATTATTAAAGCAGGTTTTGACAGCAACTCAAAGAATCTTTAAAATTATTCACATAATCATTTAAATTGTCAAAGACCCTTTAAATTGTCAAGTCCAACTGTTAACCTGACACTATCAAGTTCACCACTAAGCCATGTCTTTAAGTACCATGTCTATTGAAAACCACTTTATTTTAAAGACAAGTTTTTCCTATGGCTGACATAACACCACTCCAAAGGAAGCCATCTTAGCTCCTCCACAGGACTTTTGAAATGACCCTGATGAATGCAAATTACAATGAAACTGTTAGGTCAATATTTGAAACATGGTAAGCAAAATAATGGTATCTTTTATTTCAGTTTTTCTTGATATGGAAAGCTTGTAACTATTACAATGATTGTCTGAAACAGAATGTTGAATCTCCCAAGAAATGTGTGAAGCATAGTAATACCAGAAATCTGGTATAAAGTGGGAAAAAACCTACAACAAACCCACATATCCACCCCCTTCTCTTTAAACTTAATATAAACGCTTTTATTTGAAATCTCAGTTGTCAGTAAGAATTGTCAGTCATAGTTAACTAAAGACAACTTTATAACTGCATCTGGCTGGTCAAAGAAACCCAAAGGGCAAACACCAGCACCAGCCTGCTGTTTATTCATGATGCTTAATCACTACCATACTCTGGTATTGCCTGGTCTGTGACAGCTGGTATGGGCCAGCATTTGGAGGCACAGCAAAAGCAGGATGCCCACCTAAGCTGTGGTGTGGATGAGACTAATTCAGGTCTAAGTCCCTCCAAATCACATGACACCCCAAGCTGCTCACCACATTCAGCCCCTAAGACTGCACTGTGCATCTCCTGTCATCTGTGAGTGTGCACTGCTTGTTCCCCAGGGTGTGTGGGTCAAGGGCTACACTGGACTCAACAACCAGGCTGCAACATACAGTCCCTGTTTCATCAGTGCACACAGCCAATGTTAATCGTCTGTGGGGCTCCTCCTGTCTTTCCATAAAAAAAAACCCAACCAAACAAAAAACAACTCCGGAAATAATACTAAATAGGGATTTGTGCATTTACAAGGGCATAGTAGTGTCCTTCCTTTGCCAGTAACTGGCTGTGGGTGCCCTGCTCAACCACCCTGCCATTTTTGATCACCACAATGATGTCTGCTGTCTGCACAGTTGACAGGCGATGAGCAATGACGATGCAGGTTCGACCTTGCCGGGCGTTATCCAGAGCTTTCTGGACAATCTGCATACAGATATCATGAAAATGCTGTTATTGCCTGGAAAGTTTTCGCACATCATGGGAACTACATTTGATTTCTCGCTCTTTGTTATAACTTGAGTACATCTCACACAGATACGTAAGTCAGTGCACACAGGAGACCCTTACTGAACAGGATGTCTCACTGGGGTCAGTGAGCCTGATCAAACAAGCATGAGAAATAGAGAAGTGGGTTCATGGTCTTCCAGCTTGGCTCAGAACATGGATTCAGTATTGACCATCAAACACAGTTAATAGGAAGACAGCTGAGGAGTACGAACTCCACATGGTGTTTTATACTCAAAGTTTTTTTTTTCCTACTTGTTTATTTAGTAGATGTATACAACTTCCTAGTGTAGTTAAACTCACAGCTTTCAGGTGGAAAAGCTACTGTGATACATCTGCCTTGTTTCACAGTGGAGCATTTTTAACACACTTGCATTAATTTTATTCTACAGAAAGCATTTAGCCATGTACATAGACATAAATACTTTACATAATAATCATTACTCACCTTTTCACTTTCTGTGTCAAGAGCAGAAGTAGCTTCATCGAGAAGCAGAATGGCAGGATTACGGACCAGAGCACGGGCAATTGCTATTCTTTGTTTTTGACCTCCAGAAAGTTGCGTTCCTTTATCACCCACCCGGGTATTGTATTTCTGGATGTTAAAAAATAAAAGATGAATGCTCTTAGAGAAGGAAGATTAGAAAAATAAATTTCATGCATGGCTATAAAAGCTATTAGTTATTTCCATCTTGAAAGAGAAGATTAGCACAAGTGTTTTTAATAAAGCTAGGGCTTTATAAACATCTCTGGTATAAGCAGTTATATATACAGCCACACACGTTTAGACCCAGTCTGAAAATTTACTCCTCCAAGGACTGGCATACATCTTGAATTTTATCAGCAGTGATACAGCAGTGAGGTGGCCACAGAGCATATGATCATGAGTATTTAGAGATTTAATGCTTACTGACATACATGAAGAACTTGATCCTGCATTGCTTGTGAATAAAGAATCCAAAATGTCATTAGTAGTAATAAAGATTAAATATTTTTCAGCATCATTACATCATTTTCAGCTACACAGAACTACAGTGAAAACAAACTATCAAAGCATTTTTCCTTGTTAGAGCCAAATTCCTGGCAGGCATGAAGGTTAAATGTGATGTCATTCACTTTTGATTTATTGCCCCTTTGAATTTCTTAAGGAACACTCCCTGTGCATGCTCCTTTGATTATAAGTAGACTACTTCATTTTACCAAGTTATTTTAGAAAAATAAGATTTCTTTCTTAGAGTATCTAAGGAAGTTTCTTCTGTCAAAGGAAAAAATGTAAAAGTTATGAGCACTTATTGGTATATGATACAGCCTCTTATTCCATCCCCCAAAATATTCTGCTTTGTCTACCACTATATTAGTGGAACCATTGGCTTTTTTTTTTAATAAAAAGAATTTTAAGCTTGAAAGACACTGACATTTAAAAACATAAATCTTATACTTTTTCTTAAGGGAAACAAAAGTGTTTGTTAATTTGATCTGTGTGAGCACTACCTAGATTTCTCCATATCATTCCAAATACCTGATCTCACTGTGAAGAGAAGATCATTGTCTCTTACCTCTGGCAGTTTTTCAATGAAGGCATGAATATTTGCTGCTTTGGCTGCTGCTTCAATTTCCTCCTGACTAACCACCCTACCATTGTCTCCATATCGAATATTTTCAGCAATGCTGCAGTCAAACAAAATGGGCTCCTGTGACACCAGGCCCAGTCTGGACCTCAGCCATTGCAAATGCAGAGACCTGGTATCAAATCCATCTGCTAACTAGAAAAAGCAACAGAAACATGATGCTAAGCAGGCTACCGAGCTCGTACACAGATATACACTGTAAACATGAGACATGAATTGCAAAAGGAAGCCTATTATGTGTTAGATTCCTAGATGAAATTAAGTCAATTTTTTGCATGCAAAATGGAAAAGAACCAGCAAAATAGATGAAATATTTTCTTTCATTAGTTTTTAATTTTGTGTGGTTTTGCTTTCATTTCCCAGCAGATGGAAACAACATGCAGATCACATGCTGTTTTTGCAGTCCTTCCGGCTCTACTGACCCCAAGAAGCACTAAGAAGCTCACCAGAAAGCCTGTCCCTCAAGGAGCTGGACACAACAATAAATATTCTTTGGACTTTCCATACTCATTAACAGTGATTGCATAAAAAAAACCCTTTTGATGGTGATACAGTAACATCTATATGAGATTACATTTGTGTTATCTGAAGCATGTACATATGTCCCTGATGTGTGAATTCTTACTGGCAGGAAAACTTACTGACAAGCAAGAGATGTTATGCCTCTGTGACCAGGGTGGGAGCAGCTTTGAGGAGGCAACAAAGACTGACATGGTCTTTCCTTTCCCTGCTGAGATCTGTGCCATGAGCCTGCACACCATGTCAACATGGGTACCAGAGCTGCTACATGTGGGCAAATGCCCAGGGCAGGCAATGACAGGGATTCTGGAGTTGTCTACAGCTCCACTGGAGCCACAGACTCAGTAACCTACAGCTCTAAAAAAGGAATTTCAAACAGAGATACTGCCAGGATTGTCAAACACCTATGAAACCTTGAAAGAAAGAGAGTCCTGCAGATGTTATTAATAGCCACACAAGTCTATTTTTACCACTTGTCCTTCCACAGGGTCATAAAATCTCTCCAAGAGCTGAATGGATGTGCTTTTGCCACAGCCGCTGCTTCCTACTAACGCTAGAGTCTGTCCTTTGTTAACCTTCACACTGAGTCCTTGCAAAACTTGAACTTCTGGCCTTGTTGGATATACAAAATGGATGTTTCTGAATTCAATGTTGCCTTCAAAATGGCTCTGAAAAGCAGTAGAAAGTTCACATGCTCCTATTAATATTTATTAGTTTTAAATGTAACAACACAAACTTGGTTATTAAAGTGAAAGAACTGAGAAAGTTTGGGAGGCTGTTTTCTGAAGCATTTTTGAAGTTCTTTTACATTACATATTGAACTAAGTGTAGTACCATTAATTATAGGATGATCTGCAGATTTAAGTCGCTAGATCCTTATGGAGAAGGAGTTTTCTGTGTCTTGTACCTAATTTTTTCACTTCACCTTTGAAAAGAATATCAATAGACAAACAACATTTATAGTTTTCATTTCTAACACATTTAATTGAGGCTCTTCTACTTATAATTTGCTTTCTTGATCTCACATTGCAGGTAACACAATTTGAGTGCATGTAACACAAGGTCAAAATCAGAGATTATGATAAAAGAGCTAAATTCTTCAGTAGGTAATGCACTGTCATGTAGGACAAGCTGTGTTTAAAAAGACTTATAGTTGTTAATTATCCATTCTAGCAAGGCTGATACTTAAGGAAAAGTGGAAGAAGGGGGGCTCATGCTGAGGCAATTGTCTCTCCTATTCTTAGGGGTATGAGCCAGCCTTGTACATACTTGCAGCATTGCTAGTACAGTGCTCTCACAGCAGTGATGACCTAATTTAACGGGCCCAGAGCTTTGCTGAAGTCACAGGCATCACTCGTATTCAAGTCTAGTATATACTAGAAAAGCTTTCCCTTAAGCCTTATTTTACTGGAGACCTTCTGCCAAGTCTTTCAATGTCTGTTCCAGAGAATCTTGTTTGAAGAAGATATGCAAGTGTGCTCAGAACTTTAAATCCTGAAAATCCTGTATATAAGCTTAAAGTTATAGAAACTGGATTATGGCTTCCTAAGTACAGGTTACCATCTGAGACTTACATGGGAAGTTATTTTTAAACTTAGATGAACCTGGATGTGGAACTGTAATCCTTCCAGAACATAAATTGAAATATTTCATTCAGAAATTTGGCAAGTGCTGAAGTCAGCCTCCCTAATGAAAATTTTGATTTAGTTGAGGTTTTCCATGGATTTTTTTTTCCTCCACTTTTCACTGTTGTTGGTTTTATCTTGTGTCATTCCTCCACCCCATCATCCCCAACTTTAGAGCAAAACAAATTATTCATTAAGATCTTTTTGACTTCACAAGAACACATTATTACTTTTAACAGTTTCCACTGTTGGAATAGGATGGATTTGGTAAAAACTGCTCTGTCTCTGAAGGAACTAGTCTATCTCATTTACGAAGTAGAATAATGCATTTGTATTTTATTTCTCCTATAAACCCTTACGAAGGCAATGCAACTTTTATTGGAACTGGTGTTACCAGTGCTTCCCTGAAACCATTTAAGATGTGGATCAGTAGAACAAAGAGGGGATTTTCCTTATTTAGAACAAAACTGACTTATAGTCTATACATTTTTGATTGAAACCCAGAAATAACGTGGTCCCTAATTGAAAAAGTACCACTGTTTTATATAACATCTGTTTTTTCATAGAACAGATAGGGTTGGAAGGGACCTTAAAGATCAGCTAGTTCCAATCTGCCTGCCATGGACACAGACACCTTTTGCTAGACCAGGTTGCTCATAGGTCCATCCAGCTTGGCCTTGAACACTTCCAGGGATCAGCATCCACAACTTCTCTGGCCAACCTGTTCCAGTGTCTCACCACTCTCAGAGTGAAGCATTTTTTCCTAGAATATAATCTAAACTTACTCTCAGTTTTAAGCCATTCCCCCTTGTCCTGTCAACTACATGCTCTTGTAAAAAGTCTCTCTCCACCTTTTTTCTTAGATTCCCTTCAGGCCACAATTAGGTCACCCTAATTTTGTCACCTTTTGCAACACTCTAAAAACTATAAAGCTATGAATACAATTGCAGAAAAACCATTATTAATTTAGTTTATTGCAATATTTTTTTTTTCTGAAAAAACAAACAGAAAAAAAAACTTTCCCCAAAAAAATCCCTCAAAATCCTTACAAATCCTAAAATCACCCAAAACCTCATGCCAAAATACCCCCGATACTTACCAATTTTTCACCTTCTTCACTGTAACTATCAATTAGAGGTTTTCGGTCTAAAAGTTGAAAGATTTTTTGGGCTGACATTTTAGCTTTGCCATAGTCTGGTGCCAGAGAGGCAGACTGACCAACATTCATAGCTGCAAATATGACAGAAGAGAAGACTCTGAAAGGCAAACACAAAGCGTGATTCGTTTCAGGTAGAGCAATGCATTCATTACTACATGTGTAAAACAAACCTTCAGGATAAAATCTTTTTGCATATTTAGGTTATGGCATTTCCGGAGCTCCCCACCCTGCAAAATATTGTTCAGTATTAGGAAGTTCTATTTGTTCCCACAGCCACTTTGTAGATGAACAATGGTATCATGCCATTTCTCTGTGTAATATCCTCTGCCTCAAAGGTACATCAAAGGCCAAAGGCTTCTCCAGAGTAAGTGTGCTGAGCCTGCTGTTTCATTGGCCATATATTCACCTTTCCCCAAAACAGCCTTTATACACAAAGAAAGCTCCCAATCAGACTGAATTCCTGAATCTCTACGCCCCATTACCTCTGTAAATTGATAAAATAATTTGCATTCACTGAAATCACTATCTCATGTACTGATTCTGGGGTTTCTATATTTTATAAAGTATACTCACATGAATACATTTTCAAAGTTGGTCAGACAATGAGCAATGAGCCATGCTCCAAATCTGAAGACTGCAGCATTAATAAAGTATTCTGCACTCTGAGCTACTCCATAGTTAAATCCATAGAAAGGGGCTTTTTTCAGAGAATCTCTGATAAAGAAAGAGACTTTCCATAAATAACTCATAAAAGAGAAACAGCAGACAATGGAAGATACTCAGACTTCTGGTTTCAAGTTTGGAAGCAATATAACTCACCTCCTGAAAACATAACAAATCAGCCCAGAACACCTACACATGCACAACAACCTCTGCCAGATCTCTAAGGGCGCCCCACATCATGACACAGAACTGTCCTTAGGACAAAAAGCAATGAGATCTTTGATCCTCAGTTATGTTCATTTCAATCCCTTTCCTTTGTTTTTATATAGCAGGGCAGGTCACCATAAAGTAGAATAAATTAATAACTATCCCATATAACTCATTTTAGTAAGAAAGCAAACAGGCTTCAGGCCAGCCTAAGAGCCCCCTTGTGGGCTTCTGCCAGTCCATCCCACCTGAGCAGAGACATCCTGATTTAGGGAGGGGCCCTAACACTGGCTTATCCCCAAAAGAACTGAGAGTAAGCTACTATTTTTCAATCCTACCCTCTGGAGAAGATTCATTTTGTGTAGTAACTGAACACACCAAATCAGTCTGGAGGACTCTGGCCCTCATTGTTTAGGATACAGTCTGGGGAAGAAGTCGCCTTTCTAGTCTGAGCTGTAAATCAGAGGCCTGTGACTGTCCAGCCTAGTGTCCTGCCCAAATCTGGGCTATTACCAGTTTACTATTACCATTGCACTTTAACACTATTTTGGCCGAGGACAGATTGCAGTACATGTTTTCAATTCCTTTTTTTACATTAGTTACTTTGGCGGAGTAAAGAAATAAATTATATTCTGGGCTATTCTGTTTAAATAAAGTGGAGCAAGAAAAATCTTGTATCCCTGGTGATTCAAATGCATTTCAGTGAAGACAAGTCAGTGGGATGTAGGGGATTAACTAGGGAAACATATGAAGTTCATTTCAAGGTTTCAAAGTCATATGAGGAGAATAAAACTGATTTATATTATAAAGGGTGTGGTGGAACAGTCAGTTCCCGACTTAACTAGTATCAATGCAATACACTGAAATAGAGTGAATATATGTTGTATATTGTAGACATACACATGCAAACACAGTGTTCTGTAACATATATGCAGTGTAAAGAGTATTAAGAAAGAATTATTAAAGAAAAAAATAATCCCACCTATATGGATCATTCAAACTAGTAACGTATTTTTCATAAAATGCTTCTTCCCTGGTCAGTGAAGCTACAGTTCTTATATTTTCAACCGATTCTGTTGAAATCTAAATTGGGAAATAAAACAAATATAATGTAATCCCTTAAAACTGCAATCTACAACATATCTCCTAAACACTTGATCTCTTCTCTAGTATTTATTGTTTTAGATCAGAAAGCACTTAACAGAGAATACAAAGATCTATTCCTAGGTGAAGGAAAGCTCCAAGCAACCCCATAGTTGTGAGACATGGTGGAGGCTGAAGCCAACAACATGCTGAGTTCAGCATGCTGGAAGTGTTCAGTAGCATCTGCTCTAACCCATGGGTTGTGACCATGACAAATTAAACCCAATTTAATAAAATAAGGACCAACATCAGTCACCTGGAGACAGCTTGCTCTTTTGCATGGACTGCTTCTGTCTCCTGAAGAATGCTACCAGGCGAATGAAGGCAGTACCCTGGAACTCTCAAGTGCTTTAATGGTTTGCCTTTATGACAGAATAAAAAGGTATCAAGGTTGCAATGCTTCTGGCTGCAGCAGAGCAGTGCAGAGCTATGTTGCTAACCCTAGGCACAAGGCCCACCAGTGCCAGGGCTGCTACTGCTACAGCTGTCACTGCCCAGAAATCTGCTATGGGGGTTTTCAAATGCATTTCTATTGCCTAATTTACAGATGATTTGTGTAATCTATGTTTTGTTTCTCTTGAGGACGTATAAACATTCCCTTCAGCCCCCACCATGCCTTGTCCCCTCTCCCCCTTCATTTATCTGGAGCAGTTGAGTCAGCTATATTATAACTACAATGTTGTCCTTAAAAGTGATCTCACACCATAACCCTGTCATTAAAATTGAAGAACTTACTCTTCCAGCCTCTTCCAAAGCTTTTTGATCTTTTGCAGCATGACCAGACATGGACTTCATACTCACAGCATTTGTTACAATAATGTAAGGGATGCAGGCCAGGATAAGCAAAGTTAACTGCCACCCATATACAAATGCAATAATGATGGCAGTCACAAGGGTAAAGACAGTCATAGTCATCAGTGCAAGTCGGCTTCCAGTTGCCTAAGAAAACCCCAGAAACCCCCCACATATTTGTCATTAGATTTTTCCTTTTACTACTTGCATCACCACTTCAAATTCCTATATAGTAAAGGCCAAAGGTTCAGCTGGAAAATGAAACTATGTGTGGTCTGTGCATGGACATTATACACCTACTAACGTAAGCATTCCTAGAGATTCCTCCTTCCTGCCAACATTCAGGCCTTTAAGAATTGTTAAAGTTGTCTAAACAGTTGGTCATGACAGTTGTACAATACATTATGTATCTGGGACTACTACCCAAGGCACAGGAGACTATGACCACTCTCACAATAATGCTGGTTGGGTGTCCAGCATTAGGCAAAGGGACTTGGTTGTAACAACAGCCATCCATCGACCTACCACACTAACAGTGGTGAAAAAGACTCATCCTCAAGTTCTCAACTGCTGCACTTTGGATTGGGTTCTCAGATGGCGGGGGGGGNAAGAAAAAGAGGAAAGGAAAGAAAAAGAGGAAAGGAAAGAAAAAGAGGAAAGGAAAGAAAAAGAGGAAAGGAAAGAAAAAGAGGAAAGGAAAGAAAAAGAGGAAAGGAAAGAAAAAGAGGAAAGGAAAGAAAAAGAGGAAAGGAAAGAAAAAGAGGAAAGGAAAGAAAAAGAGGAAAGGAAAGAAAAAGAGGAAAGGAAAGAAAAAGAGGAAAGGAAAGAAAAAGAGGAAAGGAAAGAAAAAGAGGAAAGGAAAGAAAAAGAATTTGGCAACTCTGCAGAAATGCTTTATCTTAGTGGGAGAACAAGTAGGAAAGATTAACTGCTACTGAAGAACTCCCATCTCCTTCCCAGCTGGTGTAACCTTCTCGAAAACCTTTTAGGATGAGAGATGATTAGCATCCAGCATCCAAGTGGGCTCTAATCTGCAGAAGAGAGTTCTGCAAACAGCCCTGTGGAAATAGTTCATCTTCCAAAATCTGGCATGATGGAAAACAAACAAAAATCCTTGGGCAGAAAGCAAATATTCTTCTCTCTCTTGCCAAAGACCTTCCTACCCTGAAAAGGCTTTTCTTGTTCAATAAAATTTAAAATAGTAATAACTAAATCAATGCCAAAGTGAATTATTGCCATATGTTCTAGGGGTTGCACATAAAGATTGATTTGGAAACTGCAGCCAGTGCAGCATGAGGCATGGTACTGACTGACTGAAACTCTGTAGCAGTCCAGAAGACCCAATAGCTCTGGAGACCAATTCATGCCTTTAGCTGTATTTTGTACCTTTCCTTGCAACTGGCCTGACAGGATGAAATAGTGTGGTGCCACCAAAACAAACTGCAACTTTAAAAGTTTGACTAAATTTTGTCAAAGACTGTTTACTCACTGCAAGCCCTTAACAAAGGATGACAAGAGAGAAACAAATGTCTATGGAGACTGAAAAATTTAGGGTTTAGAGGATTTCTGATGTATAAATTTGAAGGGAAAAAGACATCCTGAAACAAACTAGTAAACTTTTCCCCTCAAGTCCTGCAGTGATTTTCCCACCCTTTACTCCACCACCACCCCCAAAGAGAAGGGAATAAACAGATGTTTGGCAGATTGCCAGGGTTTGCTGATGTGAACAGTTGGAAGAATTGTGTAAAATTTGCCATATTCTCCTGCCAGTGTCCAATGGCCACCTCTCCCATACCAGCACCTTGAGTCCATCCCTTCCTCAGTAATTTCCCTCCTTGGTGTTCCTTATTAATGCAAGGGTTTTTCTTACTACTTGATCTGTTTTTAGTAAAGCCTATTTTGTGGGAATGGGAAGAAGAATTCTCTTCACTGAGGTCAGTAAGGGTTTATATCATCTGCAGATGCAATCTCTTTAGGGCACTCAGATGACACCCACCATAACGTGTAAATCCTCACATTCAAGCACATATGCAGATTTCACTTTGCATGGTAAAGTGGTCCACAGTTGTTATATACTTAGTTTTGAGACTTGCAGGCATAAACATCTGCTGGATTTTTGATACTTCTCTTAAATTATCAGCTGGGAAACCACTTCCAGTGTGTCTGAAGCATGTTATGTAAATGCTGGCATGTGCAGTGGATTTACTACCTTGAGTTCTGAAATAATGTTAGTGTCCCTTGCCAATTGCAATTAATATTTGTACCAAAAAACCAACAACCAAAAAAATCCAAAACAAAACACTTTAAAAGCACACAGAAAAAAAGGAATCAACATACTCCTTTGACTTGGGAAGCATCTGTAGCAAGACGCGTTAACAAAACACCAACAGCATTTTTCTGATCATCATACCATCCAATCTCCTGTAAGAAAAGACTGAGTTTTCTTTCAAAAATCACGTGAAAGTACAAATCATGATAGCTAACTGAATACTCTTTCTCTGTATTCTACTCTCATTTTATTCTCATTTTCTCTGTATTTTATTCTCAGCATTCCCAAGTGAACTAAAATAAAAAGCTTGAAAAGAATTACTGAGAACATCTAATTGTTCACAATCAAAGTGTTAGCAGCTTGGATATTTTTCTGAATTTTCATGTTTTGAAACTTTTATTACAAATCCCTTTTACTCAGACATTCCTTGGGCCTGAAAAGGTTTATTATACTCTTCTTACAAATTACCTATTCCATCAACCACAGAATCATAGAATTTCCTGAGCTGAAAGGGATCCACAAGAATTTGTACATACTGAAAGAAAATGAGGCCCTTTTAACCCAAAGGCTATGGCAGGTGTTTTTTTTTCACTGCCAATTTACTGTCTTCTAGTCCCTTTCAGATGTTTCTATGAACACACAGGTTCTTGCCCCCAGTGGGTGTGTGGAGTGACAAGTTATGCATTCACAGAATTCTGTGATACTCAAAACATCTACACAAGTAACAAAATTGCACAATTTAAAAGGAAGGGTTTAACATAAATAATTTAATTCTTCTCATGGGTAACAGGGAAATTTGACTCTTTCCAGTAAAAATAACCAGATTCTCTTTTCGGTAGATTGCATTATGTATCTAAAAATAAATGGATTAGACTTATAGCTATATATTACATACTTGTATCACAACCACGCAAGCAAAGAGAGGTTAAATATTTTGGTCCTTGCTGCACACACAGACAGCTGCACAGTATGCATATTAGCATGTCAGAAGTATGCATGTTTGCAATGACACTCCTTCAAAATTAGACTATTTGCAGCAGCCAAATGCACATGGATTTGAAGATTTTTCTGGAGTGTCGTACTTTTGCCTAAGCTAGTGGTAAAAGAGAGGTGTTTGTGTTTTCTCCTCTCCAGACCATACAGTTCAAACAGTCTGCAAAAGACAGCTGGCTCTCGATACTCTAGCTGTATAATTCATACCTGCTGAAGTAATGCTCTGAAGGACAAAGAGCGCAGTCTCATTGTTAACATTTCTCCAGACTTCCCAAACATGACTCCCTGAGGGAGGAGAAAGTCATATTTTCTCATCTGATGCTGTAACTGTTAAAATCTGCACAACAAAAGCAATTACACAAAAAAGCCTCCTACACCCCACCATGTCCTGGGAAAAGCACCATTCACATACTTGGAACCTAAAACTGTTTTCCCACAGAACGAGAGTACCATGGCAAAGCAGGCAGAAGCTTCATTGTAATACCTTATTCCTATGCCCCAGCAGCACTACAAGATAAATCAAACTAATCCAGTCATTTGCCTCCCTACTTTGACTGCTAGCAGAGACATTCACTCACAGTAGTCATACCAATGACTTTTATGATATGGGTTATCAACGGGCATGAAGTATTTCCTGCAATCTATAAAGGGGGCAGAAGAGAACCACAAATGGAATTAACCTGATGGTATGGAAAGCACCATCTGCTATGGAAAGAGTCTATTTTATACTTACTTTGGCAAGAGCCTATAGACTGTCAGTGAGAAATGTCAGTATTAACTTTGACTTTTAAGACCAGACCCTCAACTTTGATTTCAATCATGCTGAATTCACATTTCCTTCAGTGGCTTATTTAAACCAAGAGCAAATACAGACTTATGCCTTAACATAAACACAACCATAAAACCCACATATCTCAGAACCCTGGCACTTCTGCATATTTTTGTAAGGTCTGATCGGTGTTTTGCTTCTCAGACTCCATTGATGTGTTATACCTGCAGTCTGACAGGGAATTAAGAACTTTTAACATTTCAGTGTAGTGACACTTACTTGGATTATATATGCTGCTAAGATAATCACTCCAAGTAAAAGAAACATTAAAGAAAGTACCAAAGTGTTTTTACTCCTCTTTACTGGATCTCTTTCTTGAAAAGCCTATGTGAGGGGGAGAAAAAACAAACAAACCAAACCAACAAAAAAACAAAACCACAAAAATGAGTACATAGACAAGTGTCACTTACATAAACCATCCTTCATCTCAAGAAGTTTGTCTACTTTAATTTCTCTTAGCAGGTATCCTGGCTCCTGAAATCAGTCTGCAGTCAACTTTCTGTTGAGGACTAAAAGACAGTCCAGCTTTCCATTTAACCTACATCACACTAATTTGTTATCCCAGACCCATCAGTGTTCCTCCCCTCCTCTGCTAGTCAGATGCAGTTCCACCATGCTCTGCTTCTAGAGGATCCCTTTAACATTTTTCAGTGGATTCATTTATACAGGTTAATCACACCCAGAGTCTTACATAGGAAGAACTGGCTGAGTGGTCAAGCATGAATGAAGCTCAGGACTGTAACATCCATTTCCTTCAAAAAAACTCACCCCAAACAAAACCAAAATAAACCCCAAAACTGAAACACCTCAAATCCCAAAACAAACAAGCAAAAAAAAAACCCCAAAACACCGAATGACTTACCCCAATGATTTTTCCAAATATAACAGCAAATGCAGGATGGACCCCACCTATGA
The DNA here is from genome assembly GCA_013399695.1 of Formicarius rufipectus. Classification (NCBI taxonomy): domain Eukaryota; kingdom Metazoa; phylum Chordata; class Aves; order Passeriformes; family Formicariidae; genus Formicarius; species Formicarius rufipectus. The sequence goes on from VXAU01004955.1 coordinate 122,458, forward strand.
TAGCAGCAGCAATCACTCCCAGCACTACATAGAGCCACTCAGGCTTGTTCAGAGCCAAGATTCTTGAATAAGGCACATCAGGGAGATTTTCTTCCTAAAAGACGAAAAGAATCAGTAAAAAGCTGCAAGTTTTCCTTAGAAAGTTGCAGAATATAAAAAGTGGGTGCTCATTAGGCTTTGAGCAGTGAACTGTCTTGGTAAGCAGCTGAAAGCCCTCCTTGTGCACTCAGAGCGAGCAAACATGCTGGAGATCTTCTGCTTGGCCATTTCATATTCTAGAATGTCAACTGCACTGTAAAAATTTGGAGGCAAAAAACTTAACAGAAGACTAAGTGATGAGGGGAGAAGGACCAGGACAGTTAATTGAAAGTCAGATAGGACTGGTCACCATGAACAGCAACCAACACTCCAATTGTTATAAAGAACTGAAAGTCTCCCTGTTCAAAGCACAGAAAAGATGCCTCCAGTTCAGCTAAATGCTAGTGGGCTGGCTGAAATACAATTGAGATAAAGGGGTCATTTTTCTCTTTTGCAAACTATAGCCTATGCATCATTACCAGAAGCATGAAAGAAGCATACATGAGTCAGCTAGCCTGTATTTTCTTTGAAAGCACAAAGAGTGTCCTGTCCTGCTCTATCAATTTATTCAAGTGTCTACGCCTCCACAGGGGGAATTCTAGAAAACCAAAAAGTGAAAACATAGGAAATGAGACAAAATATTAGTCAGAGTTACAAGCAAGTTGCTCTTGCTTTCTGGTTATTTTATCCCATGTTTCAGATGCTGAATGAAGGTGGCTAACCCTCAACTATAAGTGAACTGATCTTTCTGAAATAATTACAACTGCTGGATGCTTGACTTCTTAATTTTTTCAGAATGTGATGAATATTAAAGTCTTGAGCAAAAACACCCACTACTTCCTCTGAGGTCCTAAGTAGTATTAATACAGAGCCAAAGAGTACCTTTTGAAGTTGTGTAACTTTATGTGATAATGGGAATGGATCCAGCTCCTTCATTCTATTTGAAATAGGCATTAGCTGGAAGCTATATTTTAGTGAGAAGGAATATCCACACAGAAAAATTATACTAAGGCTTCCATAAGTAATTTAAATAATTAGATGATTTATTACAGGTGAGATTCTAATATCCATAGATTTAAAAGGATTCATGGTTTTACTTTGGAATTTATATTTTTTTTCTTCACTTCATCTGAAATCAGGTAAAAAACCCCTAAACAAACAAAAGAAGTCCACTAAAACACAGCAAACTCTGGCAATACATGTCATGACAAAAAGAGCTGTAGCTTATGTAGTGCAAAATGGAAAAAAAACTAAATCAAGTTTGTTGAGCTGCTTACCCAAAGTTTGATCCAGAATCCCTTAGAAATCTGCTCTTATTGACACCTTGAGCAAGTTTTACTCAACTTTGACAAAACAAAGTTCTGTTTCTAAAACCTGAACTTCCTGTATGACTTTTATTTATATATGACATTTGTCAACTAAACTGTTTTATCTGGAATAACCTGTATATACTGTAATACCATCAGAGTAAAGGTTGCATGGCAGCCAGCAATCTAAAAGAAGTCAAAGTTATGTGCTTTTTTTAATGCTGTTTTCCATTTTTTTATGTTATCATTAAAATTCTGAACTGAAGTTTAATACCAACCTCCAGCTCCTTTTTCTTCTTTTTTCCAAAGAACTTCTTAGAAGAACACTTCTTGCTCTTGTATCTGCTGGATCTTCTTCGAATGCTGCCTCTCCCAGAGATCACAGATTCTTCAAAATGATCTTGAAGAGTCAGCTCTTCAACGAGATTTATGTTTTGCTCATGTTCTTCAGTCCCTGTGCTTTCACTATCTTCTGATGTGCCATCATCTTGAACATCGCTACCACCCTAGTGAGAAATCAAAGTATACAATTATAAAGGATTTTGAGGAGAAAGAAGAGTAAGTTGTTTATTTTTTTCCCCCCTCATAAATACTGATGTTTCAACTGTGGGATTACTGTTGTCTATAGGCCACATTATTTCAGTCTGCAATGGCAGAATAGTAGATTATTGGATCTTAATTTTTTCTCTCCTTTAAGCACTGTATGGAATCCACCCGAAATCTAACACCTCTGTGGTTATGCCATAGTTATGTAGTCTGTGCGTTCAACTCACTTATGTTTGACTTATTGGGTTGTGTAAATGTGAAACATTTATGGGTAAAATCCCCAAGAATTGCAAGCCTGTGTCTCTGCCCAGACTAGAGTGACAGAGCAACTGTCAGCTGGACAACATGCAGGAACTAGAGAGAAAATGGCTCCACCTACCATCATTCACAGCCTTGCGAAATGGATAAAGAAAATATATTTGCCCTTACCTGCTGCATTACAAGAGAATAGTAGACTCCCTTCTGCAACATGAGTTCACTGTGTGTTCCTTGTTCAACCACGACACCTTTCTCAAATCCAGCAATAGTGTCAGCAGTCCTGATGGTAGACAGTCTGTGAGCAATGACAATGGTGGTACGTCCAGCCCGAGCCTTACAGAAACACAAAAACCCCCCAATTTACAAATGCGCAAGAAAACAATACAGAAGTAAAACAAAATTATTTTAGTAACTTGTAATATAAACCAAAACTCCAATAATAATTCTTCCTTCTAAAAGCAAAGATTTTTTTTCTTCCTGGTTTCATGTTTCTTGTTTAGCAAAGGACACTTTCATTTAACTCATTTATGTACAAAAAGCCACATTAATTCTTTTTAGGCAACACAGGTATTAAAGACTAAAAAGGTTATTTGACTTTTTATGCAACTTGAACTGTTGGAGCTAAAATGCTCATAAAGTGATTCCATATGTATGCAAGGATGAGAAGGAAATGCAGTGGGAATAGTTAGATCTTTCTGAAAGTAAAGCTAGGATAGCAAGTATATAAAGAACATATATTTTCTTTATATACTGTCCATGCATATTTTTGGAAGTTCAACAACAGCATGATTTCTGACTTAGCAGGAAAGCACAGAATGGAGCACAGTTGGGGTCAGAAATGCATCTGAGGTACTTCCTAAAGCACACTCTCAGTCTTCTGAGACAAGTCAATTTGACAACAACCCTGCTGGGATTTGGTAGAGAGAGCTGCTGAAGTTGCAGTCAGCAGGTTACATGTTCCACCCCTCTCCAGCTCCCTCACACAGACCAGTGGCACACACAGCCCTCATGCAGCAAACTAACGTGCCAGCTTGCAACTGCTGTAGCGATCAGCTTCCCTTGTCCCTCACACCTAGAGCAGGTGGTGGCTTGGAGGCAGGAGGAGAAATCCAAGGGGACTTCAAGCAACAAGTATGCTCTGTGGTCCTGGAGCCTGCTGGAAGCTACTTGCTACATCACATGGGTACAGGAAGAAGGGCATGAAGATGAGGGCAGTTCATCTTCAGATGAATGCATCCACAGAGATTTGAATTCTCATCCTATGGCTGCCATCAAGTTCTCATGGATCTGATGCAAGTCACTCAAAGCCTGTCACAGGTCTACAGTGTGGTTTTCATGCCTGTGCCCTAACGTGTAAAGCCTTCACTACTGCAGCTGGGAGCTGTGATTAGAACAAGCAAAACGCTTTAAAAGACTCAAAGTTATCTGAAAAACAGCAGACTACAAGCAGGTGCACATCTGCCCAGAAACAGTGAGCACTCACAAGGTTAATATTTCTGCTCTTCACCTGTAAAAATAGTGAACAATATTAGCACCGTTTTTTCCACTCAGATGTGGAAAAGAAGTTTGGAAATCCCACTTGAGGACTACACTCGTGGACATCAAAAAGCTGTGAAAAGATTATTAAGATTATTCAGGGCTAATTTTCATGTGTTCTGGGAACATGCTGAAGGATGAGGAATTCTATATAGAACAGTCCACTTAATTGAGTGACCTCCCTCTATGTTATGCACTAAGCGAAACAAACTTCTAGAAAAAGTAAGTATTTGATCATGAAATTAAAGAAAATGCAGAAGAAAGAAATTTTGTCTGAAGCAGTAATCTTTTGTGTTAAATTCTGCAGTAATTATATCATGGATATACAAGTTAGAGTATATGAACATTATTTTCACAACTACATGTTACCTCAATACTAGTATCAGTAGAATCATGTGAATGTTACAGCTATGTTTTACCTCAGATTTAAATTGACTGGCAATGAAAACAGCAAATTCTGTATTTCCCTTGAGTCATACTAGCAATTTGCATCTCTCTGCATAACTACTGGAATGAAAAAGATCTTTCACTTAGTTTTTGAGAATATATTAAAATAAATACTAGACAAAAGAGAAAACACTGGAGCCCAATCATGAAGTTCTTTTTCAGCCAGAGCCTTTAGGTTCCACTGCAGTTTGGTGGAAACTGCTAATGAAAGAGGGCTGTGAGGAAGGTGTCATGATCAGAGACATGGGTACAAGCTCTGACAACTCTGCTGTGCAGCAACACCCACCCTAAGGCTGGGGGACTGATAAAAACAGGTTTAGAGCTGAGACTCTGATATTTGTAACTGGCTCTGCTTTTGTCCTGTGGTTTGCACTGTCTATGAAATTAAAGAAAATGGCTAAATCTCAAGAGCTTTCTGAAAATTATGAAGCAATTATTCAGCGAAGAACAAGTACTAGGAATATCATGTACATCATGTATACATTTCTATTAATCTACCTAAAAAAGGCTGTTCAGTCCTCGTACCTTGACATAAGTAGCCATCAATATTTGACCAGCAAAGGAGCAACTATGATTTGAGAAAGGGAGTGCAGGACACCTAAGCTGCAGTTCCACATGACTAAATGTCTTCTTAATTAGCAATAATGCAAACCCAAACCCCATGATTCCCATGTAAATTTTTCATAGTTCAAACTCCCTGTTAAAACACTGAAATTTATCATCCATCCAAATTTTGCTTTCTAATGTCCTCGATTTCAACAGAAACCTGCAATGAAAATTGTACATTCATTTTTCTTAAGTGTTGTTGCACCTTTTCATGGTAGCTGGTAGTTTCAGTAACGTGAATCCTACCTTATCGAGAGCTGCTTGAACTACGGATTCACTCTGAGTATCTAATGCAGATGTAGCTTCATCCAGAAGAAGAATCTTGGGATTTCTTGCTAAGGCACGGGCAATAGCTATTCGCTGCTTCTGTCCCCCACTCAGCTGAGCCCCTCTTTCACCTACCATGGTATTGAATTTCTGAGAAAGGAGAGAACAAAACAGAAGTTGTGGGACATCTCAAATGAAATTCTTACTCCTCTGTGCAAGGTAAATGCTCAGCTTCTAGACAAGAGGCAGCTTATTGAGCACCAGCGGAGGAAACATGGAACTGTATCTATTGAACCAGCCCTTAGCCAAGTCCCTCCTACCCCCAACTGCATACTTTATGTGCCTAACTTTGAACTCATGGTTCTTTAAAGAAATTTTTACTGCCTATTCAGAGAGTGCTCCAAATAGTGGGTTCTCTCAGACAAGTCTGCTAAAGATACTTCTGTATTTACTGAGGACTGTCTACCTTTCCAAAAGGATTGGAATGGTAAGGGACACACCAAGACCTGTAACGTTGCCTCCTGAACCTGAGACATCTCACTTGTAGCCATGGTTTGGTTCTTACTGTGTCACTTACTCTAAAGTGGCAAGTCTCAAAGTCCACTGTAGTCTTTTATTATACAGCTATTTAAGAGTAAATATGACCAAATAACTGAGAAGAGTGAACCTGGGAACACACGTTAGAAATGGCACACGCTTGAGAGATGGGGACCAGGCTCTCTAAAGCAGTAGAAGTATCTGAAATAAAATCTCAGGTTGGCACTTTTCCCACATTTTTTTTTTAAATTGCAGCAACAAAAGGAAGGACATATCCATTTATCAGGATGTACTTTCAATGATTGATCTCACTTCCCACCCCCATCCTGAAAGGAGTAAGGCACATGCTAATAAAGGGCTCAAAGGTGAGAGTCTCAAGCAGAGGGAGAGCTCAAGCTCCTAAAAAGGGTCTTGGTTCAGGAAATGCTTATTTACTTCCACCCAGTTCACCCATTTCCTATCAAATGTACAGACAGCTCCTCACAAAGGGTTTTGGATTTCTGGATCTTCTATTTAAAAGCCCAGCTCTTCCCATGCCTCATGAGATGGTTAGGGATGGCAATATAGCTGTGAAGATTCCTTTCTCCTGAGTTAATGCATTGACATTTCTTCCCAGACTTAGGCACAAGTACTTTGAGAGCAACCAAAGGCCCAATACCTAGTTGAAAATCTCCCTAAACTGAAAACTGTTAGAGGCTGTAAGACTATTTGGGTAGTTATACTACATCTTAAATTCTCATGTTCTCCCCCCCCTCAGAAACAGGACACTTGCCTAAAAGGCCCTTCTATTTGTACACTCAAAAGAAGTTCATGAACTTACATCAGGCAGTCTAGATATGAAGTCAAAAGCATTGGCTTCCTTGGCTGCTTGTTCAATTTCAGCATCAGAAATCTCTTCTCTGCCGTAGCGAATGTTCTCAGCTATTGTGGTTGCAAACAAAATAGGCTCCTGACTCACAATACCAATATTTTCTCGTAGCCACTTTACATTAAGTGTCCGAATATCCTGGCCATCTAAGGTAATCTGAGAGGAAAAGAGTATGTCAAAGAAATTGAGAAAATTCACTCTGTTCATAATAAAGCAACTAATTACTAGTCCTTTACTTGAGTATGTTACAAGGTCAAGAAAGAAAAAAAAAGTCTCTAGTACAAAATTATGTTGGATGAGAAGCTACAACTGCAGTTTTTCTACCCACTGCACAAGCTGAAAAATGGTGAGGAACAGCATAATCAGGTTGTGGCTTGCTTGGGTTTTTTTTTGTTTGTTTGTTTTCCCCCAGTAACCATCCTGTCCCCTCTGGTTTAAAGGCTTTCCTAGCTTCTTTGAATACTTTTTACCCAGTTCTCATGCCCCTGTGCCAGCTTGCTGTCCTCACAGTTGCAGCTACTCAATTGCCTGCATGGCTGTGCTTTACATCAGATCAAAGAAATAGTCCAAGTTGACTTAAAGGAAATGGAAAGTTATTCTGAACCTAGATAATTTGCAGTGTGGTTATATGGACATTGACACAGCAAAATGAGGCATTGGGGCAGGAAAGAACAGCCACAAACACTAAGTTTAAGAAATTAATTGATAATAGCCACCCTGGTACATTATGCACTGATAGTTCAATGTTTAATATTTGAAAAGCTTACCTACTTTCAACTAGCAATAGAAACTAGGTAGCATTCTTCAAATATCAATAATAAAAAGTATATTTTCCTTAAAAGAGTATTTTTTTTCTTTGGAAATTTCTTATGACAATTATTTACCATTTACTGACTGGATTTAACGTTTAGTGGTAAAACAGACACACAATGCATAACGATAGGACCTTTTGCTGTGGGTTAGTAAAGAGAGAAAAAATGAGCCCAGCTAACAACCATTTGAAACAGGAGAACTCTCTCCAGGTTTTAGTTTATATTCAATAAAAAGGAAGAAAAATACAGCAGAACATTGCTGATTATGCTTTGCTTAAAAAGGTTTGCAAAACTTTAAAAGTCAATTGTTGATAATTATTTTAAATTCAGATCTTGCTTATATCCAGAGGCTTGTGGTATTTGCTATTTGTGGTAATAGTGGTGTAGTATATAGTGGTTAGTACTGTAAGAAGGAGCAGAATAATGAAGTTAAGCCAACAGGAGAAGATATTTCATTTGAAATTGTGTAAATAAACAAGATGCAGAGACATGCTCAAATTCAGTAAAAATAGAAAACAAGTTTCAGTCAATATAGGAGACTTGTCCTTGCCCTAACAGCTCTCAGTTTTTACAGTTCACGTACAGACACTCACTTCTCCCTGGTCAGGATCATAGAATCTCTGCAGCAACTGAACAGTAGTGCTTTTTCCACAGCCACTGGAACCAACTAAAGCAATCGTCTTCCCAGTTTGAACTTTGAAGTTTAGTCCTTTGAGGATCTGGGAATAAAGGAAAAACAATCATACCTTAGTTTGACAAGTCTGGTTAAAGAACAGTCAAGATAACTAGCACTAATTCAGGCAGTAGTAAGGGCCACAGCCTGAAGGTATGGCTAATAAGTGTTAATAAGTTAATTGTACCTGATAATGTTCTGGAGCATTGATAGGAAAAAGGCTGCATCTATGTTTGTGAAGGGTACTAGTCTTTGAAACTGTATGGCTATATGCAACCTGCCCTTTAGGAATGGTCCCCGGATGCTTCTGGCTACCAAACCAAGCCTGGGAATTATTTGGAAAGATTGATAACTCAAACAGGCCAAGTTCATGCCAAGAAACATTTTAAGAGTTCCCTTGCATAGACCATTGCATTCCATTGCCTGGGAAAATTCCCCAGCATGCTCAAATCAACTAATATAGACACAGCCACAGTACTCTGAACTTGACAACCCATTTTCTCCAGTTTCTGTGATTTGGTAGCAGGCCTGGCACCTTCCATTCTCCTGCTGTCCTTTTCCAGTGCTTAGCCAATGGCATAATACTTAATTATGAATCTCACAAAAAATACTTTTCAGGTGCTAAGCATTATTACTGAGAAACAAACCTGCCTTCTCCTATTTTTAGAATATAAATGGCTGTTTTGACAAGGTCACTGCTGGAAAGCCATTAGTAAATCCCATTCTTCATTGTTAACAGCCTCAGCAACCTGGGAGTAGTTACAGATTAATGGCAGCTTTGTTTTGTTGCGATTTTCACATTTAGGAACATTTTACCTCAAAAGATGTCCATGTCATATACAAGTAATGCTGTGTAGTTGCCAAAATATTTGGTTGCTATGGGAACTTCTCTCGTTTATACCAGGATGATTTATAATTTTGCCTACACGTGTTTTTGCAACGAGAGATTAAAATAGTTGCAATATTCCTCTCCTTTCCCTGTCTTACATCCAGCAGGGTTTGTATCTCCAAGGACCTGATATCATGGTGCCTGCATTATCAAGAAAGAACTATATTCTGGATACCATAGTATCTCCATATGCAAATAGTTACAACCACATAACAGGATATTTCTAACTCTTTCATCAGGCAAGGTGTTGCTAGGATTAAAACTAACAATAACTAGACTCCTTAGACCCCTCTGATTTGGTTTAACGTGATCAGGGGAGATTATACTGTGTTGCATCAATTGCTTGAGAGATTGTGGGTAACTTCTACACACATCTGTGATTCCTTTCGGCTATATTAAATAAGACTGATGCTTTTACCACAGAGATCTGCTGACTCAGATATGGGAAGGATGACAACTATTTCCCTCCCATTTGGCATGCAGACCCATAAAACAGCTCACTGGCCTGAATAGCATTTTTAGAAAGAAGGATGAAGATTCCATTCTGTCACTTCGTATTTCTGATCTAAGAGGGCCAGAAGATGCATTGCACCAACTTCAGTTAGGGAGAAAGCCCAGCTCTGAATCTGCCCTTCAGTGCTCCAGTGTCCTGGAAACAGATTTGATGCCGAATGGGACAGACATCAGATGACTGAGGCAGGAAGAGACATCTGAAGAAATAGCCAGTGATATGAAGCTGTCCATTCTCACCACTAAATCAGAATATCCAACTTTTAATTGTTGGCATTTGAAATCTCTATTCCAATCTCTTCTTCATCAAGGAAGAAACAAAAGAAGCAAATTAATTTTTCTTTCACCTTTATCAAGGTTTTCAAAAGATTATAAACTAGAATATGGCAGAGAGGTCATAATAACTGTATCATGACAAAAGCAATTAAACATGACATGATGTACATGGGTCACTAAGGGAAATGAAACTGGCAAAGAACAGGACCACAGGTTATTGAACAGCAATTTTAACATCTGCCTGAAATAACTTTTGACTTCCAAATGTATATTTAGGACGATACATTCCAATCCATTTGATAGCATATTGTTGTAAGGCCTACTTCACAGATAATTTTTTACATGGGATATCAAAGCAACTCTGAATAACCTAGGAACTGGAAAAAGCAGCTTCCTGGTTTACTGTTTAAAGTCTGGAATCTTTAATGACAGACATTTTGAAAAACGTTTCTTGATTTATCCGAGTGCTTGTTCACAGAAATTCAGACTAGGAACAGCACATTATTAGATTTGTGCTGCAGAAAAGAATTGTGAGCAGATAGACAGTGGCAGTAGGTCTAGAGCTTTGTGCACTATTGGAGGAAAAATAATGCCCCATTCCCCCAAAATAGGAATGCATTTTATATTCAACAAAATTAGGCAAAAATACAGATATATGCTGAAGAACTTCAGTATATAATCTAAACCAAACACTCACTTTAACATCAGGTCTGGATGGGTAGCTGAAATGGATGTTTCTGAATTCAATTTCTCCTATGAGTTTGTCCGGTTTGTAGCCTTCCTTAGAACTGCTATCTATGAGACGTTTCTGAAAAGAGGATTTTTAAATATATTACTCTTATTTCACTTTTGGAACTGTTATTTCTGACAGATCCATTGTTCTTTACTTTCTCAGCTTCTGGTTTAAACTGTAGTACAGCATTGCAGAGCTTCTGCATTTTACTAGCAGGATGCTGAATACAGGGGAACATGTAGCTCTAAATTCTACTGTGATAAATACAGAAGACTTTGAAGTGCAACAAAATCCACAGCAGAACATCTAACTGCAGAACTTAACTGCACTATCGTGTAGCCAAAACATGGCCCTCAGTAATCTGTACAAGAGGATTTTATACTCACATCAAGAGGAATGGTGTAGCTGTTTCTCCATGAACTTTTTAGTTCTACTTATTTAAAATATTTTATATACAGAGATACGCAATTGCTGCATAACACAGCAAGACTAAGATAATAAAGTGGAAAACTTTTTCATAGCAACATCAGCACTACAGATTATTATTATTATTGCAACTTTTAATAGCAATACTAATCCCCTCCTCACCAATTCCCCACACAATAAACCACAGCTCAGCCAAAATTCTGCACACACCCTTTTTTAAAAAAAAAAATAAAATTATAGTGCTTTACTACTTTCCTCACAGAGCTGAAATTCTAATATTAGAGAAAGACCTCAACCACATATTTCAGATAAATATGCTATGTTTCCCAGCATTCATTGTAACAAAGGGCCTGTTTTCTTCGTACGAATGGAAATACTATGGATTTCTGTGGTAGACATCTGTACAGTCTATGGTTTTAAGGCTTTAGAGTGCTTTTATTACACCTCCCAAAGGAAAAAAAAAAAAAAAAGAGTCAAAGGGGAAGTTAGGTGTGAATGAAAGGCTTGTATTTTATGTACTTAGATAGTTACCTTATTGATAATTTTATATACTTCATAGGCAGCCCCACGTGCCTTAGCCACGCTCTCCAGATTGGGTGCTGCCTGGCCCAGGGAGAAAGCTCCAACAAGTACAGCAAAGAACACCTGTAGGAGATGGAGGGGAGCGTCACAGTTGATGATTACAGTGTCACCAGTGCCCAGAGGTGCACTTGAAAGACTGTGGCTTTTAACCCTTTTCAGGAAAATTAAACCCAAAAGATGCATCCCACAGTTGCTCATGTCCAGTCCCCATTTTCCTAGGGTAAATGGTAACTTCTGACACATGCCTTTGCGGTATGAATTACTTTTCTTTTTAATGTTCTTGCATTTTCTATTATGTACAAATATCTCTGTTGTTTTCCAGATGTTCTCAAAGTTAGGAGGCTCAAAAAATTTAGTCCAGATTTTCTTAATGCACAATTCACTTAAAGTGCTCTGAAGAACCATAACGAGGAGAGCTCATCAGAAGTAACTCAAGTGTGAAAGTTCAGCATGTAGCCAAACTTCTGGTGATAAGATAGCTAGATATCCTCAAACTATTACAAACATAAGACATATTGAAAATATAAGGTAAACACACACAACTAAACAATAACAGAATGCACAGAAGACACTGTGGCTAAATGAGATCTTGAGAACTTCCCAGGACACATTCAGCACACCAGTGGAATCCACTTCATCTCTGTGTAGACATAAATCTGTTGGCAGTCCAGATGACTTCTTAACCACTTAAGTTGCTCATCCTATTCTACAAAAAGAGTCCAAGACAAATGGGAAAAGTGCAGATACTTCCGCCTTTGCATTGATTAGGGTGGGAATTCAAGGTGCTGTGTTCAAACTTGCTATATCAAAAGCTAGGCAAAATTAGTATCTTCCAGTTCTTTTATAGTGAGTCTGTAGTAGCTAATTTAGCAAGCACATGGCAGAAAATAGATACACCACTTGTGTAACTATTTTTCTGAAGTTACAGAACATTTTTCAAAGCTGCATTGATGTACTTACAATTAACACCCGACCAATGTCATAATGTTCATCCTCAGCAGTGAGCTTGGTTCCATACCAAAATGCAAGCGCATAGGACCCAAAGATAAGAAATTGTGAAACACCTAGAGATGTGTTGGTGGTAATAGATTTTTTCACTCCAATACGTTTAGCTGTCTCTAGGTTAGCATTGTATCTGAAAGTGCATAAGGAAACCATTAATTCAACAGATACTACATGCCATTCTGATTGCTATTTCCCAACACCCTTTTCTTAATTAAAAGGATTTATGCAATAAAACTAAATTCTCAAAGAGAATACAGATTTTTAATTTTTTCAACTATTAGAACTACTAGGGATGTAATTCATTTGAATGAATCTGCTCTGACATACACTGTTAACATTGGCATACTGTTATGGAAAACATATTTAGAACAATTGAGCATCATGACTGTTACCATGATTGAAGACATGATACCACTTTTGAACCACTTGTTTCCATTAATCCTGAAAGGAAACCTTGAAAAGGTTTTATCAGAATTATCTATCAGAGGAAAGGTTTAGCTTTCCACATTTAAAAATGGCAAAATAAAAATTAAAGCCCTCAACAACCCCAGGCACTAGGGAAGGAGGCAAATGAGAGAGAGCATTCCCTCTGACATCAGTTATCCTCTTGCTGGTCATTCTGGGAAGTCAAGTATCATCCCTCAGGTTACTTTACTGATTAATATGGCAATATAGGAAATAAGTGGACACAGAAGATCAGTATAAAGACTGACAAGTTCAATGTGAGAAGTTTTTTTTCTAAGGATACTTCAATCAATAATCTATAGCTTACAGCTAATAGCTTTCATTTACTCAAGCTCATTATGTAAAGCGCAGCATTAGAATTGTGAATCTTTTTAATTCCAGTGACATGTTCAGCAGCTTGTACTCCCCTCCCCCCCAAGTATATATTTTCCATACAACACATCCCCATAGCAGGGTAACATCGGATTCAGTGAGCTGGGAAACAATTTAAAAACAGTGCATTAAATTTGTTCATGTAAATTTCTCACATGCCATTAATGCTGTATTTCTTAGTCAAATATATTTAAATGTTCTGACTTGGTTGTGCTCTTCAAAACAAACCCTATCTTTGAGTCAGCAGCATCATAGGTCTTCCAGGGAACTGGGTATTGGATTTGAGCAGTGTGACAAATACATGTGAACACTGAACTACAGAGTAAAAGCCACACCATTGCCACAAATAGAAGATGAGCAAAGGTCCCTTGTAAGAGCAAATGTTTGTGGTCAGTGGAGGCACTGCGCAGTGAAAGGATGATCTAACTCTAAGACCAGCATTCAAGAGCTGTGTAGGAGTCACAGTCCACTATCTGCAAAATGTCCTAGTTAGCTCCTGGTAGGAGTTTGCCTGCCCCTAGTAGATGTTTCTAGGAGAGCATCACCAAGGGTTTTGTTTTTGTTTGTTTGTTCCCCCTCTCCCTTTTATTTATTTTTTACATTAAATGGAGGTAGAGCTGTAGAAGAGGCTGACTGGTCAACCATGGAAAGGAAAGGCCTTACTGGTATGGAGTTACTCAGGTATCAGTTGTTTGTCTTTAGACAGTTTTTTTAGACACGTAGTGTCTGCCATGGGATTTGCAGACACCTCTAATTGCAGAAGATGGAGAGGAGAGGGGACAACTGATCTAGATCATCTTAGGGCTTTTTTTGCCTTTACTGTGTAAGCAGAAAGTGTCTTAACACTGCTGCATCTTAAGGACAGTTGCCAGTAAGCAGGATACAGACCTATAAGATAGTCTGAGCTCAGTCCTTAGAAGGAGACAAATGCAGGAACAGGCTGTATGACACTGAGCTAGGACTGACACCACCTTAGCAATTTTGGACTAGACAACAGCAAACATAAGAGTTGAAAAAGACACAAGAGTTTAATGAATCAGATCTTCTGGGTTGTCTTTCCTAACTGCACAGAATTGATGATGCCCTTTATTTGTATATTGAATGTTATTGTTTCAGCTTGTTGAGTTATCTGATATATACGCAAGTTTGTGGTCATCCACAACCATCTCATTTTTTAGATGCGACTAGGGCCAACTTGGTCAACAAGTGTTATTTCAACTAATTAAACTATTGTTTAATTGTGATTAAACAATAATGTGTAAAAAACAGTAATGTGATTGTACTTAAGGCTGTTATCCAGTGTAGCTTAAATATAAGATAAAAAAAAAATCAGAAAACAGCACACGTGTTCTATATGTTAAACAACTGATCACATGCTCTACTGTGACTACTAGGTGTAGGTAACCTTCCCATCACTTTCACATTCAGCTCAATTCCAGATCTCAATCAGGGAGAAATTTTAATCTATGCTGCAGTGATAATACAAAGTATCCTGTATTCACTGATTAGGTCTATTCACACTTTTTTTTTTCAGGTGATTTGTCCACATACCAGAAAGATAAAATGACACTAAGGAGAATCTCATTCACTTGTCCCTTAAATTAAAACAAAACACCAACAAAACAAACAAAAAACCCAGAAACCAAATCCACAACTAAATTCCTTTTCCATAGTTTCAAGTATAATTATTAATTAAAAACTTACTTTTCTAATGCCTTCTGCTGTCCATTGAAAGCCACAACAGTCCGGATTGCTGTCAAAATTTCTTCTGCCACAGCTCCTGCTTTGGCATAAGCAGACAGCTCTTTAGCAGTAAGGGATGCCAGGAGCTGGAAAGTTGAAAACCAGATGTTATTGCTGCCTACAGAAAGCATACACATGAGATTTTAGGAAAGTGGAAGTCAGCTCCTCTGAATTTTCCCCAAATTCAGCTCAGTTTATCACTGCATCCTCATTATGGTCAAATGCTACACAAGCATCAGGTGAGCCTCATGACTGATCCACTTTCCTCCCAAGCTACAGCCAGCCATGAACTCCATTATGAAGTATGGAGGGTCAGGGAGGTGTGCCAGGAGACACTGAAATAAGCAGGTCAAATGCTTTACAGCCTCTTAACAGTCTTCTTACTAGCTTATTTGAAATGCTTTAAGGAAGAAAAAAACCCACATAGAATCATATACAAGTAGCCACTTCAGAATATACACTGCATCAATTAATGTGGCTACAACAGTACAAAATGGGAAAATGTTTTCCTATCTCAAAGTGAAACCTCTCCAGATATTTCACTGATTTATATCACTATAGTCTGCAACAGCTGTATATATGTTCTAGGATCTACTCTGTACACAGTATACAACTTGGGAAATAATTTGCATGTGCTACATGTAAGTGCAGATGGAATGAGCTTGAAAAGCATATGTTGGGAGAGAAAAGCAAGGGTCACAAACACGAGCCTGGGCTTCCCCAATGCTCTGCATGAGGAAATCACTGTTCAAGGAAGATGCTCTGATGCATATCACCCTCCTGTCACATGGCATAAAGACAGAATATGCAGACAGATGGAATAGGACTTAAAAGTATGTGCTTGGGAATCCAGAGAAAGGCTTCAAAAAGAACAAAATGGGGCCAACCTCCCAGCTTAGAAATCACACTAATTTTCTTCCATTCTCTCCCCTTTCCTCTGCATAATAGTTGCAATGTTTTTCTTGTCTTTATTAATCCCCACACACTTACAGTTGACCAAACTGCTGCTGATGCAGCCAGAAGAGGGCTGACTGACAAAATCACCAGTGTCAGCTTCCACCCGTGGATGAATCCTATAATAATCCCTGCCAGAAATGTGGTAAAAAACTGTAAAAATATACAGATCTTGTCTCCGATGCCTTGGTGGATGGTGTTGATGTCCCTTTAAATAGAAATAAAGACAGACTTGTTAGCTTGGAACGCCTTTCATTGTCACTCCTTCCCCCTCCTTTCATGTTGTGTGGCCTAATGTCAGATACTTTGCCATTTCCTAACAAGCACAGTGAAATTTCTAGGCACAGCTACCGGACTGTACCATTAGGATCTTCTGCGGCTAAAACACAGCAGGAACCTCCTATTTTTAAGGGTTCATTTTCCATATTGTTCATCATTAGCTGATGTTTCTATGCCCTGTCACTAAGTCACAAATTACCTAGTTCCCCTGTTTGATATCCAAACGAAGCAATACAAGTGAACAGGCAAGCAGCCTCCTCACCCAACATGGCCATCTACAGATGATTTCTTCTGCTCAGCTCTGATGCATTTTATGTTCTTAATTTTGGCTACAATCCCAGATGAATGGTTATCTCCATTCCATCAGAACACTATTTGGAATAACCAAATATAAATTTCCTTCTTCATTTTCTCCTCCCAGAACATACAGATATCAGAGTTGTGAGTGGTTTCATTTAAGCTTCTTATACTTTTAAGGGCACAGCTCTGTTCAAAACTACTCTAAAAATCCAGAGAAGAAATACTAAAGAAAATTCTGCTCATGCATATATCCCATAGCATCTTGAGGCTTACAGTCCTCATCCCTAAATCTAAGTTTATGGATAAGCTCCAGAAACTGACTGGACAGAGTCCAGCCTGAGATCTGACTGGATGCAAGTACGAGTTCATTTCCATTAAATAAAATATCAGAGCTTTCAGTGTTTGTAATTTAGGTGGAGACACGAGAGGTGTTTATCTAGTACTGACTGCCATGCACTTCATGGACATTAGAAAGCCAATGCCAGGCATTTCAAAGCAAAAACCCTTCCAATGCATATATCACAAATGGAGATGAAAAGAATAATTAATTTCTTAGTCAGAGAACTTTAGGTGTGTTTTTTTTTTTTTTTTTTAACCTCTGTATAGGCTGTTCCACAGCAACAAATAGCAGTTTTCTTTTAAATGTCATACTTAGGTGTGGGGGTGTTTAAAAAAAAAAAGAAAAAAAAGCAGAGCCCTCACTCTGTCAGTCTGGTGTTCAGCATTCCTATCTGGGTGGTATCAAACCAAGCCATCTCCTGATGGAGCACTGCAAAAAAGAACTTCTGCCGGATCCTTGCTGCTTGCCTTGTAGCAGCAACCAAAAACGTCCATACTTGGATGGTGCTCAGGACCAACACAGCAAAGCCAATTCCCACATAATAGTAAGCAAACCTGTAATAAGGGAACAAAAGTCCATGTGACTCCACTGTATCTCATGAGGCAAGTTAGACACACAAAGCAACAACTAGTCTTGATTTATCACACCAAATTAAATACTGAAGCCTGTGATGCAGTCAGGAAACCTTTCTGAGAAGGCAAATATTTGGCTTCTGCTCAAAGAGATAACATAGTAAAAGAAAAACTTCCAATACTCTACTAACAAGAAAACTACAAAGACTCTTACTTTGTCATTTCACCTTCTATATCCACACCTGGAACTGATGGGCAGCTGGAACTATTTACTGAAGTATCTGTGAAAGGGAAATAAAAAATTGCAATGTTTCTGAAAGTGTTCTATGTAGAAGTTAATTAATGGCAATACGGGGTCTTGCAAAAAAACAATGATTTGGCAAATGTCCATTTACATTTAAGGAATTAGTGCCCGATAACTGATGATATAGAATTTGGTCACGGTCCTTACTACCTCACCAAAGTTGAAGTTCATTCATAAAGAGCACATCCAATGCATTGGTTTTGTCCTGGTCTTGTCATTAAAGATTAAAATGATTGGGTTATTTCCAGTGGGATGAACGTGCGTCATCATGTACTTGTTTAGGTGTGTACCCATGCAAAGTCTCAGGGTAAAAAAGAATCTTAGCCCCTGTAGCAAAATATAACCAATAGGTATAGAAGCCCAATTTTAGCTTTTTACCATTTGATTCCATGCCACTTAGTACAAAGCTGTTTGTCATCTCTCCAAAGATAATGATCATAAGGGGCATTCCAGTACCATTTGCAGCAGCTGCGATCAAACCAACCACCATCAAAAGGACATCCACCCAGTCAGCATAGCAAAACTATGTGAGCATTAAAAAAAACAAAACAAAAAAAAGAGAGAAGAAAAAGTGACATTACACTTGACAGTTCATGTATTTGCTACAGTACAGCAGACTTAGAGAACAGCTTTGTTTCCACCAACGTATTCTAAAGCAGTAACATTCCAGCTGAAGGTAAACATCAGAACAAGAATTTTGTAGCAGCCGAACACACCTTTAAATCAGTACTCAGCAAGGCTGCTTAGGGAATACTGGGAGAACACAGATTCTCCATTTGGAAAAAACTACATGTTTTTAAGTGATGATGACCTTTGTACAATATATTGTTTTGTATTCCATTAAGTTACATATTTACTAAGCTAATGTCTTCACAATGCAAATAAGAAAGTTATTGACCAGAACCTGGCTTATATCTACCAGCATAAAGTGTTTTTAGCAGAGATAGCTATCTTAAGGCTTGTCTAACAATGTTGAACATTTGTCTGGTATAAAGAAGGATGTGAATCTAAACTGCTAAAGCTATCCTAGGATTTGGTTAATCTGAAATCAGAGCATTTTATTCCTGACTGTCCTAAGCATATTACAAAGTGTAGGCAGACAGGGATAAACTAGAGAATAATAAAACTTCTCTTGTTCTAGGATAAGCAAGTCCACATGTAAGAGCTACTTGGGAATAGCTGTTGTATAGAAAACTGACACAAAACATACTGCTGGTTCAGAGAGCAGATCCCTCACATGTCATATACAGGATAAGCCATTTACAACCAGAGGTAAGGCAAGGGCTTGTGCAGTATGTATGTCCTAGAACAGCCTCAGCAGGAGTGAGTTTCATCTTCAACAGCACTAAGGTTGAACTGCTGTCAGTACTACTAATCCACCAACAGGGGAACCTGACATTAACAGGCCAAAACTTAAAGAGGTCTAGAATCAGTAGGTCTCAAGCTTTTTCATTGCCTATTAGACGCAATTCATAAGCAACTCACAATGACAAAGAAAAAAAAAACAGATCTTAAAGCTAGACACTAACCAATTCAAAAATGCCAACCATTCGTTTCTCTGACTTCTCATTTTCTTTCCTAGAGGAAAACACAAAAGACTAATTAAGATGAGGTTTGTTTGATTTTTTTTTTTTTTGAAACTGTACTAAACTCTTCTCCTTTCCCTGCCCCCATACACCTTGTACACCAGCAGCCAATGCTTAAGTTCAAATAATACCTACATTTTTCCCTCGGGCTTTAATCTGTCACTTTGTTCAGGATGGTCTTCATGTTGGAAAGAAGGATTGTCATATCCCTTGCTAGCAGATTCTATTAAATAAAAAACAGACTTCTTTTACCATAATAATCTAACTATTGCACCATTTTTTTGCATCTTTCACTGCTGATTCTTTTACATTTAAAGATAGTTTTTCTCACATCCCTGGAAGGGCCTGGTGAATTTTTCCTGAAACTTCATTTCTATTCAGTTCACCTTCACTCCAGAAAAAAAAGCTTTCACTTCCCTTTCCAAGATGCAAGCAAGCTTCATTTCTATAATTAAAATATATTTATACAGAAAGACTATCAAAGACTGAAAGACTGAGGTAATTCTTCACACATGTGAACGCAAATGGGAAGTCCTCATTAAATGAGTAATTTGCTGATAGTGACGATTATAATTGCTACAGGTAACACAGAAGAGATGGAAGTTAACTAAAGAAACATGCCTGCCTGTAATAACCATCTTCATTATTTCTTTCTATGGCAGGAGTTGCCACATGTCCCACTTTCTTTGTGCTAGGGGCTTCAGAAACCTACACGAAAGAGAAGTCCTACCCCAAGAATTTTAAAATTCTAAATGCATAAAGGGAGATATAAGTATATAGAGAAAGTGATGAGCAACCATTGTAGGGAGCCAGCTGTAAAACATGCAGGGAGAAAAGGGGCTCCCACACTAGCCACTCCCTATTTAAGTCACCTTAACTTTAACTGCTGACTCACTATGAATAGAATTTTCTACAGAGTTGTTTTTTTTTTTTTTTTAATGTCATTCGGTCTATAATGACTGGTTTAGACAACCATTTAAAAGCAATAATGTGTTTTCAGCTTAGCTTATCCCAGTAGCATTTTCATGCCTAGGTTAGGAAGCTCCTCAAGAGTTTTACCCAGGTAAATGACTTTTGTTGAAGTTGATGGAATGATTCACACAGA
Organism: Formicarius rufipectus; assembly: GCA_013399695.1. Taxonomy (NCBI): domain Eukaryota; kingdom Metazoa; phylum Chordata; class Aves; order Passeriformes; family Formicariidae; genus Formicarius; species Formicarius rufipectus. The sequence goes on from VXAU01004955.1 coordinate 142,834, forward strand.
AACGTTTCATAGGTGTGGCTTTAGTTTAGTGGAAACTCCTTGTGTTATCTCCTACAAAACCACTATTGCATTAAAGAAAGCTTTACAATGCATCTTTAGATTCAAAACTGTGGAATATATTCCTCAAACACACATATGGGTGTTCATGCCTACCAGCATCAGAGAGGTCCTTCTCTGTTGAATTTACAAAACGGTCCTTCATTGTTCTTCCTTGTTGTATATTTATGAGAAAGTCAGATTAACTAAAACCTGCATTTAAAAATCAACACCTAGAATTAGTAAGTATTTAAAGAGGGTGGGTTTTTCCATGACTCATTATATTTTGGTCTCAACTTTATTCTACTTAACAACTAAAAAGAAAATATGTAACAGCATGAAAACGAGAACTCCTATTAATGAGATACTAAGAACAGTTCACAGTTTTACAAGGGGACCTGGCCCACTAGACTGTTTTATTAGTCTTTCATGCTAAATCCTCAGATGACACAGAAATTATTGTGGATGATCTATTACAAAATAGAGGGTTTTCATCATTACTTTATGTTTGATTAGAACTAATTGAGCAGTCATAACATGGTCATTATTACAATAATAAAGACATACACTCATTATGCCACATGGTACCAGGAGAGATTTAGAGGCAGTAAATGACTGGTGCTCCAAGTCTCCCTACACTTTTCTTGATCTTTTAAATATACTGGTTTAAAAAACAAACAACAAAAACACTCCCAAAACTCCAAGCAAAACACCACACAGGAATTTGATGAAGGCTAAAGTAATAACAACAACAAAATGCCCGACCTCACGTTAATACATAATTTCTTTTAACACACTTTTCGGTCGTCTTCTGACGGTGCTTCTCCCCTGACTCTGTTTCAGCTTACCTGCCCACCCCCACGGGCTCCGCAGCTCCCGCAACCCGCCCCGATCCGGGCGGCTCAGCCTCTCCCGAGCCGGTTTTATAGAGGCGGGCACCGCCCTCCCGCCCCCCTCAACCCTGCTCGGGTTTCAGGTGGCGATCGGTGCCCCCGCCGGAGATGCTGCCCGGAGCCTCCCGCCCTCTGCGGGCCCCTGGGAACCCGCACCCTGCCTGGAGCATCGCTCCCACCCTGAGCGCTACTGAATGGCCGCTATAGCGGGAGGTCACTGGAGGTCATCCAGTCCAACCTCCCTGTTCAGGCAGAGTGCCCTAGGGCAAGTTGCCAACTCAGAATTGATCCAGAAGGATTTTGAATATCTGCAGGGAAGGAGACGCTACAACCTCTCTGAGCAACTTGTTCCAGTGCTTGGTCGCCGACACAGTAAAGTTCTTTCTCATGTTCTGGTGGAACTTCCTATGCATCTGTTTCAGCCCATTTCTTCTTGTTCTACTGCCTGGCACTACTGAGAAGAGCCTGGCTCCACCCTCTTGCAGCCTCCTTACTTACAGACGTTGATAAGATGCCCTCTTGGTCTTCTCCACCTTAAACACGCTCAATTCCCTCAGTCGTTCCTCATAAGTAAGGTGCTCCAGTACCTTCATCATCTTCATAGCCCAATGCTGGACCCACACCAGGAGCTCCATGTCTCTGTTTTACTGAGGAGCCTAGAACCAGATGCAGTCTCAACATTAATTAAACTAGAAGAATTTTAGTTTAGGAAACTTTCCTGCTAAGCAGAGGTGAGGTGTAATTTGAATGAGTCTCTTGTCCAAGGAAACATTCATGCTTGCAAAAGCCGTCTGCAAGGTTATTCCTCATTTGCAGAACTGCAGCACTGCAGCACTGCATCTGGTGAATTTCAACTAAGTAAAGATATATGGAGGAATTTGAACTGAGAAAAGTTATTAAAAGAAGTGTTTTCCTTTTTTCCTACTTCTAAATGGCATGAAGATCAAAGCCAGCTAAACTCATTATTATTTTTAAAGAAGCTAAGCATCACATTTTGCTTATTTATTTTCCACTTGTTCCCCACAATTTATGCGGGGTTATGTTTTATCAAAATTAAGAATTTTTTTTGTTTAGGGTTCGTTTAGAGGGTAATTGGCTTTGGTTTGGTTTTTGTTTTTTATTTGGGTTTTCTTGTGTTTATTTTTTTCCCTCTGAGGAAATCAGGTAAACAAATTTGTTTTTCTGCACAGCCTTAAAAATAACAGTTCTTCAGCTTCCCTCTGGCACATATTATAGTCCATAAAATTGCTTCTAGTAATGCCTTTAGTGATTATGAAAAATAAACTTCTAATTATTTTTCCATCTACTCAAATGCCATTATTCCAATGCTGGGTCCTAAATTATTTAACTAGTTACTCAGGTGAAGTTATCCTTGAGTAACAAGTTCAGGACTCAGCCCAAGTGAAGCTTCCATTCGTTTTTCTGCCTTCTGCACAGAGTTCAGATGATGTTAAATACATTGGTTGTGACGCTCTGGATAAACTTCAGAAGAAAAGGCATTATTAGGTATTGTTGTCTCCTGCCCACTGGGACCTTTTATGTTCACTTGGAGTGAAACTCCTACATATCAGAACTATGACTTTTTAGTGTTTCTTATCTCATGAACAATACTCAGGTGTTGTATTACCAACTTATATTTTATATTAGCTATATATATATATATGTAATTTTTATTAGCCTGGAAAAAAGAAGGTTAAGGGTCGCCTTATCACTCTCTACAATGACCTGACAGGAGGTTGTAGCAAGGTGAGTGTCGGTCTCTTTTCCCAAGTAATAAGTAACAAGCAACAGAGCAAGAGGAAATGGCCTCAAGTTGCACCAGGGGAGGTTTAATCTGGACACCGTGAAAAATTTCTTTGCCACAGATTTTGCCAAACATTGGAACAGGCTGCTTAGGGAACTTGTTGTGTCACCAACCCTAAAGGCATATAAAGGTGTTAAGCTGCAGGCCTAAGGGACATGGTTTAGTGATGGACTTCACAGGGCTGTGTTAGTAGTTGAACTCAATGATCTTAGAGGTCTTTTCAAACCTAAATGGTTCTATGATTCCATGATTCAGTATTAAGCCTGTATTATGCACGTGCATTTCCATGTTCTCTGTTCCGAAATTAATGAAAGGCTTTGGCAAACTTCAGAACTGTATGCAGTATTTCCTTCATAAAACAACAGTTTTCTTTCTTATTTATCTCAATGAGAGTGAGAACATGTCTTCAATCACATCTCAGTTTTTTGTTAAAACAGGTGATAAACTGTTATTTTCAAAATAAATTATTTTTGCATTTAAAATTCTAGATATAGGACATCTCACTAGAAAGCAAATACCTGGTGTGGTACTGAGAGCACATAGATAGCAAAGTAGAATACAGGTAGCATGTACAAAAAAATCCCTTGGACCGGTTTTCAGAGCTGCTTAATACTCACACATCTTAGTTGTCATCACTGGCAGTTGGAGTATGGTTGGTACCTCCAAAACACAGACATTTTCAGTTATGAAAGCTTTATTATCAGTTATTGACACACAGTAACTGTGAAGTGTCAACTACAATTCATATCCATTGCTCTACTTACCACAGGCCTGGTAGGAAAGAGGCCCAGAGTTCCCCTGCATAGAAATTTGGTACAAAAAGGGTGCATGAGATGAGCAGGGCAAACAACTGATCATGCAGAAAAGAGAGTTATGAGGTGCTGAGAAGAAATTTGTTTTCTTCTCTCTCACTTCTTCTGTTGGAAGTGATGCTATACTCCATACAAATAAATGAAAATCTTCAAAGGGGGGAAAAACCCAAATTATAAACCAACTAGATTAAAACAGAAAACAAAAAAAAGGAGGAGTAAGAAATGGTCTCCTGGAAAAACATTCCCCATCAAAATTTCTGAGGAACATGGACTGATAGTCTAATTAGGGCAAAATATTCTGTGCATGAGTACAAAATAAATTAGTATATTCTGACATATTTGCAGAAGCAAAAATTCTGGACTGAAACAGGTGTGACAAACAGAGAATACTCCCATCAATAAAAGTAGTTAGAGAAACAACACAAAAAATTGTAGTTTACAATAATGCCCTTGTAATTTTGGGGGGAAACACATTATAATAAGATACAATGCAATTTGGAGAGGAAATACTATTTCTTCTTTTATCAAGAATATTTGTGTATCTTTGAAAAATACTAGCTGCATCTGAGAAGTATCCCATTCCAAACAGCCAGTACACACCCATGCCCCCACGTTTGTTTCATCTGTCCAAAAGTGGTCACTGACAGGAAGAGCAAAATTAAACACAGTCAAGTATCTTTAATTAACACCAACCATAACTGATGGTACTAGAAAACACATCTACTATAAACAGCTATTAATCCTAAGCATATTATTTGAAAAAAAGGCAAACAAAACACCCTGCCAGAAAAATCCTGTAACACCAGCTGCAAATGACAACTCATTTCCCAAGAAAAGCATTAATCTCAAAAAGAATGCAACACATGGTATACAAAGCAAGTAGACACCCAACTTTATTGGAATGATTCCTCAAAATAAGAGTAAAATACAAAGATGATGTAGTGCAATTTTAAAGGTGTTTAGCTCCTTACTGCTTTTTGACTCCTGCAACAGACCAAAAGAGCAGCAGAAAAACACTTAACTTGCACCCAGAAGCCACATGTGGGGAATCAGGGCTAGTATTTGACCTGTTCCCTTAATTACAGCTGATCACCTACATGTTTCATGCAGCTGGGTTTTCTTCTTTATTTGTCAGAAATCAGTCCAAAAATGGAAAATTGGTATTGTAGGTTTTAGGAGTGAGTCACCATTAGCTGTTATCAAATCCCACATGTCTACAACAGTTGAGGGACATGTGTATTGTACTCAAGTTCAACAATAATATTATTAGTAATCATTGGTAGTCTTGGTAGCTGTAGTCATGGCTCAGCATTTGAAGTTAGGTGATTCGGTCGTATTTTGGTGGGAACAAAAGGAATGGCTCATTAAAGAGGGCAACTAACTAAAATGTAGTTCTCCAAACTGAAACAATGGTACAGGTATACTGCTATAACACTAGCAACTGCAGAACTATTGGGAGTTTGGTGCAGTGGATGGAGAAGGTCTGGCCAGAGGAAATTGTTGGAAAAATTAAAAATCAGGTGAAGAAATATGTCCAAACACTGGAACTTTCTGAGAAAGACTGAGCTGTTGTTTTCCAAAAGTCCTAATGCTGTAACCAAGCAAAACCATTGTTTGTAGTTTCCCAGAAACTGAGGAGCAGGAACACATTTGATTCTTTTAAATTAAACTGTTGAATCAAAGATAGATATTTAATTATAACAGTTTCTAATGAAAACAACTTGCAAGAATTTATTGAGGCTAAAATAAATGGTTTTACAAGTTCTCTGTAGTACACATTTTCTCAGAGAACAAAAACAAGAAAATGCATTTTGTTCTCTCCTATGAAGTTTGCAGGTCTGATTTAAGTGGCACTTAAGTGGTAAGCATGAAGAATTTGGCAGAGTCACTATAATCCTTCTTGTCTTTGAAAAAAGATCAAATTAATAAAAAATCAACGGGGTTCATTCTTTTTCTAAAAGAGAGATAATAACATTTTTTTCTCTTCTAAGTAATAGAGTTGTACAAGTAGTAAGATCATAGTAAGGACAGAAGGCCATCTTTCTGATGAACACTTTGTGTACCTTAAGCAGGAATATTGATAGAGCTCTATAGAGATAATTCAGAGGACTGGATGTCATTATGAACATATTTCAGAAAGATATGGAGAAAGAAAGGGAAAGGGTGGAGGAACTGCCTTACGTAAGCAAGTTCTTAATTCTAGGGCTTTCCCTCTGTATCAGGAGAAAGACAGCCAAGGAGTTTTGGTCCATCAGACCAGGAGTATGAGGTGGACAGTACAGACAGGTAAAAAATGCCTCTTGAATTCTTGGAGAGTCCCAGGAACAGAATTTCTTTCGAGAGGTCAGAGAAGTATCTGGAGATGGGCTTTTCTACATTTCATTGTAAGAATAGAGAGGTCAGGGAAGAAGACTTGCATTTAAGTGTCAGTGATTTTATGAAGTTCATGATTCTTTAGAAAAAAGACAGGATTGATAATAAAATAGAGAAAAGTATAGGATTGTTGTTAGTCATGGAAAGGCAGTCGAAGGGCAAAAGGGATAAAAAGTACTGGCAATTAATACAAATTTGTTATTGTTTTGAAACACAAATAAGAGATCTTTCTTTTGTGCAGAAGCACAAGATCTCTGTGTGGGAATAATCTTTCAATAAGTAGAGGTTGGGAAAGACTTTGTAGGCAGATTTTCTTCAGAATAGCGTCTAGGAGATATACCGGAAGAGAAGCTGAACAGAATCCAACAGTGTCAAACTGCAGTGAAAAAAAGAAAAATTCACAAAAGCATAGAAGAGTCATATGTGGAACACATTGAGTAGTGTTTTCTCTGTGTAGCACTGTTAAATCCTCAGCTAGAGTGCTGTGTCTAATTTTGGTTGTTTCAAGAAAAATGAGGCTGATAAGAATTAGGGAAGAAAGCAAAACTGAAGGCCTGCAAAAGACATGACCTCTGAGGAAAGACAGATGGAATTGGGTTTGGTGTAGTGGAAAACATTTAATTAATTTTAGAAAAAATCTGAGACACTGCTGTGAAACCAATATAATCCAGTGTCTGCTATGTGTCCTCTGGTACTGAATTACAATAAGGAAGACAAAGCCCCCAGGTACAATGAAAATGGCATTAACTCCATGGATAAACACTGCACCAGATTACTGATTAAATTGCTGAATTCTTTCTTTTTTTTTTCTTCTTTTTTTTTTTTTTCCCAAGTCAAGCAATTGTCTACAAGATAGAATTTTGTATAAATGATTTTACCTTGAAGGTTGGTGAAAGATGAAATTGTCTTCTGATATCTTTATCAGCTCTGTTTTCTCTGTTGTGCTGATAAACATAATGAAGTACAAGATTGAATAAAAGTGTAACATCCTGTGATTAAAGACATGAGGTTAGCTATGAACTGAGTCTGTGGAAAAGCTGGGAACAGTTTTGGTGAAAGATGGGAAAGTCAACAAATGGTAGAGTGACTATACAAACTAGTCTGTATCCTGGTTTGAATCATTAACATGGAATATATATTAATTGCCAGGCTTCTTTTGGAGTGTATCAAGTAGCTCACTTTCAGATGAAGATGGACTTTGGTTTTGATAATAGTTTATTTCTGAGTCTTCTTCCAAGAACTAATTTTTCTAGAACAGTTTTGGCTCTTTTTACCTTCTGCTTGTCTGGAACATTGTCCTTGTGCCTTCATTTTTGCACTGTCATTATACATACTGAGGCTTGCAATGCATATCCTTAACTTTATTCTATAAAATTATTTCTCTGTGTTCTTGCTTTCCGTATAATGTCACTGTGATACAGCTCTGCACTCATACACAGCACTATGGATAGTTAAAAGACAAGAACTAAACAGTATGTCTTAGGGTTTTGGGTGCCCCACCAAGAGATGCCAAGGAAACTCAGATTAAGTATAGTCTGTAGAAGTGTGGCCATCCAGAGGGCTATTTCTGAGTAAAATGGGTAAAAGCTGTTGAAACTATGAAGGACACAGACCTCTTCTGGAGTTAGATATTCTTAGCTGTGTAGACATAACTACTGATATGGTTTGCTCACTGATTTCATACTACATAGCCCGGGGATGAACAAACCTGTGTGAAATAAGGCCTTTCTTCTTTCTAAAAAGTCTTATTCAAGGACTCAGTCCCATCTCACATCAAAAGTTTAGGTGATAGTGAATTATCAACAGTTCACAAGTGAAAATGTGAGGAAAATATCAGATATCTTGATTACAAGGGTAGCACCAGCCAAGCTACTTTCTTTGACCTGAATAACATTTTGAATGTGATGCACAGTGCTGGATAGGATGTGAGCAGCACAGAGAATTTAATTTCATTTATTTTTTAATCTCAGACTCTGAGAGGGAATTACCAAATGACAATTACTTTCTTTTAAATATTTGTATATCTCAACACAATGCCAAATCTTGAGGACAAGGACCTCTCCCTCTTTTGCTCTAGCTACTCTCCCTCCAATAATATAATATTTAGTACATATATATAGTTTAAATAACATGACTGATTCAAACAGGTGTTATTCATACAGGTAACATGTGTTTACTACTAAACAATGTTCTGATTAAATCTTTATATGCTCCCAAGAGTCAGTGAATGCAGTAATTTTCATCTAAAGGAATTAGCATAAACATCTCTGCTGTCTGAGCATTCACTTCATGACAGTTATATCATTGAGTGTTTCTCTTGCCAGGACAAGCCATGATTAAGGCTTGTTTTTGTTTCACTGATTCTATTTAATCTAGGAAAAGGAAAGTTGAAAAGCAGAGGTAGGAGAAAAGTGAAGATACATATAAGGCATTTAACCCAAACTAAAATAAAACTAAGACAAACAAAAAATATTTTCCTATTTAAATAAAATATATGGACACCTCCTCCCTGGAGAGGGTGGGTGTGTCAGGATTCAACTGGTGCTGATGCCATGCAGTTCAGAAAAGCAGTTTTTCTTAAATCACCTGCTCCTCTGCCCAGCTCCACACTATGGCTGTGCACTGCTGAGAGATGCAGCACCTACCTGTGCAGCTGGTATCACTACCTCCCTCACCCCAAACCCACATTTTCCTTTGTTTAAACGTTCCCAAAACTTTTTCCATGCCTTGGGTGTTGAAAATCCTAGCTGTCCCCTACTATTACATCTCATAGTCATCTCAGAGTTATATGATCCCTGAGGGCAAGAATGGGAAAAGGCATTCTAGGATTAATGGGAAATTGTCTTGGAACAGAGAGTTGGGAAAAATTTCTGAAGGCAGCCATCTTGTACTACTTACATGCAAAATCACCAGAATAAATTACCCTAATTATAAACCTGGCTTAAATTTCTTTGGTTAGAGAAGATGTTTCTTCTGGACATAAAGTTACATTATGAGGTCACAATATTGTTTTTCCTTGGGGTAGTTAGGTTTTTTCCATGACAGACCATTCACATGTACTTGGCCATATTGTCTTCTGAGGAAAAATATTTTGGCACTTCAATCAAAACCAGTAGGATTTTTTGCCAGCCGGTGATTCCTGCATTTCAGACTGCAGTGTTTGGTGGTTAGTCCTCATGCTGGCTACTGTGGCACTTAGCTCTGGTTCAGAGGGGACAAGACTGACCGAAAGGGCTGGAGAAAGGAACAAAGTATGACACCTGTCTGTCACACAGATAACACGTGATGAGAGGCAGAGTGAGAACTCCAAGTCCCAAAGCTGATTTAGTCAAACTCCAGTGCTTAAGAGGAAGATGATGGCATCTTCTAAATTTCCTTGCCTTTTAAGTAGGCTCTCAGCTATCACTACAGTCTCCTTTTTTTTACTGCTTCCTCCTTCCACTTTGAGAAATAAGTTTTCACTGACCTTTGTTATCTGCATACTCTGCAGGCTGGGAGCTAAAACTACATCCTTTTCCCATAAGTCCCTTATCCAGTCCTTCAATTGACAGGTGAGCAGAGTTTAGGAGTAAGTTTTCTCCCGTGTAATATTTAACAATTTACACTCTCAAGGGTGAAGAAAGCCCTTCATGTGGACTGGGGAGTGCTCAGGCAAATAAAAGGGCTAGTAAGATACAGATCCTGGGGTTTGTCATGTTGATGTAAACTCTAAATCAGGACTCTACTGTTTTCATGCAATGCTGAACTTTTAGCTCTAACTGTGTTTGCAATCTTAAACTAGTTATGTAAGTGTACATTTCTGCATGCATCACTGCACAGTTATGCCTGGGCATTCACCAAACCTTCCTTCTGTTGTGTCACCTTTTAAAAAGAGATTGCAAGAACTCGAACTTCTGGTTGGACCTAAATTAACATGGCTAACAAAAAGATCTGATGAAAGATGCTTCCTTTAAAATAGGATTTGATGCTTCCAAGGTATGCACAAGACCATACATGAATATCTCTTAAAGATGCAGTAAATTATTAGGCTTTTCAGGTGACCAACAGCCTGTCAAAAACTATTCTGCCAGAGTATAGTTTTTGAAATTTATCCCTTTAGGTACCTGTGATTTGAAGAGAAGGAGTAGGAATACTGAAAAATAGCTGTAACTGCTGCCTTGTATTTCTAATTCTTTACTTTTCTCAAAAGGAAGTCAAATGATATCTCCTATACTGCCAAAAGCTATTTGAAGCTACTAAATGGTCTCATAATTGCCTAATGAATGACTTAGTACAGGAATAAATTCAGGTAGTGCATCAGTTAATTAACTGTCCCATAAAATAACTTACATTCAGAGAAGAAATACTTAATTTTTAGGGATCTTCAACTGCATTGCAGAATGATCGTGAAATAGACATTCTAAAAGTAATTTGAGATCAGTTTCACCAAAAGTAAACTCAAAGAAAAAGAAGAAATTCAGTTTTAAAATGGTTGTTGCTCAGATGCTTTTGATTTGATTTATTAATGGATACAAATTTGTTTAGGTCAATGAAAAAGAAAAATACTTTTTCCTCCTGTTCCTCCTAATAGCATTCTGTCATTCTCTAGGACCCAGCTATACTAATCTGATGAACTGATACTCATGGAAATAATTAGAAGATCCCAGCTGCACTGAGATTTTACTAAATATCCTTGAAGCCAATATGCACTGTGTGTTTCCCTTTTTGTTGTCATTCAGAAAAGCTTTTAATGAATTCAAGTAAATTCTTACCATGTGTCCAAGAGAACAATCAGAATGAGCTTTTAGACATATCTGTGAATACATTGGATGTTTTGTTCTCTATTTATATTGGATGCTATTTCATAACCAATAAAAAGACACAATCTGAACATTTATCATCCACTTTTGCAGCTCCACACCATTTGTATTGTAATATCATGAAATACAACATTCTGTAATGTTGCCCTACCTATAACCTAATGAAAATTAATCTAAGCTCAGAACCCACTTATTTTTTCCTAGTAACTTGTGGATTTATGAATGTTTTAATCAAGAAAGCTATTATTGTCTCTTTTCCAGCCCCAGATCCCAGCATGAGCATATCTAGCTTTAACCAGAGTCCAACAGGGAACAATCCCTCCTTCGCCAAAAGCACACAAAAGTTCAGCTGTGGAACAAGACAAAGTCAAGACTTACTGAAGGGCTAAAAATGATCAAAAGGAAGGGCAAGAAGCTCTTCTCCACCAGCAGCTCATCACACTGTGGGATATACAATATTTAAATTTCTTCTTTACTGAATGTGAATTATGGGTATGGCTCAGAGAGGAAAAGGGTACTCCAGTGCACTGCTGCAACAGGAGAGAGGAGATTAACTGATGCTGGTGGGAGGTCCAATATCTGGCAGGGCACTTTGGGTCCTGTTTTGGTCCAATTAATGCTACCCAGTTAGGTACACAGCATGAAGCAGGTTTACAAGTGAGATTAGACATCTGGTGTTTAACAAATTCTTCTTGCTAATGAGGGACAATTGAAATCCTCTTTGGAAAATTACTGGTCTGCATTTGGTTCTTCTACAACCTACGCTGGGACTGGGATTCAGCTGACAGACTCAGATACCTACATTTATGTGACATGTTGATGCCTGCATATGAACTGCATGTCCAAATTCCCATTATAGCCAACAGGGTTCTAGTCAATAATGTAAACATCTATTTTAAGGTGAGATGACCAGTATTCTGCAGTCTGGATATCTCATTCTGTAGACTAGATCTTCATTGGCAGTAATGGGACTTGGACACCTTTACAAGCAGACACCAAAGTTGATGTATCTGAATGTGAACTGTGTTCCACCTTGAATGTAAGTATATATCACAGCATTTTTGCTAATGCCATCTCATTTTCCTAGAAGAAGGCCTGTAAAGAAAATGGTTAAGAATGATCAAAACTTTCAGTAAGCATGCTCTTTGTTGAAATAAACCAAATCCACAATCCGTTCAGCTCTAGCATCCTCTTGAAATGTTGCACTGGAGGAATCACAGTAGTCTTAGTTGACATTCCTGTGGCGACCAAAAAGTTAAGTTGAGATTAGTACAGTTGTACTTCTTGCTGTCTGAGGCTCATTACATAAGGCTCATCCTTTCAAAAAAAGAACATCAGACTTGGTTAAACTTTGCTTTATAAAAGCATTCCTTCTGATGATTTTAATTTCCTATCCCAATGTGTGTTTTGAAAATAATTTGAGTTTAAAGTAACCAACGATGAAAAGAACTTGTGACTTTGGTAAATATTATGTACTTGCACTTAGTGATTTGAGTATTTACATGCAGAAAAGTCATGTGATTTGTTGTGTTGATGGTCACAGATAAGAAAAGAGACTCACTAAAATCTGAAATTAAAATGAATTAAGTTCTCCTGCTTTGATAGTCTGTTTTATAAAAAGCCAGGAATGTTACGGTATTGGATAAAATTTGTTGCTACTGAAGTCTTCAATAAAATGTCCTTGTTGAAGAAGGAAGACTGCAGTATTACAGGCAAGACTTATTCTACCCATTAAGAAAGGTTTAATACAAGCAAATAAAATAATGACATTTATCTACACCAATATAACATCATATTACCACTGTAAATGCCAAAAAAGAGTTACTAATTGAGTAGAGAGTTAAAAAGAGAGGTATATCATGTTTTCCTTTGCTTTGTTTCTAACTATCACAGTGGCATTGTAAAGCATGATGTAACTTTAAAATTCCAGTGGGAAGGAGAAACCATGAAGTATTTCTAAAATGCTGCTGTCACAATGGCCTCAATATTTCTATGGCATTGAATAGAGTTCAGGTTATTTCCTGATGGTTGCCACCTTGTGAAGAAGGAATCTTTTCCTTTGGATTTCAGTGTGAAGAAGACTTGGTACTAAATGCAGCATTCAGTGAAATTTTCAAAATGTATTTAAAATTATTTTATGGGAAAATTAATTATTTTTACAACTACTAAAAGCCAATGGCTTTACATACATATTTTTTAAAAAATAGTATTTTCCAAGTAGCTACATTATTTTCATACTGTTCAAAACACTACACTCCAAAAGCTTTCCCAAAAATATTGCAAAATAAAGGTTCAAAGTAGCTTCCTTAAGATAATATTTTAAGCTTTGGGTACAGATGAAACATGAACCCGGAAACTAACGAGTGTTATTGCATTATGAGCATCTGCTTTTATGTGCATATCCTGAATTAAGCTAAATAGAAGTTATTTCACTGGAAGCCAGTGTCCACGAGAGAGGCAAATAAGACATTGACATGATTGATTCAACCTTGATTCAAAGAAACTAATTGGGGAATTAAACTGGAACTCCACACAAAACTTTCCTTATGTAATATCCCTTACTCCTATATCTTTCCTATGGACTTACAACAATAGGAACTTTCCTCTAAATCTTTTAGACAATAATTGTTAGACATGAGATGGTCTAGAAAGTTGTGATTTGTTTGATATTTCAACTCTTCTACCTCTAACTTGTGTGATCTTGGGCAGAAAATTTTCTCCTCTCATTAAAAAAAAAAAGAAATTTAATGATGTTATCAAATATCTATTTGGGAGATGGAATTTAAGAACTAAACCTTTCCTGATCCACAGAAGTGCTGTAAGAATAACAAAATAAAAAGAAAGGGTGAAATGGCAAGGTTCTGCAGACAGAAAAGTCAGATGCTAAACATCAGGTAGCAAAGGGAAAAAAAATCCAATGAAATTTCCTTTTCTTCAGAGGGGATGACTACGTGAGGTAAAGTTCAGAACTACAAATTTTTGATTGGGAATAACAGTTGCCCACTAGAGGATCTAGCATGTCTTTTGTGTTAGCAAACATGGTAAAACCGAGTTCCTAACTTTCTCAATTTGCGAAAGAATTTACTAAAGTGAGTCACACTTACTCAGCTTTCGCTGAATGTTATGATGTATGAAAGAAGCTGCTGAAGGAAGCACAGAACTGTACCAGGCAGGTCAAGAAACCTTGGCAAATCTGGAAGGCTACAGCAGGACATACCTTTTGTTTAAAGCTCAGACATTCTCTAAAGCATCATGTATGCTGCAGACTGTGGAGAAGCTACTACTGTGTTTTATGAAAAAAACACCTTCCATCCTTTATTTACTCTCCCACATAGTGAATGGTTTACTTAAAAGAGAGGAAAAATATCTCAGTAGCTGTTTCTTAGCTCAGTAAGAATCCAAACAGTAAGGATACACCAGTGGCAACATTGCGGAAAAAAGCTGAAGTTGGTGAATCATCAGTATGCAGAGTCACGCGCACGTGTGAGCACGCTCAGCCTGACTGCAGCAGCCAGCATTTGCAGGCTGGGCTCCAGCTGAAACATGTGATAAAATTGTGAAGGGCAATCTAATTAAAAACTTGATTTGCTACGTTGAGGACATTCCTGTTTACCTGCCACTATAAAAGGCGTGCCCTCTGTTTTGTGTTATGCAGTATAAACCACCCTATAGAAAGGCATGTCGCAAACAGGATACCTCCTGCTCTAATTCCCAGGGCTGTTGTTTTTGCCCTCTGTCCTTGGCCTCAAATAACTCCCCTTTTCTGCCACCACCGGCCTCTCCAGCCCTCTTGGGTACTACTGGCAAGGCTCAGCTGTGCTCATCCCTGCCACGTGCCTCTCAAAGGTCACCGAGGACAGGTGCCTTGCTGCTGCACTGCATGCCACCAGTGAGTAAAGGCAGTCAGAGTCCCAGTCTTGTCTCTGTAAGAACTTGCAGAACAAACCAAAAAATCCCTAGGCATCAAAGGAAAATCCAGATGTTTCCCTCCTTTCTCTGATCATGCTTCGTATACATCTGTGACCCCCTCAGAGTGGGAACAATTTTATTCTTGGGACTGTTATTAACATCCCTAAATTAGTAATATTTTGAGTTCGATAATGACTGTCATCTGAGACTAAAGAGATTTTGCAAGCATTACAATATTGACTGGATTTCAACTAATGAAGCAGCAAAACCTTTTACCTCTCTTATTTTTTTTTAATCAAAAAGATGGGAAACAGTGTCCTAGTAGATGATTAAGTTAATCATGGTAAAGTAAACATAGCCAAGACACACTGAGCACTAGCGCTGAGCTCCAGCTACAAAAATAGGCATTTAAATCTAGAACACCATGGTAAAAACATAATTTGAAAATGACAAGTGAAATGTTGGGATATGGTTTCCTTCTCAAGACAAGGTCCTTGAGGGTGTTACAGATGAAATATAATTACTGAACTGGTTTGGCCAATTTTTGGTCTGCACTTTGGTACTAAATCTGATCTTCATTTGATGTGATGTTTATCAGAATCAAATTACACTTAAAATTCCTGGTAACAAGTTGCTAGCAATAGACAGTTTATGCAGTGGGAGGCAGATAACTGGTTATAACCACTATCAGAAAGATAAAATGCCTTTGTCCACCAAAGGGACCATAAATAGACAGGGGAAGCTCTACTGATTTGTTGGAGGAGTCAGAACACACAGAAATAAAAACACAGTTCCTGTTACTTCTTATCATTTAGGATTTGCAATTATGCAAGACCCCTAGTACCCTTACACTTTCAGCTGGTTGCTGTTGTTCTTTCCCCTGTTGACTGGCTTTGTACTCAGGGAGCAGGAAACTCCCTTGAGCCAGAGGGGAGCCTTTAAGTCAAGTTTCTTAGGTGCCTTATCTGTTTTACAACTGCCTTACAAGATGCACTCTCACTGCTTATCAGAGGGTGGTTTATGTTTAATATTTTCAAAGAGATAAAAGGTTATGAACCAGGAACTTGGCCCTGACATTCATACAAGGTGGCAGAAACAGGGAGTGAAGTTCATTTCTGCTTACTTTTCAGTATAGAAAAGCCACCTTTTGCCATGCACATCATACTGTAATGATCACTCAAAGCAAGACACTGTGATGAGTAGGACACATGTCTTTGTGCTGTTAACTAATCAACCCAAACAAACATCATTGGCAGCAGGGCAGGGCAAGATGCACAGCTGCTTTGCTGGCCAGAAGGTAAGACTTGCCCTTGTGCACAAGGCAATATTTAGAAGCTAGTCCTTGCTGGGTACAGCTCAGTAGATCTTGTATTGTACCAGGTTGATGTATACCAGCAGGCAGGGAGCTCAAAGGACAATCTTCACATTGTGTTGAGTTTACTCTATCGAAGGACAGGGGAAGTACAGTTACAGCACTGTGAGCAGAATCGATTCTGTAACATCACGACAAGGTGATGTAAGGAAGCAAAAGGTGACAAAGGGATGTAAAAAATGTACAGGTGTAAGTTTGTCAATCATCTCAGTTGTTTGTTTTCCAAGAAGAATTTTTAGACACTTTTATGTATTTGTGTCCATCAGAGACCACAGTTTTAGCTGTCATAGGTATGGTCTTGTCCAATAACAGGCATTGTGAGGTGGGGAGATAAACATTTCAATTTTAAATTTTGGAAACTGGTATAGTTTCTCAAAAATGAAACAAAAACTCTAAAGTTACTAGTGAAAAATAATGTTGGTTTTTTTTTGTGTTTTTTTTTTTTTTTTTTTTTTTTTTTTTTTTTTTTTTTTTTTTTTTTTTTCCCTTACTAAAATCGTGTTTTGTTTAGGGAGGTCATGCATGATATTGGAAAGCTGCCACCCATATAGAACTTTTCCAGCCTTAGTGATAGAGTGTTTTTTGGGTAGAAATGTCATGAAAATTGTAAATTAATTTCTGATAAAATGACCTGCCACAGAAGTTGTTGTCATATAATTTACTATCTCTAAGGATAAGGATTATTGTTTACTTCTTCATGATTATATCTTCAACATATTGTGACATGCCTATGCTTGAGAAATCTGAGTCTGAAATACACAGGAAAAATTAATTTTCTATCATTTCTTCCAGCACCTGGGAAACCACACTGAGGAAAGTTGGAATTGTTTCACGTGTCCTTAGAAGACATCCACAATGATGGGTCTTCAACTCCTTAAAAAAAAAATAAAATTCCCAGTTGTCCTTATGATCTCTTTTCTCTGAACCAGATTCCAGAGAAATCTGACATCTGTTGTATAACAATTGAAACATTTTTCCTATCAGAGTGGCATTTCAGCTGGAGTTTTCTAAAAAACATTTATATCTTTTTAATCCTATCTCAATTTATCCCCATGGCTAATTTCCTTGTTATTTCCAATGTCTGGGTTAGCAGGATCTTACCTCCAAGGCAGTAAAGTTTACTGTAGAGTCAAAACAACTTTAAAATTACAGGGCTTCTAGACAGAGGATTTCTGAAATGCATGCCTCTTCCTGAAAATAACATCTCAAGAGAGGTAAATTTATTTTTTTTATCAGGTAGAATTTAGATGTTTTCAAAAAGCATCTTTGAGTCACTGAGATCTTTATTCCTTTTCATATATATATGAATATATATGGAATATATATATATTTCAATTACTCTACTGCATGTATTTCTGATGTCTCTTCAGAGGCATAAAAGAGCCAGTCCTTTACTATTTGTTCTATATAGAACATGTAAAGATGAAAGGTTAAAAGAAGAGGAAGACAACCTAAGGCTGTGAGAGGGTTTGCACAAGTCTCACAGACAAATATTTATTATAAACAGTTTTTACTCCAGGGTTACATGAACTTTGAATAGAGTAAATACTTTGGCAAAGGGAAAGCAGAAAAAAAATACAATGAGATCTTTCTAAAATTAATGACTTTTCTTGATTAGACAACTGATACCTTATGTGTTAATTCCGATGTACCTGCCATTCCTTGATTGATTTGCAGACTGCATGGAAAAGTGCAAGTCAAACTGAAGCGAGTGTAGATTTGCACAACAATTATGAAGCAAACACTGGCCAAGCAAAGGGGATCAGCATGAAACGTTGTTTGGAGGAAAAAAGTCTAATGGGAAGTGAAAATTTTCTCCAGGATCTGTTTTGCTTTGTGAAGGAGACTGTTCCCCAAAACTGTTATCTTGTCCTAAATAGGGCAGGATTGCAAGCTGACTTTAGGTAAGGTTGACCTTGCATCACATGAAGTTTGGGTGAATATTTCCCTGCCAGTCAGAAACTTTCTCATGCTTCAAGATCCTTTTCCAAATGGATCTTTATGCTCCAAATCAAAATTCTTATGAAGGATTGTGACTTTATCTGTATTTTTGTAATGGTAGTTATTGGATGCACTGTGACAGATATGAACATTAGTGCTACTTAGAAATTCAATCACCTCCTGACCCACTTTACTGCATTGAAGTGGTCTTGATATATAAATGAAATAAAAAGGTCTCTCTTTTTAGCTAAACTTGAAACTCATGTATTTGACTTCAAATAAAGCAGGACTGTATGCCTTTTTCTCTCCCACATATGCAGTTTACTTAATTTTTGTTCATAAGCTGTTATCTACTAATCAGCATTAGTTTCAGTATATCAACCAAAAAGAAAATACTCATTTACCCTCAGGGAAACAAAGCAGAACCAACCATTTATATAGAGCATTAAAACATGGTTTGCTCCATTTACTGTGTGCAGTTCCTGTCTCATGGAACATTTGTTTCCTACTATTTCATGCCCTACTCAGCTGGTTAATCTCATGAGACCACACTGGAACTGCAAAAATCGTAAGGCTTTCTAACTTTGTATTATATGTTCAATACATGAAAGAAGATAAAAAGCACAGAAAATAGAGTTCACAGGTAAGTCACACTAAGGGGAGATAGCCAATCCAGAGAACTTGCAGACACAGTGCGCATTTTCAGGAAACTAATTACAAAACATTCATATCCAAAGGAGGAAAAAAACCCCAACCCCAAATAAATCAAAACCAATGGCCAGGAAATTTTAAAGCAGATAGTACTTTTCCTGAAAGTAAGCGATTTACTGCTGTTGCTGCCACTGAAATGCTGATTTCCTTGCGATGCACCATTCAAATGTTAGATAATGGAACTGCATGACACAAAAGAATGTATCTGGGTTTATCCCAAATTCAGTATCCAGCAGTTTTAGAGGTTTGCTCAAGTTGGTTCTGTTCTTAGCTAAGTTTATTTTTTGTATCTGCTTATCTAAAAATTGAAGGATCCAGCTGGGATTGCGAGTAGAAAAGCCAAAATACTGCCAGAAAAAATTATGTTTATAGTATTTCTGAATCACTGACTGCAGTTAACTCTCTAAAGGAAGATTGCTTTGAAAAAGTGTAGCCTTCATGTGCAACCTGCTGATGTTCAGTTACAAGTGCTTTCCAGCTTGGACCACAGCTCATGGTAAAATTCCATAATTATTATTTTTAGAAAGGATTTATCCTTATGGTGACATTAATTGAAGTGGAACAGAAAAATACAGAATATTCTTAAAAAAAAAAAAAAAAGGTCTTCCTTCATAATGTAAATGATCCAAGGCTCTGAAGTCCATATTGTAGTACATTTTGGCCAAATGCTGCTGTCTCCTACAGTGTTAGAGAAAAAAAAATCTGAACTTAATTGCACCTGCAGAGTGGTCCAGCTGACAGCAGTTGAGGTATTAGAGGGTACTGTGCTCTATGTGATTAATGAAAGAGGTTGAAGTTTTTAATATGGTGGAAAATACTCTATTAGGGAATGAGCATACATGAGAACACCTTAAATACTTGGTCATGTCTGGACTGACACTTCTGTGAATGATTTTTTTTGGCTGTTTTTAAAAAGGCAGACCACATAATCCAACAACTCTGTAGAGAGCTAAAACCAGGAAGAGCTGGGTATTACAGCTGAAGCAAAGAGGAACAGAGCTCTGCTGGTATGCAGAGAGAAGAGCTGCATAGCTGGAAGGGTGGTGACAGCTGGTCAGTGTGGCAGCTGTGCTGGGACTGCCTTTTTGTATGGGTAGTTTTGTCAGGTTATGCCCTTCCCATTGGAGGCAAAGAATGCTTAGGATACTCCACCTCATTTTTTTGTAGCTTAAGCTGTTCCAAATACAAGTCATAATTTTTTTTTTTTCACTTATAAAGTCTCTTTAAAATGACAAAAAATAAGGAAATACTGTGATCTGATGGCTTTCATACCTTGTTTAGTTTGAGATAATATTTACTCCATGCTATCTGATCTGATCAGCACTCAGTAAGGAAACAAAAGTACGGAATGCTTTTAATTATACATTGTAGTATGAAACTATTTAAAGAAATAAGTTATCATTTGGTGAAATTAGTTTGTCTAGTACCAAGTGGAAAGCCCCCAAGCCACTGGTAGCCTGTGGGCACAGCTGGAGATACCAGTGCTGGAGAGGAGCAGTGAGGTGTAGTTTGCAGGCTCCCCTTACAGGCAGGGATAGCTGAAGCACCTCCCACAACTGAGAGTGGATCCAAATCGAAAAGAACCCTGTTACATGGAAACATGCAGCTTCCTGCTGGCCAAACGAGTTTGTAAGCTTTCAGCAAACCCTGCATCTACTTCTGGCCAAAAATGTTCAGATAGAAAGAAAGAAAATTCCATCACTGGCATTCATTCCATAATAATTTATCAAAAACCTTTTCACTCATTGTGCAGAGCAAGGCTGAGAGTCAATTCATTGTTGAATAAGGCACTTGGTGTATGAGAAGAGCTCTTCATGAAAGCAGAATGGTTTCTTTCTTTTTTTTTTTTCTTTCCCAAGTGTCCATTGTCTAACAGCTTCTGGGTGGTGAATGTTTTAAAATGTCACTTTATAATTGGGAGCAAACACATTTTCAGCATTGTCACTGGTACCTGCAAGTGCTTTTTGTACAGGCACAGCAGACTGTACTGTCTTGTATAAATGGCTGGATTTTTCTTTAAGGCTTGTAAATTCAAAGTCAGCAGGGAAGGAGTGCTTCCTGCAAAGCAGATCTTCCAATTCTACAAAAAATATCTTCTTTCAAGTATGGAAATATGTGCAATAAGATATTTTTAAGATATCTGCAATAAACAATAATATAAGAATAAGCTCCACATCTGCTCACTCTCAGCATTTAACATATCTACTCACTGCTAGAAAAGCCATGTCCCCTACAACTGACCTTTTTGGGGCCTTGCCTCTCACAACTCCATTGTTGTCTTGCCCTAATTTCCTTATTTTCTCTCCTTAAAATTAAGCACTTTCTTTTCCTGCCCTTTTTAAACAGATTTATTTAAGTTATACAGCTTTGTGTATTGCACCTGACATGAAAAGTCTGGATGTTGGTCAGAACATCTTTGTGCCACTTTTACAGAAGTAAAGAAAATTAAGTAACACAATTCCGTCATTCCCAGCAAAACACAGCTTGGCTGCTAAGGAGCAGTGTTCAATCTGTTGTCATCAGTTCCCAGATCATGCTAGAAAACACTCAGAAAAAGCCTTTGTTCTAGTTTTTAGAAAGAAATTAACACAACATGTTAAAAACAATAAAAAATGAATAAGCAATTAAGTCATCACAAGTTCCTAAATCTGTGATTTTATCTCAGAAAAATCTGGCAATGGTTCTGTGCTGATTTTATTTTACAAATGGAGTTTTGAATTAAAAACTCCCTCAGAACTTGCACAGCCAAAATTTGCAGGGAGCAAAATTTTTTCTGCTGTTTCTGCACATGCATTTTGTAATAGTGACACAGCAGCAGGTCCAGGAGATCATGCACAAACCGAGTCATAGTGCTACCCTGCCCTTAAGTTTTACTCTGCCATCCCATTGCTGGTGTGGTGATCAGGTCTGGCAAATTTACTGAGACTAATTAGAATTTGCAGGGTCAGGGTGAAATGTCTATCTGGGCATAGAAACTGCCAATGATTTGCAAGGGAAATGCAAGAGAGAAGACTGCATACCTGTGTGGGCAGAAGATATCTGCCTTTCATTCAGTACTTAATTACATTATCTTAATTCACTTGACTCTTGGGAAAAATTATTTCCCTGATGAATTCCTACAGTATGGTGTGTCTTAACCTTGCTCCTTCATGCCTTGCTTCTCCTTCTGCTCTGTTGATCTCACCCCCAAAAAATTTCATCTTTTTACCCTTCATCTTCACATTGTATCATTCATGCTGATGAATATACTCGGTGCTGGTACACTCAGTGTTTTGTACTAATCCAGTTTAAAGCACTTTGATGTCTTAAAGCAAACATACAGAAAAAGGCCTAGTTTTCACATTGCACTGCCACTGCCCTGACACAGCCTTAGCTTTGGGAATGTGGTGTGACACAGTTCGTGGGGTGTGGGGTCTCTCCTCCCTGCTGGCAATTGAGCTCACAGAGCTTCATGTGCCACACAGCACCATGTGCCAGCACAGATCTGACCCAGAGCAGGGCTCTTCCTGGATGACCCATTGAAGCCCTGCCCTCATCTGAGTGTGGGGACCTAATAGTGAGCCATCCCCAAGTGGGACAAAGGTGTTTCTGTAAACCTCTTCCATAAAAGCTGTATGAAATGGTGTCATGGTTTAGGAACGGTATTCCTCAGTTTAATCTTCCCACCAAAACACTCCAAACCACACACCGCTTGCTCACTGTCCCTCACCCATGGTGTTGTGGAGAGGAGAATAGGAGGCACAAAAGGTAAAGATTACATGTTGCTATAAGAACAATTTACTTGAATCAGGAATAATGAAATAAGAAAGCAAACAGTAGCGGCAACAATATTAATAACAGAGTGCCAGACATGGACAATTCACATGCAAATGCTTCACCATGTGGGACCCCTGACAATATCTGACAGTGCCACACAGTGTGACCCCTGAAAATGACATGAGGTGATATCGAATGACTTCTGGGTCCTAGCCATGTCCCTCCTGGCTACAGAAAAAATTAACCCTGTCATGTCCAGAACCAGGACAAATGGTAGCAAACTCCCTAAGAACAAAAGAAAAGTCAAACCCATCAAAATCAATAGCTTTTCATCAAATCAACCAAAATCAGAAATGAAGAATGGGAGCTTTCAACAGGAGAATTTTTTTAGAAGCCTTGAAAACTATACCAGTGCTAGAGCCACTTTGGCCTGTAAGTTATACCATGTGGTGTTGTTCTTAATGTTGATTGAGGATCATCTCTTTTGCTAAGATCTTATGCCTCTTGTAACCAATTATAATCATTTACCCTATTAGTAACTCTACCTGTAACCAGACAATGTGCATTTATGATGCACTGTGATTAGGTGTCCATAAAAACCAGACCTTGAACTGACACTTACACATCAGAGGTTGTCAGGAACAGAAGAATAGTTTTGAGGAAACGACTTTAAAATCTCCTTCCCTTGTCATAAGAAGGCCAACACTAGATGTGGTGGGCAAAAGCTTATACATTTCAACAGAATGAATGTTTTAATAGTCCACGGCTTGTCTACTTAGTTGTTCTGCTTCCTTTATGAAAAGGTTGAAGGTATGCAAGAAGGCAACAAGTGAATAGGAAACTCTGAAACAAGCTTTGTGAAAGATTAAGGTCAAGGAGCCTCTTACAAGCTAGGACTATCTTGAAGGTAGTCTGCTTCTCTTCACTGTTATGTTATATAAATCAGCAATTTCAGCAACAGTAATAATTCTAGGCAAACAGGAATATTAGAAAGAATTTGGAGAACTGGTGCATCTCCAAGACATGTATCAGTACTGAAAGCAGGCAGTAACTGCTGCATGGGTCCTGAGCTTTTGATCCAACATGTTGCTGAAGACTTTTAAAGTAAAACCATAATTTCTCTAAAGTGAAAATTAATCACTGACACAAAAGAATCTTAAACATGAAAAGTCCACCGGAAAACACAATAAGAAAATTATACACAGGTTGAAAATACTACAAATGGGGAAAAAGCCTGTTGAGCATAACCATAGATGGTGAGAAAAGACAAGTGAACACAGATTACCAAGTAGCTGTAGATCTGGATGTGAACACAAAACAGTGCAGCCAAAAGTAAACTTATTGTTGCTTTCTGGTAGTTTATTTCTGGTGCTGCCTTCCTGTCTGAAGTTTTAGAAGTCATAGTTGTAAATTGCAAACATGCTCATTACTTGTGATTAATGAGACAGGACAAAAAATGGTTTGGCATTCTTTCCTGGGTGGTGACCACTGTGAGAGAAATTAATTACTGAGAGCGATTTGTGTCAGAGTGGCTCACAAATACTACTGTTGCAGAAGAGATAGAGAATCATGTCTGATGGTTTGTCTTTGACCAAGTTTCCTTACAAACTCAATAACATGGCAATTGATTTTTATGATGGGTGTAAACTACCATTGTAGACTGTGCCAATAAAAGTGTCCTCAGAAGAGGTCAGGTGTGGCTGTTATATTCTGTAATAAACAAACCATAATGGGGCAAGTACACTGTCCTAAAAAGAATGAGCCTGATTGAGCATTGGTTTTGTGCATTAACATACCAGACTCTGGAAGGTGGCCCAGGCATATCAAAACTATCAAAGATTAATTTAACAGGACTTCCTGCCTCCAGAGCCAAGAGCTCCCTGAAAAGAACTGACACAGGCAGCTGGGTTTATGGAGGCAAAAATGAATGAGAAAGGAGTGATTTAATTGGGGAACCATGAAAATTAAGCACACTGGAATCTGAATACAGTGAGACAATTCAAGCTACACATATACCAGTGAAGTGAAAGTTCAGACCAGTGACTTTTTGCAGTCCTTCTCTGCAGGTCTAGCCTAGTTCTGACTTTGCATCAGCAGGGCAGGGTTAGGAGTCAGAGTGCTAATAATCACAGCCTTATCTGTTTTCTACTGAGATATGACTCAAAAAGCTGTGCCAACACTTCTAGAAATATGGTGAGAATGGAAAAAATATCCCTACAATAATGTCCCTTCTTTTGTCTCATTACTAACTACATGGTCATGTTATTAGCTATGTTAAAGCACTAATATTGTTTTTTCTCTTGGTGCTAAATATGAGGATTACAGTGTACATTCAGCCTTAGGTCCTCTGCCCAGTAAAAAATCTTCACTAGAAATTCAATAACAATCATTCAAGACCACTCAAACTGAGTTTTTTTCTCCTTTGGTCTGAACCCTGGGCATTGCAGCAATGTTGATCTCATACACAAATCTGTACCCCCACCTGGCCCCAAATTCAGCTGGATTTGATCAATGAGATCCATGCAGGAGGGGTGGCAGAGGTCTGACCAGCAGACACACACCAAATGAGAGTGAAGTAGTGACAACTGTCAGCACTTCCTTTCTTCAAAGGACTCCAGAGCAGTGAATTATTTATCTGACTTGGGAGGCTGGATTTTGTCCTTGAAGAGGATTTTTTTTTCTCCACGCCAAGATTCAAAATTATCATTTGGCCTCAGAGTTTTGTAGCTGAGAAGCTGAGAAAAATTCGGCTTGAGAAGCTCTTGGTTCTTCATTCTCCTTACATCTTGATGATGGACTATGTTGTTGGTTTCTTGTTTGTTTGTTTATTTTTAAACATTAGCTTTTAATAACAATTTAGAAAAACCCCCAAACTAACAGAGAATATCTGCATTTTGCTATTATTCCTCTCTTTTCTGAGAATAGATTTGTATATATTATAAATAATGCAATATAATACAATAGAATCGATATTATAAACCAGCATAATTATTGTGTTATATCACATTATATATAATTATTAAATTATATATGCAATATTATTTTACTATATTACATTACACTATATTAATTATATTATATATAATCTCTTTCATTTATGATGAGCTAGTGATATCTACTATAAAAGCAACAGTATGAATCTTCTTTCCAGGTGTGAGGGCACAGTGTGAACAAATGGTGTTTTGTATGTGTGAGCTGTATGCATCAGGAACAAAGTATCTCAAGAAACATTTTCAAAAGTAACCAGTGATTTTGCTGCTTCATTTTTCAGAAGCCTCAAAAATGCTGTATTCTTGCCAGTTGTTGTGAGTCCCTTCTAGACTGGCCCTCTAGAAGTCAAGACACTCTCTAAATCTGTAGCCACTTTCTAAACTTCAGGTCAATACACAGTTGTGTGTAGGTCGAAAGTTTTCCTTGTGTGAGAGCCTTCCTGTGTCAGTAGCAAAAGGATTATCAGCGTGTTAACTAGTCTCTGATCTCACAGCATGGTGGAGTACCTATGGTACTTATGTGTAGTGATTTGTGTCCCTGAAAGGTAAGGCAATATTGCACAGAGATTTCTCTGGAAGTCCTTGGCATAGGGGAATTACTGCTTGTGTTCAAGAGAATATGTTGGGAAACACAAAACCTTCAGGAGATCACACTGAGTTATAGGGACTCACATCTGTCTTGGCAATGTAGAGGAGAAGGGAGATGGGAAGGACACATCAGAATGGGGGATGAATTAGCTGCTCTACCTGAAGTAGAGTGCTCTGCATGGGGTCACAACACGTTTTTATGCTGCTCCTGAAAGGACTCTGCAGTTGGACTGCATGCAGAGCCCAAGAAACAGGAAACCTGCAATTAAACCCAAGTGAAAATAAATAGATGGTCTATCTATTAAAAGAGTATGCTGCCAGGGTCAGGAGGGTGCCGGGCTCTTGTGTGAGAAGCAAGCTGTCACTGTACACTGGGACTGTGAGATGTCCCTTCATGAGCTGTACGTAGTTTTCCCGGTGCGCTTGTCTTACATAAAATAGATTGCCACGTGATTTTATTAGGCATGAGCAGCCACATTGTGTCCACGTGTGTACTCAGCCCTTTGGAGCCCTCCAGAAAGTGAGTCTTGGGGGAGCTGGAGTTGATGCAGGCGCATTGAGCATGAGCCTCCAGGCAGAAAAGGAAGTTTGCTGAGAACAGTGCCACCACACCTCCTTGCAACCCTCTCTTCCAAACACAACTTTCCTGTCACAACAGTCACAATATCTGAGACAAAACATACTTACTTACGCCTGGTCCTCCACACCCATATGTTGCTTTTATCCAAACTGCATGCTTTGCATGGATGCTGGTAAGTTAATTTGCACAGTAAGTCTTTCCCCCAAAACAGGCTTTTGGATCACCAACAAAGTGTTGCAGTCAGGGAGGTCCTTCTTCCTCAGAAGTGATCACAGTAGATTTTGGTTGGAAATTAAGAGACATTTTCAGGTTGTGACTTGTGACCACATTTCCCAATCTACTCGGTACAGACTCAAGCAATAAAACCCAGATCTCACGTTATGCTCCAGGGAATTGTTTTAGAAATTATGATCAAGAAATAAGTGAGATATTTGAGAATACAATCATACTGTAGAATTATTTGCCCCCTCTGACACTTTCAAACAGTTTCATGAACCAATATACGAACTCAGTTACAGCTGTTATTACAAAAAGTTATTTTGGGAGCACTTCATTAAAGGTTCTGCCATGGTCCATGGTCCCCATAGACAAACTGACTCAAGTGCTCTGTTTTCCTTTGCTCCTTATTGTCAATGGTCCATGATATTTGATAATAGGACATGTAACAACCTGTAACTTATCTCTAACCGAGCAGAAGGATATATGGCATATCTTTTTTCTCTTTTTGGCTTTCAGTTTGGGTAGCATATTAGAAAAAAGTGTGAATAGAATTAAAATTTTTATTACATATATAAGTGGAATGCAGCAATGGAATGGACATTGTTAATTGCAAGAATTACATATTTTTTGAGTAAGAAACAAAAACCACAAAATGATAATACAGAAGGAGAAGAAATGAGTTGACCTAGCTAGCCACTGGATGGCACAATTGCTCTATTTAACTATTGCAAAACTGGGCTGTTTTATTCTTTAACTGTAATTGAATAAACAAAGCAACCCAGGTGCAAGGTAGTTATTTACCAAACTCGAAAAGGGTCATACATCAAGTAGGAAATACAGTTCGTTATTGCGCATTTTATGATGTTCTGCAAACACCACTACTTTAATAGATCAACCAGCCAAAACAACTATATGAGCAATTGTCACAATACCTCACTTTGCTTTGTGTACTGTTTATGGAGCTATAGGGTTTTCAAATTTGTGAGTAAAAGAAAAAAAATAGTAAAATGGCTGAAAATGTCTAACAGATTAAATTAAGCTTCCAGATCAAATACTTATTGTTTTAGAAATAAATTACAATTAATATGTTCAAATGTTGAAATTATGGAAGTGTCCCTAATTTCTCAGT
>VXAU01004955.1:170781-236013 GCA_013399695.1 Formicarius rufipectus
TTTTTTTTTTTTTTTTTTTTTTTTTTTTTTTTGGAAGCTCACTGCTTATTCTGTTAAAAAGCCTCTTTCATTTCGTAAAGTACTGCAATTACTTGATGTTTTTTTCTTGCTGACATTCTTTGGATCCACACCTTTTTTTCCTCCTTTGAAGAAAAATGAGGAAGGAGTCTATAATTCATAGCATAGAAGGCTATGATATATGATTTTTGCCTCCTGTGGGATATGTTCCTAGTTATGCAAGTAGTATTAAAAAAAAAAAAGAAAAAGTAGTTGTGTAAGACTGATATACAGCATTGGTAGTACACTAATAATACACAGCAACAGCAGCAGCATCCTTTTGATAGACCTTATTTACAGCCTATTACTCATAGGGGACCTCTCCTCCCCAGCTACATTTTCAGCAGTGATTTTGGCTGCTTTTTCGTAGGGAGATATAAACCCTGTGAGAACAGCAAAGTGGGTGGGCATCATTGTTTGCCCAAATCAACCACAGAGGAAAAGTTTAAGAACTGCTGATTTAACTTTTATTGTGGTTTTCTAAAAAATAACAATAAAAAAATGCAGGAGAAAGGGAGATTTGCATGAGCACATAATTTTTCAGTTGGCCACTTGCCATTAATAGCTTCTGAAAGATGAGGGCAGCCTACAGTTTTTACATGCAGAAATTTCTCCCAGTTTGGGGTCGAATAAAATGGTACCTGGGCACACAAGACTTGGAAACAGAGGTGTCTTCTTAAATTTTCCAAAAGCTGGCTTCTGCTTGCCTGTGGGCACACGAGCCTGCCAAAGGGCATATGCATTGTTTCGACCTCTGGTGTGCCAACCAAATAAACAGTGTGCTGGGATTATCAGGGAAAGATGGGGAAGCTTCTGCTAGATGGAGAGCAACCAGATCCACAACTCATTTTGCATATTCCACAACATTTTCTACTTGTTTTAAAGTCCAAAAGGCACAATCAGATGCCTAGTTTCAGACACACATCAAAAGAAGAGAAAATAAATAAGTAACATTACCCATGAAGGCTGTCAAAGCACAGAGCCACAATGGAAAGGCTGAGAGTAGCTCCAAGGGTTTGCATGTGGAAACCATGGCACATGGCCAGTTCCAAATCCCAGGGACGCTTCTCTCGCAGCAAAGCAAATTCTTTAATAGGCATAATTCAAAACCAGAAGAATAAACAGTATTTGTATGAATAGCTGACCAGTTCATGTGTGGAGGAGGGATCCCCATGATGGGGGAAAGGAGTAGTACCCTTGAGACTTAAAACCACTGGATAAACCCAAAAAAAAGCATGTACTTTATATTACCAAAGACTCCTACACAAATCCAGAGCATGATCACAAAGGCAGAACTCACTTTTCTGAAAGAAGTCCTGGCACACCACCAGTCTACAGTGCACAAGTCAGCTCTCCTGTAGAAGGTTAGGGATCCAAATTCTTTCTCCTCAGACTGTTCAAAATGCAGAGAAGAAGGCAAAGAGGAATGTGTTACACTAATAGGGAGTGCAGCTGCTGATTTCTGTGGGCACTGCTGTGTTGAGCTGGGGAGGCCTGGAGGATAGGGTGCTTACTGCAGGGTCCAAATCCTGGGCTGGGGCTGGGATTCCCCTGTGTGGTTCTCTGGAGCTGGCCCTTCACTGGCTTCACCACCCCCAGCTCTGCTATCCTGCTTCATGCTCCTCCTGGTTTATAAATCATTTGGTACAAAAAGTGGGGAGAAAAGCAGGACAAGTCAGTAAGGTGGGACATTTTTGGCTGGGTGGCTTGTTCCAGGTGATCATACTTCATTTGAGTGACTAGGAGAACATGGCTTCAGAGCAGAACATGAGACAACAAGACACCAACTGGCCAGTACAGATGCACTCATAAGCTTCCTATGAATGCTGTATTTACATCCCACAAAGCTATCACATGTTTAAGCCTTCAAATGAAAGATTAACACACCATGAAAAATATTAACTACCCAAACTACGTTGCCCAACACTTTTGTTTTATAACATATTCCAATTCTCAGACCATAGTAGCAGTCCTTTCCTCAGGCAGCAGTAGAATCACAGAACCACAGAATATGCCGAGTTGAAAGGGACCCACAAGGATCATTGAGTCCAACTCCTGGCCCTGCACAGGACCATCCCAAGAGTAATATTGTGTGCATGAAAGTATCACCCAAATGCTTCATGAACTCTGTGAGACTTGGTGCTGTGACCACTTTCTAATATTCAGCCTAAACCTTTCCTGACACAACTTCAGGCCATTCCTTTAGATTCTGTCACCAATCACCAGAGAGAAGAGGTGTTTTTCAACACTTCCCAGAATAATCTCCTTAATTTTACCAGGCACTGAAGTGAGACTGACAGGTCTGTAATTTCTGGGGTCCTCCTTCTTGCCTTCCTTGAAAACTGGGGCAATGTTCACCAGGCTCCAGTCAGCTGGGACCTCTCCAGATTTCCAAGATGGCTCAAAAATTGAGAGAGAGGTTTTGCAGAGACATCAGACAGCTCTTTGAGGATTCCTCAGGCCTCACAGGCTTGTAGGGATCCAGCTGGAGAAGCAGGTCCTGCACAATTACAGGGTCAACTGGGAGAAGATCATTCTCACAGTCTGGTCCTCCAGCTCAGGGCACTGAGGCCCCCTTGTTCCATCACCCATGTTGAAGACAGAGGAAAAGAATGTATTAAACACTTTTGTTGTGTCTCTGTGGTGCACTTCCTCTGGAGGGCACATGGCCATGAAAGTTACATTTAACTTTTCCGACACATAATAACTTAAGGAAAACCAAACTATTATGACATCAACAAGGCAGATTCATCCAAGCATCATTCTAATGTTACTCTAAATGCCATTTATAAAACTGGAGTTATGCAATAATGAACCAGGTCTCAAAGCTATGAGCTGTAAACTGATGGTTGTAACCAAATAAAAGTTTTAACCTACAAAGGGTTGCTGTTTATGGGCCGTGGCATCAGTGAAGTTCTGTGTGCTCTGTTCTCTTGACAATTGCTTAGTATTTTTTTTTTTTGTTTTGTTTTTTTAATCAGAAATAAGCACTAAACATACGGAATGGAAGATTTATGTCTACAAAACTTTTATTTCAGACATACACACACACTAACTTCATTATATCTTTAAGTCTGTTTAAAGTAGGGTTAAAGGAATACCATCTGACCTCCAGGTGGGATCTTAAACTTCCCCATATTCATTAAGGAAAGGAAATATCATGGACTGCAACCATGTGTTTTGCCATCATCATGATCTGCTGATAAAGATGTATGTGATTGGTCACCTCTAAGTCTTGCCCATGCAGACCCTGCCCAAAGAATTTTATATTGACCCATTATCAGGAGTATTTGCAGAGAGATCAAGTTCTGTCAGATGTAGCTGTTGAGCTCATGCTTGAAAATGTGGGAAAAATATAAGAGTGTAAGTTGATGATGTGATTCTATATAGCCCACAAAGTAACTGAAAGCAAGTCTGGTTTACTTTCTCTTTAAACATTGTAAATTTAATTGCAACAATTTTTATTAGTTCAATTCCCACAGGTATATACTGTATTATATCCTGAATTTCAAGGAAGATAAAATAAATGTGTATTGGTTTAGAACTTATTTGTAAGAGTATTTTATTTGAGCTATAGAAATACATGCTTTACAAATCAAATTAATAATGCATATTTTTAGAACATATTCAATTTGTGTCTTAATCTAGGAATTCTACCTCTTTCATTGTTTATTAAACAAGGTAAAAAAAATCTCAAAACATCAGAGGGCACATATGTGAAAGTTAAGTTAAACACAATGCTGCTTTTCTTTAGCCTCATTCTTGACATTTTTATTATGTAAAATGGGAATTTAACACCAGATTGAGGAATCTATATTCCTCTTTTTTTTTTTTTTTCTGTGAAATATCAAAATTACTGCAGTTTCACTCCAGACTGACAATCAGCTCATTTTTTGACAAGAAATAAAAGAAAACCTTTAGTAAAAATATACATGTGTCTAATGTCTTTCCAGCTTTTCCCCCCCTGTGGAATCAATCCACTTTCACTGCTGTAATATCAGAGAGCCTTCCTAAAATTATTGTGAGTGACATTACATTTTTCCTCATTTATAGAATCGCTCTTATGTTCCTCTGTTTAATATTCAAAATAGCTTGGAGCCTGCAATTTGATTTTAAAATGAAATAAAATATTTGACAGTAGATTAATTTTTCTCATAATCACACTTTCTCCTGCTGAACTCTATTTTTTTCATAAGATATCAGCCAGTAATTAAGGGCTTCAGTTGGTCCCTCAGCTATGGCCATCCCTGCAGTTGTTTTCACCTCAAAAATTTATGAGAAGAGTTTTACCCTTACAATCACAATTTAATAAGAAAAATATTGCTGCTGCATCCCAATAGTTTAGGCAGTATTAATGATACCTGGGGGTCAAAAAACAAAAATAAAGGAAAACCCCCACATTTCTATATGGCCTTGACGAACACACATATCCATTTTTATGGGTTCTATTGTATTGATCAAAGGTTTTTATGTGGAAAACTCAACCGTGTTTTCCTAATCTGTTCAGCGCATGTTAGTACTGACCTATGGCCATTCAAGCCATAGGGAAATTAACACCAGCCTCCTCATATCTTAACAGGGTCACACCTGTGACCGTGTTAGAGGTGTGGGAATGGATTCAGAATGTCACTGATAATGTTTTGACCACTGAAGTGTCTAATGTTGTTTGAAATGTTTTTGCATTCTCCATGTGTTTCCTCTCCCCCCAGAATCCCCTGTGTGCCTTCCCAGAAATCCTCTGTGTATTCTTCCCAGAAACCCCCCTCTGTGAGCAGAGGGGCGTGGTCCACCTTATTACCTGAAACCCCTTCCCACCTGAATGTAAATTCCCTCATCCCTATTGGCCCAAAGCCAGACCCCCCCCCCCCCTTTCCTCTCATTGGAGGATTTGAACTCCCTCCAAGGTCTATAAAAACCCCTGTTTGTCCAAATAAAGTCTCTCTGTTTGCACCCTCCCCAGGCTGTGTAGTCTCTGTGTCCTCTGCCCAGGGCTCTGGGACCACGTGGCAGGGAGCACACCTTTCTCCTAGGTTCATGGACTGAAAACCTAACCTGGAGACTAAACCTATACTGCTGTGACCTCAGCACTACCAACACAACATCCAATGAGGCTTAAGTATATCCCAACTGGGATATTAAGGGTTGGTGCCTCAGTGAGAAACCTCCAAGGAAATTGAGGGTTTAGGAGGAGGTGGCCCTGAGGTCCCTGCCCCTGGCAGAGCAGGGGGAACAGTGCAGAAGAGAAATGGACCAAGCACTTGCTACCAACACTGACATGATTTGCTCTCTGCTCATCTGCCAGACCATTAAATCCAAAAATGTCACCAATATTTCATCTTGTAGCATTACAATCTCTCTCATCAACTTCCTGCAGCCATTCAGCCAGGAGAGCCTTTCTTTATAGCACCCACTCCTCATATATGGCAGTGCGAGGCTGCATTTGGTGACTGGTGTTTCAGGTCAGTCCATGGACAAAGTCACGCCTGGACAAGCTGACACAAGCTTTGCTGTTGCTGTTCTACCTAAGATAGAATATGGTTGGACAGTAAGTTACCAAGGCTAAATGTTAACTTAGAGTTTGTAAATACCTTTCAGGATCTTCTGCGCTGAAAACGTTGCTGCTGTGAACAAGATGTTGCTGTACTGTAGCCCGTGCTACATTCACTTCTCTGCCGCAAAGCAGAGGTACTTGCTGTTGGGCATGAGGAAAGTGATGAGATGCTAGACAGTGGGATACAGCATCTCTCCCCACTCCCCAGCACTTGCCAATGTGCCTTGTGAGGGGCCACCTGAGTAAAGTATGGGGGTGTGTGTGTAATGTCATGCCCTCCCTTCCTGGCTCTCTGCCCCTGCCCCCAGAGGCAAATCAGACTTGATTTCACACCCACCACAAACACTGTGGCAGATCGACAAGGCTGGGACCGGTTCAGAATGGTTCCATTTTCAAGTTTTCATAGTCATATGTGAATAATTCTGCATAACCACTTACGCATTTCTAGAAAAAGTGTATAGATGGCAGCTGTGTCTATTTTATAATACTTTGCCTTGCTAGCTTTATGGATACAGTCTGTACCTGACCATGGACACTGCAGTCAGAACAGATCTTGTGTATATGTGAACTTTTGTTTGCAATTTCATGGACAGGGATGATACTACCCTGGTGTAATAGACAAACTTCAACTTAATATGGCAAAGGGAGATCTTAAGAAGGAATATTCTCCTTCTTAAGGAAATGTGAAAATGGACTATATGAGGAACATTTGGCACTTCTCTGATAAGCGATATATATATTCCACAAGCTTTTCAAACCAAACTCATAAGTGGGAAGAGAGCATGAATTACAAAACAATTGCATAATATTTGGTCTAATATTGTTGCATGACACTTTTGGCCTGAAGCGATCTTGTGAACTTGTTTTTCAGATTACCCATGGTCTTTCTCAAGAAATCTAATTAAATTTCAAAGATGTTTTCACTAAATTAAACTCTATAACTTCAGCAACAGGAATGACATCAGAACCTTCGGAAAGAAAAAAGATGAATATTGTAAGAAAAAAAAGTTGGAAAAATGGTTTTAGAAGGCTGTTGACCATGGGCCAAACCATGCCCTCAGCTATGTGCAGGCTATTCCCACTGAAGCTGAAGTGATTTTTATATGCCTCAGAGCAGAATACAGTTCTTTGTTTCAGATGGCAAAAATCTTCTGTGACCAGATAAGGAATACACATTCAAAAATCAATATGTGGTAAAATGTCACTGCATTGAGTTTCTGCATATATCTTTCTTTAATGAAGAGTATCTGTCTGCTTTGTAAATGAGTTGGACAGTAGTAGCTTTTCCTTCGCTGCAGATTCTTAGCAAACTGTTGCTAGCAGTACTGATGAGCACTTGCATACAGCAAGCCTCTTGGAATAAGTGTAGGTAATAGAGAGGGGAACAACAAGGTATGCTTGAGAGTTAACCAGGCACATGTTACAGATTCACAGACACATTCAGGTTTGAAGGGACCTTGAAAAGTTGCTAGTCCAACCTCCTGCTCAAAGGAGAGTGACACTGCACCAGAACAATTTTCTTAGGACACTGTCCAGCTGGGCTTAAAAACACTGAAGAACATAGACCCCACAGCTTCTCTGAGCATCCTCTTAAAATGCTTAGTTACCCACAGAATGAACATTTACCCTTATAATCAGTCTCAGTCTCCTGTTTCAACTCATTTCCATTCACTTATGTACACAAATCTTGGTGAAGAGGCTGACTCCATCTTCTTGACCATCTTCCCATAGGCACCGTCAGGCTGCTCTCTGCTGCCTTGGAGCTACCT
This sequence comes from Formicarius rufipectus, assembly GCA_013399695.1. Taxonomy (NCBI): domain Eukaryota; kingdom Metazoa; phylum Chordata; class Aves; order Passeriformes; family Formicariidae; genus Formicarius; species Formicarius rufipectus. The sequence goes on from VXAU01004955.1 coordinate 178,159, forward strand.
CTTGGGGATGAACAAGCCCTGATCCCTTGGCCTCTTTCCACTAGACAAGTGCTGCAATCCTAACCATCCCAGTGCCTCTCTGCTGGACTTGCTCAAGGTCCTCAATGCTTTGCTTGTACTGAGACCCAGAAGTGCATGCACTATCTAGATGTGGCCTAATAACTGCTAAACAAAATGGGGTTTATTGTTTCCATCATTTCACTTGCTATGCTTCCATAAATACAACCCACGATGCTGCTGCCATGCTTTGGTGCCAGGACTCCTTGCTGTCCCATATTCAGCTTGTGCCCACCAGTCTCACAGATCCTTTCCAAAAGAGCTGCTCCCCAGTCAAGCAAACCCTGCTCTAGAGTGGTTAGTCTGCCCCAGTGCAGTACTTGGCTTTGGCCCATGCTGAATTTCACAAGCCTCCTGTCAGTCCATCCTTTCAGCCTTTCAAGATGTCTACCTTTATCCAAATACCTCACGTGGAAAAGCCTTAGAGATTCCTACCAGTATCTTAATATGGAAACAGAAAGTATCTTAATAGAATTCCTCTGTGATGACTCTTACTTTCACAGTTATCCCAGTAGTCTTTTCTTGTCTTTGATTTTTCCACTTCTTCGGATTCAGCAAATGTAGGAGTGTATTTTGGACTATGCTGTGCCAAAAGTTGGAGGAATCTCTGCCAAAATTCTGAAGTTAAAACACTAGTCTTTGAACAAAGCCTAGGACCAAAATAGTGATTTACCACTCCTGCTAAGAGACTATTTTTAAGGTGACAGTCACCATAGTAGAGGACAGGATAATCCCTGTTTTAACTGTTTTCAGATGCACCCTTGTTTCTGTCTCATTTTAACTTTTGTCTAAGAAACAATCCTTCCCATTGCCATAGTTGTATCTAGTTAAAAATTCAGGGAGCCTTGCTTACCAAATGATCTGGTTATCAGATGGTATCATTTACAGAAGGACAGTTTAGGGCCCATATACAAAATTTTCATCGTCTATATGACACACACATATCCCCTTAACTCTGGCCCCCAAACCTTTAAACCTACTCAGATTTCTAGACCTTTTCTCTAACATCTGCCAAGTTTGAATCTAAGTCACCCAAACACAGATTATAAAGTTGGTTTTAGTTTTTGTTTTGTTCAGAAGTACTTTGAAGAGGTTCTGAAGATAGGAAAAAAATAGAACCCAAAGGTTGCAGAATCAATTCCCAGGAAACCAGGCATAGACAGTCACGGGATTGTGCTATGAAGTACGGTGAATGGACAGAAACTGAGGTAGGAAATAGCAGATTTACTGAGTAATTGTTACAATGTTACAGGCATTTTCACCTGTGCAGAAAGTTGTGGATTGGCTGTGAGGTAGAAAAGCTAAAATGAAGTAATGGGTTGGGATGTGCCCAGTTGGCTTCTCAGCAGAACAATCCCTGACTCAAATGAGTTAGTTGCTTTTACTTTGCCTTTTTTCCTTCCCCTCCCCCACCTTTTTTTTTTTTTTTTCCTTTTCCGTTTGTGTTCTGGCTAGGGGAAGGACATAGGATGTGGAAACTAGTTTGCCATATTGTCTCTGTTGTTCTCCCAGGTCACATGGTCCAGCAGCTGGAGCCTCCACTGTTTTGCTTCTTGTTTTGTCTTGGAGGTTGGAGAGCAGGGAGCTAGAATATGATTCCTGCCTTGTTGAATTAAGAAATTTCCTTTGTATCTTTGTGGTGCTGCTATTTCCTTGTCAGTAAACTGTTATTTTTTCACTTATACCTCTTTGCATTTTTGTCTCTCCATATTATGGGTGGAATAAAATGGGAGTGGGTTCATTTTTTTGGAGTTCCCACCCCAATATTTGTCTTTAAACCAAGACAGATGGGAGCAAAAGAGGTGGATGGCTCTCTGTTTTTTGTGCTATCATAGAATATACTGAGTTAGAAGGGACCCACAAGGATCATCAAGTCCAACTCCTGGCCCTTCACAGAACACCCCACGAATTACACCATGTGCCAGAGAGTATCACCCTAATGCTTCCTGAATTCAGACAGGCTTGGTCCTGTGACAAGCTCCCTGGGAAGTCTCTTCTGCTTCTCAACCACCTTCTGGGTGAAAAACCTTCTCTTGATATCCGACCTAAACCTCCCCTAACACAACTTCAGGCCATTCCCTTGGGTCCTGTCACTGGTCACGAGAGTGAAGAGATCAGTACCTGCCCCTCACTTCCTCTCATGAGGAAGTTGTAACTGCAGTGATGTCTCCCCTGTCTCCTCTTCCCCAGGCTGAACACACCAAGTGCCCTCAGCTGCTCTTCATATGGCTTCCCCCTAAGGCCCTTCACCATCTCTGCTGCTCTCCTTTGGACAGTCTCTAATAGCTGAATATCTTATTATTTTGGTGCCCCAAACCACACACAATATTCAAAGTGAGGCCGCCCCAGTGCAGAGCAGAGCGGGACAATCCCCTCCCTCGCCCGGCTGGCGATGCTGTGCCTGATGCCCCCAGGACATGGTTGACCCTCCTGGATGCCATGGCAATATGGGAGGTTAATGAAAGAAGGAGCAGCTGGCAAAAAGAGTACTGTAGGAATTGATGTTATAGCTGTTCAGAAAGGGGAAAGAAAGGAAGAACACTAGAAGCACCTTTCCTGCAGGGAGAGAGGGAGACTTATGTATTTCCTCCATTGGAAAACCAGTATAAGTGTGTATAGGTATCAGAGTAGGACAGCTGGCCCAGAGGAAAGTGAGCTAATGGAGAAGTTCATTTAGGACACATTGCAGTTGCTGAAAATTTGCCTAAAAAAAGCCGTTTACTTCTACTGAGAACAAGGCTGACAGATGAGATATCCATGAATGTCATATGGACAAATGAAAAGAAACATGACTACAACAACAGGTTTCTCTTAGCTGGATTGTATGTGCCCTCTGTTACTACAAGTGGCCTTCTGGAATTAGGATGTACAGCACGAAGGGAAAAGGAACAAGATGCTCTGATTCAGCAAAGGGTTCAGACATACAGATGAATGTAGTAAGGCCTATTAAGAGCAAGCTGGTAAACCTCAAGGGCAGACGGTTGTAGCTGATACTATTTAGGTGAACATCAGTTACATACAGAAGAGAGAAGGTAGGAAATTCTGGAGGAAAAAACTTTCATGCTCTGAAAAAAGAGCTGGAGATCAAGACTTGTTGGGAACTTTCTCTGAAGCATTCACCTTAGTCTGTACAAAACTGGAGAGAGAAGCAGAAAGGCAGAGCTGTAATGCTAGGAGAGTGGTATCTAGCTGAGATTTCTGCTTCACTAGGAATGGTGCTACTTGCAGACTAAGTAGAAGCTATGGAGAAAGATTCTGCTTGAACCAAAGGGGAACCCAACTCCTAGCATTTGCATTCAAGAGAGCTGTGAGTGATCATCTTTCTTTCATTAGTGTTTTTCAGAGGTAGACAGGATAGTATAAGATCTCTGTTAAGGAGAAAGACATGAAAATTTGGTATCAAATGAAGCAATAAAAATGTTAAGAAGTATTATAAAACTAATACAAAAATACTCACACCAGTATATTCCTATGTAAATAGGTGGTTCATGTACATTTTGAATTTTCAAAATAGCTCTATTCCTTCATCCTTAATGAAGGAAATGAGAATGCCAGTGACAGGAGAGGATCTGAAAAGGACTGCAAATATGATCAAGGACAAGGACGGGCTTTGGTATAAATAATCATGTATGCTTGGACTCCCCAGTCTGGGAAAGGTGACCTGAGGATACATGAGAACTTCTACAGAAGCGGGTGGCTGGGATTCAAAGTCCACTCTGCTTGGTGGCCCATAGCTCCTGCATTCAAAGTACTGCATTCACACCAGAGGAAGCAGCATTTCATGCAGCAGTTCTCCCATTCTCATAAAGGACTAATATAAAAAGGAGTCTTGTTGGAACATGGTTCTGGTGTAGTGAGAGCACTTGTCACTTCCATATCCCTAAGGTAAGGAGGGCATAGTGTCATTCACCTTCCTTATGAATATTGTAAACTAAATCCTATTTTCATGTCCTCTAGGGAGGCACCAAAGGGAAATAAAGTGTCTGAAAAATATTATTCAAAAGGAAATCTCAAAAATATTTGAATTAAAACAAAAGGTTCTTCAAGAAAGTCCTTAGTATAATAACCCTTAGGATTATCAAGATTTCAGGTGTGCTGGTGACTTCAGGGGTGGCTGTGTATGAATTGACTATATTTTATATCCAATAAAACTTCATTAACCCAGAGGCTGTGATCATATCAAAATTATAATACTGTCTTTTTTGCTAAAGCTTGCTGAAGAATAATTCCCTTACCGTGTTGTTCAAAGGACATTGCAGACTTCAGTTTGCTGGCAAGCACATGCATTGGCCCAGGGAAGCAGAAGGACTGGGCACTGACCAAGTAGGGAGTAAAATCTAGCAAGGTAAAATCACAAATTCCATAGCAACTAGGTCACCAAATGTATCAAATAGCTTAAATAATAGCAATTAGACTCAGTAATACACTTTCCTTTGAGATATTTCAAGTGATGTTACCAGCCATTTGTTAAATTTTCCTCCCCATCAAACACAAAAACAAAAAACCAAAACCAAACAAACAAAAACACCCCAGGCCCCACTACCCAAACTCCAAACAAACAAATAAAACCAAAACCAAATGAACAAACCCCATAACTGAATACATTAACACACTTGACAAAAAGCCAGCTAATTAGACAAGCAAAATTCTTGGCTAGTACAGGAATTTACAGTAAAAGATACATTGCATTATTTCCTGGTACTTCAGACTATTTTTTTGGTGAATGAAAAGGGGATAAATAGAAAATGTAAGAATACTCCACATTATTTGATAACATAAATCCTTTGTGACTCAAGAGAGAACATCAGCTAAGAAAATAAATAAAGCTTCTTATGTTTTGGCTTGCCAAAAAGGTTCTGTAAAAGATTGGGCTTTTTCTTTAAAGAAGGCATATAGCATATTACATTAACATTTTTAATTTGTTTTATATATATATATATGGTATCAGAGGGGACTTTATGGACTTGATAATCAAAGATTCTCATTATGTGCTCTTCTAATATAGTCTTCTGCTGAACCACAAAGGCCCAGCAATTTCACAGAGTTGAACCATGAACAAAATTGTTGAAACCAGTTTGATTTTTTGATCTGGAAATTAATCTACTTGGTTTCATGCTCTAAAATCTTCATTTTAGAGAGCATGAAACACATTCAATCTGTCATACAATAATAAATTTTTCTTCTGAAAATGACACTTTCTAGGTTTGCAAAATGATCTGACACATTATTTTTTCTTTCTTTGGGCCCAATGAGCCTTTCATTTTTAAAAAATCGAGACCTTACTTTCAAAGGCATGAGGAACAAACTGTCTAAAGAAACATTCATTACTTTTAACACAATTAGGACCTATTTGTGAATCAAAAATCCCTGTGTATGTCTTCCATATTTATGGTTTTATGTACTAATTTCTGTGGGTATCTGAGGACTGGCTAGTTCACCAAGAGGCAGCCCTGACTTTTTAACACTGTAAAGGAGCAGAGCAATGGGATTGCATCTGACCAAGCTCAGAAATGCTTTGCTTAGGTTTGCACTACAGACTTTAACTTATTCTTGTCTACCCAAAAGTAAAAAACCTTTCCTCACCAGCTGTTTCTTCATGAAGCCCTCTGATTCAGTGTCTGCAATTTCCAAAGAAGGCACACCTAGAGTTCAGTTTAGATATAGAAAGATGTTCAAGTTGAGAAAGACAGGAAGTATTTATTTTAGCTGATGATTATTTTATTTTTTCCTACAGGAAAAAATTTCCTAGGTGCAGCTGCAAGATGATTCAAGGACAGAAGCCAACCTTAAACACTCCTGAAAACAAACATAAACTACAGAGCACCATATTTAAGTTGTAGAATTATTTTACATTCCTGCCCTAATTAAGTTGTAGAAATCTTTGAAATTCCTGCTTTGCCTAGAGCAAAACAAAAGTGTGTCTAAAAGTTCTGTGAAAAACCTATTGTCCAGGTTATAGTAGCTAGGACCAGTTTGTCACTGTGTGGGTGTGTATTTTAAACCCTCCATGTCATTTTTTCATGAACTGCTCACAAATGCCCATTTGCAGCAGCTGCCCAGGGCACACCCAACCCCTCAGGCTACAAGGTGGGTGTTTAGGAACTTCTGTGAGATAAGGAAGTTTTCCTGTCTTCACACCAATGACTCAGGTGTGATAACTCTCCTCTGGCGAGCCATTAGCACCTTCACACCCACCTGAGGTCTGTTAATGGGCCATCAGGGATGCCAAAAATATGCCATGATTCAGCTCACAGAGTAAATCATCCACTGTGAAACTCTTCACCCTGGGGGAGGGACTGGGCGTTCCCATCTGACCCCCAAGCAGATATAAGCTTGGGGTTTTGGGAGAGGGACCACTTATCAGATCCAGAGGAGGACTGTGACTGACACTCTTGACTGGACTGCAACCATCATTTTCACCAGCAGGTTTCTTCTTTCTTTTTACTTTGAACTTAGGGGAGCCATGTGGTGTTCAGCACAGTGGTTGGCAAGTTCCATTCTGCTTGTGTCCTGCTGGGCTGCACATCTGTTTTTTGTGGGTCAAATGGATTTTCCTGCTGTATCAGTGTATTTATTGTGATTTTTTTTATTGTTATTCTGATTTCCAATCTCATTCTGAGTTGGATTCATTTCTCCTGCCAGTTTACCTTTAAATTAGCACACCCATCCACTATATCATCCCATTTCCTCAGCAGTTCAGCTCTGTATCTTACAGCCTCAGTGATGCTTTCAGAATGGTTGTTAAGCCTATGATCAAAGGTCAAAGAGTCAGAAGGCGGTTTGTGGGAAAGGCTTCTCCTGTGAGCAGTTTTGAGATCAGAGAACTCCACTCACAAACAGGTCCTGGGCTCTCCAGATTGCTCAGGCATAACCAAGAGGCCTAGGATGAGGTTTGGCGTCCCAAAAGGGGGGCCTTGGCAAGCTGCAGAGCTGAAAGAAATACATCCCATGCACTGACTTGAATAAGCGTATGTGACATAACTTGGCATTACTAGGCTTTTATGGTTAATATTTTAGTTTTATCAACTTGTGTACACATCTTCTTCATTAAACAGTAACCGTCCTTCATGAATCATGCAGTTCAAGGCCAAGAAAATAATCAGAGACCATGTCATGCTCTGTGCTGAGGAGATAGAACAGTTTGCAAAAAAGAAAAATACTGCTTTCTGCCATCTGCCACAGTTTCCCTAGGATGAGGAGCCAGATGAGAATCCTAGGGTCTCTTTAGTACTAATAAATCAGACTGTCAGCCTATGTCTAGTTAATATGAATTCTGTACAGTCCAATCCAACTTGGACCACTCTAAGAATCCCAAGCAGAAAATGAGCAGCCAGAAGCCTCTGCACCACACTGACAAGGCCGGTGCTCTAATCAAAGCTTCAGAACATTTGGGTTTCTGTAAAACTGGATTTTTATTTAATTTAAACAATACATTAAACTGTTTGGTTTTAAACTCAGTGTAGTAGGAATGTATTTTCAAGCTTCTCATCTTTGTAGTTGACCTGAAAAGAAAAGAAATCACCGGTTTTTCAGATTAATTCCTTAGTAGTCAAAATCAGTCTGTTAATGAAGTTTTTATTCTTTATTCTAATAATTGTCATTATGCATATTCAGATCTTCACTCAAATCTACTGTCCCTAATGCCATCATCTCTGAATATTGGGTCAAATTCTGCACCTACCACAAAAGGAATTATGCAGGAAGAGAAATTCTGTAATAGCATGCACCTACATGACTGGTGTCAAAAACGTTGCTGAAATGAGGATCTCTTTCCTTCTCTGGCTTTAGAGGCTGTAATTTAAGTTTCTTTCCTCTTTGGAGAATCTGAGCGGCAAGCCTTTTCCTTGTCATTGGTATCTGCAACAAAACAGCAGTTGTGTTACATTAGAAACAAATTAGGGCACTCTTGTGCCCTTGCTGACAACTCTGTAGACATGGATAAAAATTAGCTGAATCCAGTGCTACTAATGTGAAAAACCCTATCTATCATTATCTGGATATTTAAAGGTGTATATAGGCATGACTTAATTGCTGGATTTCAGGATATAGAAAGAAAGACTTTATACAGATCACTTACCATGGTTCCACAATATGCAGGGTATGCCACACAGCTGTGTGCAAGAATCACTGTCTATAGGAGACTTAAGTGTTAACAAAACCTTAGCTCCGAGAGTATTATCAAATGGCAAAATGAAGGCCTATGGCTCTGGCTCTACTTATACAGTTGAATTACATGTCTGAAATTCATATCCAGGTTTATGTTTACTAAAGAGCTTTCAAGGAAAATGTGTATTTCTGTTTGTAGGACTGGTTGCATGAGCTTGCTCTGTGTGTCAGTGAAGGCTGATGACTATTGCACTGTGAAAGGAAATTTCTCAGTGTGTCTCATCAGGCATCTATTGGGATGATGTTCTTTGCTTTGATGAAAGAAGCAAGAGAGATTAACAGATTGTCCTTGTGATATTTACATATTCTTTTTTTCTCTCTAATTTTGACGTACACTTTTTCCTGGTTTTTCTATTTTATTGCTAAGTCCTGGACAATAAGTTATGTGATGACTGAGCATACATCAGCTGTCACTTGATTCTAGCTCTCTCATTCCTAGAACAAAAGATGGATCATGTTAGAAGCATGGACAGATAGTTCTACCAGTGATATCTGACAGGTGTCTTAGTGCCACAGATGACTTACTGAGGCAACACGGCGAATTTTGAATGTCCTTACACAGAGCATGTCTAAAGTTATTTTCAGGAAAGATTTTGTGGCATGATGCAAAGCTAATGCTCTGACTGATTCTGCTCAAGAACAGAATTTGTGTCACTATCCCCACCTTGTGATGTGTTTTCACCAGGACTCATAAAGTGACCTACACTTGCAGTGAGTGGCATAAATGAAGCATTACAGAGAGATTTACCCACTCCCAGAAAGCCAGCTTCTCTACCACCCAACAGAGCAAACCAGAAGAAAGGCTATCAATCTAGAGATTATGTTTATACAAGAAGAATCTTCTTGTCCCCTACAAAGTGCTAATACCTCCCCTGGTGTGTTCATGTTTCATTTGGGTAGGGCAAGGTAAATCAGCTGCATCTCCAAACTGGTAACTGCTGTTGTGCTCCTCCCCAGCTTCTTGAAGTTCATCCTGAATAAGCATCCACCTGTTTGCCTACATCTGACAAACATAGTATTCTGTGCATTTTATTATTCTGGACACAGTATTAAAAGGAGGCGAACACCTCTTCTTTAACTTATCAAAGACACATTAAACATATGAAAAAAATCTGTATGGATTAAATATTGGTTTTATTTTTTAGAGAGCAAGTACAATAATGTTGCATTAAAATAATGCTATGTCATAGTTGTTACAGCTCTGATAGAAAAATAAACATCTCAATATACTACAGTGTCGACTCAATAATAAATACCAAAATAGGAAGTTAGTAGTCAACGGAAATTAATAAAACTGCAATAAAAGTATACTATCTTAAATAATAAAACATTCAATATATTTCCAGAAAATCATAAGTAGTGATTTAAAAGCATCATTTAAAATGTAAAAGCAGTCAGAAGTTATAAAATTTAAAACCTCTTCCCTTACTAATATTCTCTATGCATAAAATCCAGAGAAACATTATTTATCTCTATATACTTCTTTTAACAAAATGTAGCATGTTAAATAGAAAGTTAAAAACTAGTATTATTAACAGCTGTCACACAATTGCTAAATAAGACACTTTAAAGTAGCATTATTTTTGAAGCAGTAGTAGATAAGAGTGAAGATGTTAGCACAGTGAGTACATCCAACACTAGTGACTCTCCAAAAGACTCTGTCATCTTTCAACATCTCCCTTCAAAATACAACAGAAACAACCCAAACACAATACAGGTAGCAGGGTGACATGTTAGATTTTGACAGATGTCATAATTTTAAGAACTGTAAGACATTTATTTGTTTTCTAGTAGGTAGGTACCTTTTTTTTCTTTTAAAGCGTGTGCATACAAGGAAACAAAGAGAATATGCAATCCAGAGCAGCATTTCTAAAGCTTAAAACTCTAGCAACTCTAGCAACTTTTAGTGGTTGGTGTTTTTTTTTTTTTTTNTGCTCTCAGTGAAACCCCACTGACTTAGCTCATTATAGGGATTCATTCCCACTGGTTAATTTTAACATTTTCCCCCCCTCACCATGAATTTCAATTCCTTGTTAAGATCCAAGAGATGTCTGTGCATCAGAGCAGTCTCAAGATCATTATTAAAAAATAGTGTTCTTCTTAACTACAGTTTCCTTTCTGCTTTCCCTTCTCTTTCAAATGGACAGCCAGAACACTGGCACCACTCATCACTCACAGTCAGAACAGAGGAGGTGTCACCCAGCACTGACTCAACACAAATGCCGCTGTGAGAAGTGCCCTTTACAACTGCAGCTTACACTCCTTAAGGTTGACTGGTGGAGATCTAAGTGCTGATGGGAAGGCAATGGGCAGGTGCCCAAAAACTCCCCAGAAGCATTAATGGAGGTCTGCAGCATCCAAGTTTACAGGCAGACCCTTGCTAGGTTATGTGCAAGCATTTCTTATGAATGAAGATGTGAAGTGCCTGCAGTGCTATGGTTCAGACTGCACATAATGCAGTTCCCATGTGTGGACAAGTGCCTAGGATGCAAACCTAGGACACCACCTCTGCTAAGCCAGCCTACTTCGAAAAGGATTCCTGCCCTGACAAAAGGAAAAGCAAAGTCTTAGAGCATCAGTGCTGTAGGGAACCCCAGCATTATGCCTGCTGAGGTTGCCATCCCTCTTCAAATTCCTGCACAGGTGATCATGCCCTTGCATCTCTCTGCCCTGGGCAATACCGGACCTTATGTCAGTTTTAGGACTGAGGGTTGCTTGAAGCTGTTTCACATGTTCACTCCAATGGTTTGCAAAACATGTACCTTTGGTCATGCATGCTAAGCAGGAAACAAATATTATATATGATGAGACTAGGAAAACAATGTTTTTCTGTTACAGTCCGAAGAATGCTTTACATAGCACGTTTTCATGACATCATAGAGAGGAAAAAATAAATCCAGTTGAGAAAAATGGATAAAATGTAAACTATGCCCATACGAACATCCTTCCTTTTTAAGGTTCACTTTCAACATTCCTTGCAAATGTAAGGGAATTTCAGCTGGGCACAATGAAAATTCCTTGCATACCATGTGCACGTTTTCTGGATGAAACAGTTATTTTCCCACACACTTCTGCAGCAATGCTTGGAAATAACCATTTCATAGCTTTCTTAATTTTACAGTACTTAAAAATATCTGAAGTAAAATGTATGCTTTTTAATTGCATAAACACAGAATTTCTGAAATGTTAGGTAAATAAACAGTCAAAGGTAAGAAAGGGGGATTAGTATTTGAAAATTTTACATACGGATTTTAACATTAACATATATGCTGTAAAAAGTCACACATGTGCTCTGTCTGTGGGAGCAAAACTAAAAACAATTCCAAAAACCTATGATGAGATGCCACAATATCTGCTGGTATATTTTTGGATATAGGCACACAGTAGAATTATTTTACTTCTTTTTATTTTTTTTAAGAAGCCCAGTATAGTAAGTTTTGAGAAGTTTGGAATGTTCTATTCTGAGGTTATTTTTATGAGCATCTTTGATACACAATACATTGAAAACTAATATGAACTAATTTGTCTTTAATATCTCCCATATTAAGCACTATAGGAAGCAGAGTCCTTCTGCAATCACTGAAGAAATTCCTTGTGAATTACAGGCTGCTTTCTCATTTAAGGTCATGTGGTGAGGGAACACAGCTCCCTAAATAGTGAGGCTTTTGTTGAGCTATTCATCTCCTGCAGCAGCTCTTCTGAAAAACATGGTCAAAGGCAGAGGGAAACAAGTACCAAGCAAAGCCAGAGTTTCTCATGGATAGATTCCATCCCTAGAAACAAAGCTTCCTCCCAAGAATCCTGCTCTATATAAGCTCCCCATGGGCCTTCTAAAAGCCTTGACCTGTCACATTAGCAGCAGCTTATTCTCTTTCACCAGCCTTTTCCACAATACAGTAAAACCATGAGGGAGATGCAAAAACAGCTTTTTTTTTCTTCTTCCCTTTTTTTTTTTTTTTTTTTTTAATGTACATTTTTTAATCTCAGGACAGCAAGCAGCTTACAGTGCAATTGGTCCTGTGAGCCTGCTCTGTTTGACCAGAGCATTTTAAACATTCAGGCAGGTGTCTGATAAGGAAATACTGGCTATGCCTCTTCACAGGCAGCACTGCAATGCCAAGCAAGTGCTACAGAAGAAAAGCAGTAGCAGTGTGATGTGTCTGGAAGATCGGTGTTACAGCTCAAATCTTTCTTCCACGAAGAACCCACTGTACCCTACCTACACAATTTAACTCCCTCTAGCAGTGAAAAGTAATTTCTAAAGAAAAAAAGATGTTATCCCTTCAGTGAATGCTTTAGTAAATATTTTAAAGGCCATTATGGTGGGAAAATATATTCTGATTAAGCTTTTTTGTTAAAAGGGTTTATCACACTGTTTAAAGAACACAATCACATCTCTTTTATCAGATATACTCCATTGAGCATTGTTTTTTTTTTTGTTTTTTTTTTTTTTGATGTTAAGTGAAACAGACAACCAGAGACTGTTTCCTACTCATAAATAATCATGAATTGTGACAAGGGTAATAACAGGCAAACCTTTATCAATCTTTTATCTTCATCCCACTGAAACCAATTGTTTGGAATCTGCTAATTTACACAGCAGGAAAACAGTCCTACATGTTTTAAAAGAAAATGAAAGTTTGAGGTATACTTGATAGATTACAGAATTCACCTATAATATCTATAAAGTTCTACAATTGAGCTATCACTAAAGTCAGGGGTAGTGTAAGGAAACACTCTTTTCTTTAAATGAGACACTTTAACCCTTATGGTAGAAAGCTCTGGGCCTACTTTGGAGACTGCTTTAGAAACATTCAATAATCCAGTTTACAGTTAGAAAAAAAAAATCCCTAATGTCTAGAGCTGTTATGACTAATGAAAAGGCCTTTGTGTCTTTATATTATTTTTCTCAATCCCACTTGATCCATTACTCAAGAAATTGAACACTCATATAACACTTATCATTTGTTCTGCATCCTGCCTTCCTTTCACATGAATGCTCTTCAGATTCTAGTGGGAGTTTACAGAAGAAATACATAATAGGAGATATAAATATACACTAATTTCTAAAAACTCCACATAACAAGGTCCTGTTTTGTTTCTGTAATTCTTATCTATGACAAACACAGACTGATATTTAGCATTAGCAACAAATAGTGCTAAAATGATACACTGTTCTCTGAGATGATTTTTCTTTTTGCCAACCTCCAGTGCATTAGAGGCTGATCAGACTTTTGTGGGGTTTCAGCAGCTGACTGACACTTCCAACTAGCATATAACGACAACACATCTTCTACCACTATAGCTGGTTTCAGGGGTAATAAAAATGCTTCTATTTGACCTTGTAGCTCTCATTCTGCTCTCAGATAAACTTATATTGGTCCCATCATGTTTTGAAGAGCTTTGCCCATTTCTGAAGGCTGAACTTGATCCCACATTTATGAAGTTTCAACATGAGCCAACAGTGTGCCCAGGTGGCCAAGAAGGCCAATGGTATCCTGGCCTGTATCAAGAACAGTGTGGCCAGCAGGACCAGGGAAGTGATCCTTCCCCTGCACTCAGCACTGGTGAGACCACATCATGAGTATTGTGTTCAGTTCTGGGCCCCTCAGTTCAGGAAAGATATTGAGGTGCTGGAGTACGTCCAGAGAAGAGCAACAAGGTTGATAAAAGGACTAGAGCACAAGTCCTGTGGGGAGAGGCTGAGGGAGCTGGGGTTGTTTAGTCTGGAGAAGAGGAGGCTTAGAGGTGACCTCATCACTCTCTGTAACTATCTGAAGGGAGTTATAGCCAGGTGGGGGTTGGTCTCTTCTCTCAGGCAGTCAGCAATAGGACGAGGGGGCATGGGCTTAAGCTCAGCCAGGGTTGGTTCAGGTTGGATATTAGAAAAAAATTCTTTACAGAGAGCGTAATCAGGCATTGGAATGGCCTGCCCAGAGAGGTGGTGGATTCACCATCTCTGGAGGGTTTTTAAACTGAGATTGGACATGCCACTGAGTGCCATGATCTAGTAAACAGACTGGAGTTGGACCAAGAGTTGGACTCGATGATCTCGGAGGTCTTTTCCAACCCACTTGATTCTGTGATTCTATGATAAAGTCAATTAATGTGTTCCCTTGAGAAAAAGACTCCTATTTTCCTCACCTTCTTCTAAATTGCAGGTTCTTTTCCACATCACATTGGACACATTTCTCAATGCACAGTCACAAAAATAGGTTACAAAAAAAAAAAAAAAAATCTACAAAACCTGATCCCATCAACTAATTTACATAGAGAAAAAGAGCATGTGTAAAATGTGTAAAATCAGACATATTCCTGCCATCATACAAAAGATCAAATCCTTTATTTGGCAAAACACTGACATGTAGCTAGCAAACCAAACACAGCTCCGGTGTAATTTATCTACTTGCAATGGGGTTGATGCTGTTGACTCCAAAGGTAAAGTCAGTCAGTAGTGATCATCATATGGTTAGACAGAGAAACTCTCATTTTCTGTAGCCACTCAGTTTCCCAATAGCTTAAATTTTGTATAAAAGGGGTTTTTATGTTTAAACAAGTAAACAAGCTAAAAATTACTCTTTATCAAATACAAAGTATCTTTATGTGACATCACCCATATAAAAACCCATATCTATAATTTACCTGTGTGTGCATGGTGTGTGCATACACACACACTATAGATCCACACCAATAACTAAACACTCATTTAATCCAGTCATTTTTATGAGGAAAAGCTAAAAGGCTAAAGCAGACAAATCAGTAGAATTTGTCAACTGAGAGAACTATAAAAGTACCATTTACTCTATTTAAGAGTGTTTTAATAGTTTAATCTATTGCTGTAATATACAGCAATATTAATATTTCAGTCACAGCTTTTGTCCATTCCCACAGAGCACATCAGTACTAGCTACATGTAGAGTGAGATCAGTGCTTTGTCAGACCGGAACATATCTACATTCTAGGCCATAACTAAATAAATTAGAATATGCTAAAGTGCTACATCAACACCAAGGTTTCTGAACAGTAGTAATGCACATTTCTCTTTCAAAAAAACTAAAAAAATACAGCAGCTATAGTTGCAAACATAATCACATAATGTGAATACGTTTGCATGTCACTTTCTTACAGTATTCAACAAAATGAACAACACAAAACCATATGACAACAGTCAAGACTCCCACAGAGTACAAAAGGTAACTTTTTAAAAGTCAATCATGATGGAAACAGACATTTGCAGATAGAAACACATCCTTCAGAATTCACACTTGAAAGTTTCGTTTAATCGCAACTTGCTGATGTCGATATTAATTTCCTCTGGTTTGTCACGTCTGTATGTTACTGTTCTTGTACAAACTGTAGGCAAAAACATCTTATCCTTGAAGGAGAAGATAAAATTTTTATCAGCAATTAGCTAACTTTTATATGCAAGAAAAAAATTATAAAACATGATAGCTCTGAAATCAATTACCTTCTTTGTTGCAGACACTCTGTAATCAGATGAAGACTTAATTTTATTGCTACTCCCCTGCAGAATTATCTGCCTGATGATAAGGACAACAAGCAACCCGATCAGAAAGGTAATTATAAAGATTATGGAAAAGACTCTAAAATAGCTTCGTCCAGAGAAACATTCTGCAATAAAAGGAAAAAACATGGATAAAGACTAATGTATGGAGCAGGCACATCCCTCTAACACAGGTATATCTACCACTGCATAGCAATGTTGCATAAATATAACAGAAGACTGATAAAAATTATGGGAAAATCACTTTAGGGAAATTAAGAGGAAAAATTGCCACATGAAGTCTTTTAAAGTGGTGCATACCATGAAGGCAATTCAGATTAATATCCATTGTAAAAAAATGGTGAAAATATTATTCCTTTAATCTACAGAACAAAGACTCGGGCTTCATTGTATTGCCCACCAAATTCTCTGTAGACCAGTGAGTTTATAGCTGAAATAGAGAGGATGAAATGTTAGAGATGTTTGAGGCAAAAAGAATTTAATCTTCACAAGATGACAGTGAAGATAACTTGTGAAATGTGAAAGAAAATGTGGTTTATTGAATCCTTGTCCAGTGCTCTAGTCACTGGTAAATTTTTCTCACGTAACAAGTTTTCCTTAATCAATACTGAAGTTATGAGAAAAATATTCAGTTTCCTCATTTAGGTACTGCAGGATATAAAGATGTACATAAATGTGAAGTGACAAAAGGTAATAATTTACGTGCATTTTTGTTGTTGTGTGGAGTGACTAAGCTTTACGAGACTTTAGTAAAAAAAGTTTTATTCTTCCACGACCCTCATAACTGCAGTTTTTTATACTTGAAAGAAATATTTAAACATTACTGAACTTGAGGTAAGTATTCTACTTCTTTCTTCCTTGATTCTAGTAATGTCAAATAATGAAAGTATATTCAAAGTAATAAAACATACAGATGCCATAACAGATTTCTATAAATATTTCTTTAAGCATTACTCGGGCATGATTCATCTTTATTAGATGTAACTTCTTAAGGAGCTGGGAAATCTGACTTAGCAATGCTTGACAATCACATTTCCTGTTATTATTTATCTTTTATTTTCCCCAAAGCTATGAATGGGCTTTCTCTTTTTCCTGACTTCTTTGTTATTGTAATAGTTTGACATACTTTTGAAAGACATTCTAACAGTGGTGAATTCAGTTGGTAATCCCAATAGATTTTAATCTCTCATTAAAATTAACTAGAAAATGCCACACACCTGAACTATGGTCAATATAATGCAGTAGGTAAGCGCATGAGGTTGTGCACTTGTCAAGTATTACTTGAGATGTATTGTTAGAATGATGGCACTGAACACAGTTCCTGTAAAATAAAAATATTATTAAAACACTGTATCTTTCTCTGCACTTTCCTTAAAGAGATTGTATCAACAGACTGACTTATCACTTGCACATAATGCTTTCCTGTTGTTAGTAAAAACATTGCAACATTTATTTATTTTTTCTGAAATGTGATATCTCTCTCAGCATTTTATCTCTCTGATGCTTCTCAGAAGCAACTAGCTGTAAAGTAAAGCATGTTCTTGGCTCTGAGCCACCTTCATCTGGTCCCTGCTCTGCCCTTTGCAAGGCAAGTTGGTCACAGGGTGTAACTAAAAGTCCTGCAACCTGTTTTCAGCTTTCAGCTTCCAGTTCAGTCCCAGTCTTTCCATATCTAACAATCTCACTGGGATGCACACTGGAACAGAAGGGTAGAGACGGGTGTAGAAAACACACCTTTGTCAATACTTTTTGGATGCTACATTTAGACAAAGCCGCACAAGTTTGCAATGCAGGGCAGTTCAGAGGGACAGCAGCACAGTGGGAGGCAGTGCTCTCAGTCTTGCCATCTTCACTATATAACCCTGTAGAAGATGGACATCGCAAGAGATCTTGAAAAAGCCCTGACTGAATTTAAAATGAAGATATGCCATCATCTGAATTTCTTAAAGGTATGCATTTCACAGTAATTTTGAACAAGGGTAAGCCAGAAAGGCTAACTGCATTTTATCTGGTGAAATCTTAGCAGTCATCTTCTCAGACATGGTCAAGCCTGGCTCTCCGGTATTTTCTTCCAAGAGCTATAATTCAAATAAATACAAAAACCAATGACTCTGCTTTGAGCACAATGCCGTTTCCAGTGAAAGGCTCATTTTCCACCTTCTGTACTGCAGTGAGATGCAGAACATTACATGTGCTGACAGGACGGTGTAGAAGAGCTGTGCCCAAGGAGTTCATTCACTCTCTATGCCAGGAAAATGCAATGTGCCACTGAGAGCCCAGTCTAGCTTCTCTTCTCCTGGGGTTGCTCATTTTAACCTCCACACTATCCCCTCCCTTACACAGGTAAGGAAAAATGACATGCTTTAAGACTAGCATGGCAAAGAGTGTTTTAAAACTGAGTAATGAAGAACGTTCTCTGAGTAAGACCGGCTCTGCTCTGCTGACCAATGGCAGTGACAATACACAGGTACCGCTATTGTTACACACCTCCTTCAGCTGAGAAATACAAGGAGTATGCAAAAATAAATCTGGAGACTATTACTGGACTTGATGGCATTCAAAGGCAGGATCTAGTGCCCATTTCTAAAACTTCAAATGTATGGGGTTTATTTCCTACTATTTCATATGAAGACTATTTTAATAAAACTATGAAAAAACCAATATTCACAGGACACACCTCCCTTGACTTCTGAAAGCTGAAAACTGGACACAGACTGATGAGCATAGATGTGGACATGCAATTCCCTTAACTGTCAGTGTGAATCCTTCAGTTATGCAGAGAAAAGTATAAACAGTTTCAATTTCCTACAGGCTAAATATCTAAGAAATATAGCATCTAGCCAAGAAGAAATATTTCTCCATGTTTCAACACTGCAGAGTTAAGAACTCAAGTCTAGCAAAAGAAACATACCAGTTTTCTTCACAGGCTTTGTTACAAGTAGGGCAATATTCACACAAACGGCCAAAGCTTCTTGGATCTGTACACTCACACTTTCCACATACACATTTTCCTCTTCCACTGCAAATCTGGCCCTTTGAATTCAGGCAGTGCTTTGTTGATTGTGATGAGCACTCGCAACGATCACCTTCCCAGCCAGCAAAGCATTTGCATTTACCTCCTTCACATTCACCATTACCTAAAACATCAGAAAGTCTTGAGTCATATCCTTTTATGAAAACACAGAAAATCGATTTTTAGATGCATACATTTGTATCACTGGTGCTTTACATTAAACAGAGCTAATTTAGACCTTGACTTTCTAATTAGTTTTTAAGTTAACAACTTGGGCTGAAATCACCAGCATGATATACATTTACAGCTGCTGGTTGTTGTTAAGAAAAAGTTACTACCATGATGTCATCCTAAAACTCTTTCCTAAAATTTTTCCCACTTGCCTTGAATCAAAGAGAGGGATTAGAAATTACACAATGATCAAGAAAATAGTCTTCAGGCAAACTAAACTCTTTAGCAAGAAAACATTCAAGTCAAATAAACAACAACCATCAGTGGAAGAACAAGTATCAAGTTCATGCACACATGCCAGGTTGTGCCTTTTTCTCTTTCATATTTTCTTCTTTTTTTCTTTCCTCTTCCTTTCTTCTCCTTTCCCATTCCCTTCCCTTCCTCTCCCTTCAAGACATAAAACCACTGCTTTTTTGCCTTTCTGAAGGACAGGTGACTGAGCTGGACAGGTGGGTATGCTGTGCTTAAGAACTGTACATTGTTTAATTAGAATTTAAAACAGCCTCAAGGATTCAAAGGCTGTGAAGAACCTTTGTTGGCCCTTACAATTTTCCAGGTAAAGAAGCAGGAGTTGTAGGGCAAAATCCTTATGTCTTCATGTTGTAGCACATTTAGGCTGTGGCACAACTGACAACCTGATAAGGTTTTCCTACATTTTTGCAGCCTGTGAAAGCACCTTCAGAAAATACAGAAATAGCACAAAAAGCACAGGCAGATACAGCAAATCTAATGAGGTCTCTTCATTTATGTCATGGCAGTACCTAAATTTCACACAAACTGCAATGACTCTTCCTATTCAGGGATCCACAGAGCTCCTGCAAGGAGACAGTTCCATCCAACAGACAGGATCTAAATGGAAATGAGGCCAAGGTATAGGCTGCCCTATTTTTTGCCTGGGCTGGATAAAATGGATCACAGAAGATAGCAGAGCAAGGCTCAACACTAAAACATGGCCCCAGGCAGCAAGTTCCCCTTGTGGTACCCTAGGGCAGGACTCCATCACAGGTGAGAGTCTCCAACACCTCTCAGACAAGTATCTCCCTGTCTCCTTTGTCAACCAGGGCACCACATCTCAGGCTATAGAAGCTTCTAAATTTGACAGGTCTGCTTAAGGTTAAGAAATATAAATTTGCAAAGTGGGCTGGAAAGAAGATTGAGAAAATGAACTATAATAATGAAGTATTTCAAGGATTGGGTAACATAATTTTTTTTTTCATTTTATGTAAAGTTCACAGTCACCAGCAGAGCAAATCAAAAATAATTTTACTAAAGTTCATAGTATTATTCTCAATGTATCCAACTGCAGTTGAAAAAACTGGTCCCTCCATTCATTGGTCATTATACAGTGATATGAAAGGATGCAGAACAGCAGCATGAATTACAAAATATTTACTCCAGAGGGGGAAAAAAAAAATCCTGGTGGAGGTACAGTAATGATACTGATTCAATCCCATATTTCCATAACAACACTAATGTAAAAGTACACATTTTGTATTTTGTTTAGATTCATGTTTTCTTAAAAAAACCCCACAGAGTAGGCCACAAAACCAGTAAGAATTTCTGACAACTCTCCCTGGATATGCTTCACTTACGGTCTCCTTTCTGAAGCAGACATTCTGAACAGTGTTACCATTTGTATCAGGATTTGAAAGCAAGTGTCACTGTATCTCTCACAGGACTGATTTAGGGTCTTAGAAAATCAGAGTCTCATCTGGAAGCTGATCCCTTCCTAATATCATAGTATCTCATATTTCCATTAGACTGGAATGTATCAACTTGCTTTCTAGAATAATGTTACTGTATTGTTTGAGATATCAGTTTCATCACGTATTAATTATCACGTATTATTATTGAGACTTAAATCTCAAATTTAAGTCTCAATAGCTAAACGTAGAAAATAATCAGTGTGTGCCCTAAAAATCGGTGCTGAAATTTAGTGCATTCCTCTACGGTGAACAAAGCACAGGAGTATGAATTCCAACCAGGACGTTCACTAATTCTGCACAACCAATTTTCGTATTTAACAGGCTTATGTCATTGTTTTCAGATGCATCATGTACATTAGCCTCAGAAAACAAAACAAAGCAAAGCAGCTTACCAGAGCATAAGTTTCCCTGGTGATATGGGCAGGAAAAGTCATCCATCTCACAGTACTTGCCATACACCTTGCCTAGCTTGTTTTTGTAGCAGAAACATTTTCCATCTATGCAATTTCCTTGACCACTGCAGAGGGGTTGGTCCTGGTGCTGCCTGCAACTCTCCAGGGGAAGTGTGTCTTCTCTGTTAGAGCTGCAGCCATTGTCACTGCAATGGGACTGTCTGGTATCAGAAGTTTCGTCAGCCCATACTCTTTTGTGCTTTGTGCTATCTCCATACTGGCAGGCACAGCTTTGCTGCACATTAACAATGGCAGTTTCATTGAAACCAATAGGCTTAAGTATGGCGTATTTTCTCCCTCCAGTTGTATGACATCCGTTCATTGTAACTGATACATTGAAAACTACCTAAGAAGAAATGAAGATAGGTTTTACATTATTATTATTATTATTATTATNTTTTTAACGCATAAATAAAGCAGAATCTTACATTGTATATGAATGTGTACTGGCTAATAACAGCAAAATGCACACCAATCATTTGTCAAAAATGATATATTAGTAAGGATAGGCATCATAATTAGTTAAAATCCTAACAACAGAAGACTGACAGCAAGCTAGTTTTCAAATTTAGAAAGTATAGTTGCAAAATATAAGTTTAATACAAATTAAATGGAAACACAATTACTATTTTCCTCCTGCTATTATTTAATGTGTAAATTCTGTTATATCATAGAAATATTCTGATGAGAACTAGGACGAGAATTAGCAAGATAATAAACAAACAGAAAAAGAGATGCTCTTCATAAAAAGAATCTATACTGAAAGTTCTTCTGCAGAAATGGTCATGCACAGAGAAACCATGCTTAGTTTTTTGGATGGCCCTATCCACTCCTACTAAAACACAGAAATGGCTCACACTGTAACAATAGATTATTTTTCCTGATTCCTACAATGGGGATGGAGAAAGAGAGTCTTCTTGCTCTTACTGTGGTTCCAGGCACACCAACTTCTGCTTCATAGTGGACACAGTGCCTAGCTCCTGACCATGTCACAGCCATCACTATCATGCCCCAGGTCCACATCCTAGCAGTGCCCACTGCAGCAGTGGCTTTCTGGAGTCTTGGCACAGCACCCAGTATCATTTTGGTGGTCAGATTATTGCCACAGAGCTTACCACCAAAACTCTTTGACAGCTCTGACACACGTGATACTTTCACTGGATATCAATCTAGTGATTCACAGTTGTTTTTTGGTTTTTGGCCAGTATGCTTCTGACAAGATATTCTCTCTAAGGTTTTATATTTTTTCAGCCTGCTCATGGAAAATAACTCCTTCTTGCCTCCTCAAATATAACTAAGAAGAAGAGATAAGAAAGTAGACCAAGAGAAGCAAGTATCTCTACCACCAGAAATTTCCAAATAAAAAAAAAGCGAAATCCCAAAAAACTGATTACACATGAGGCTGAAACTACCCAGAAAGATGAAGCCTATTCATCTCTCATCACTGTCTCTCCCTCCCACTGCGCCCCCACACGAGAAGAGCCAAGCCCTTGAGGACAATGGTCGCTTTGTGGCAAGCAGGGCTGTGGCTGCCTACACGGACAATAGGAAGAGAATGCTGTGCAGAAGCATGCATTAATGTCACATTGAGGGGGCACACAGGCTTTGTCTCACCCTTTGCTTTTCTTCTTGTTTCTCAAATGCGCCACTGCACACATAACCCCTCAGCTGCCTATGCTCTCTGGGCATGAGATTTCTTCCCTTGGCTTACAGGGCAAAAGTGTGGCTCTGGAGAAATTAATTCATACAGCAGATGTGTATCACATGGGGAGGACAGGGTGCAGTTAGGGAATGTGCTTTTTATTCCACATAGAGCCTTGCTAGAAAACATCATCTTCATGTTCAAGACAGTACTGGAGGAATGGCAGGGAGATGGGAGGGAAGGGAAAACCCTGTCCAATGTATGAGTCATGAAATTTGATGGGTCTGAACAGAGCAACAGAAAGATTAAACCTGTTGGAACTAAATAATTACAACACTGTGAACACTGACACTCACTAATAGCTGAAGTTTGTTTTGCACCCTGAAGAGGCCACAGGATTCTTCCAGAATATAATACATTTTGTGTTTTCTTAAGAAAAGGAAGGAAGAAGGATTAGACAATGAAAGGAATGCCAGATTAAGGAAATGCATTTTGCCTGTAAACAAATAGTGAAAGAAGGATTTACGGTTAAAATTAATGAATCTCTTAAGGATGGTTCATTTTCAACAGCAGCAGAGGTTTAGGACCACATGCAATCTTTTACAGTCAACTGGCTTGGCTTTTTATTAAAAGAAACAGATATAAATATTTTTCTTTTCATTAAACAGAACAAATTCCAGCCCTATTTCTTATGAAATGCACAGGGAACAACAACACTGGAGAAGAGATGAGTGAAGAAGAAAAACAAGATATCTCCCATAAACTGCAGAAGCTAAACAGCAGCATGCAGACAAACTTCAGAAGAGCATAAAATACATTAAAATATACACTACAATTCACACATTTAATCTACTGATTTGTTTTGCTAGATCTACACACGGATGCAAGCAAAATCACACCAGCTGAGACATATGTACATGTCAAGCAGGAAAGAACTCCTTGACCTTACTCTCCAGAAAACACAGACCTCTTCCTGGCAAGCTAAAGGAATTACTCCAGTGGTCCAAGCAATTAAATAAATATATCAATGCAAGAGTTGTTTTTCTGGGAAGAAAATCACGTTCTTTACATTAGC
The DNA here is from genome assembly GCA_013399695.1 of Formicarius rufipectus. Taxonomy (NCBI): domain Eukaryota; kingdom Metazoa; phylum Chordata; class Aves; order Passeriformes; family Formicariidae; genus Formicarius; species Formicarius rufipectus. The sequence continues at coordinate 202,026 of VXAU01004955.1, forward strand.
CAGACATCTTCCCCTGTATTTTCATGGTGCATGATGCTCTGTTTCATTCAGTAGATGGCACTAATCCAAATGGGAATAAGCAATTTTATTAATTTGATTTATAAAATAATTATTCACAACCCTGACCTTGCATGAAGACTAACAAAACAAAAGAGAGAAAGGTGGTATCTAGTACAGACCCAAGAAACACAAATTCCAGTGATTCTTTTTCACTGGGTGATTATCTTTCAACCTCTTTATGTACAGATTTCACCACAATGAACATGGTTGGTTGTGCCCAGTGGAGGACAAAGAAGGAGAGTTTTAATGGACGTTAGCTTTCAGGAAAAGCTTTGAGCCTTAGTTCCATGGGATTAGTGAGAATTAAAATAAGATTCAGGAAAAATAAGCCCAGAGAACAATAGAGAGTCTGTGATCATTAATCACATAAATCCATTTTCAGTTTAAGTAAATCCCTAGAAGATTTCACACCATTGAAACCTAACCAAACAGAAAAATAAGTATTCCAGTTCCTTGAAGAATGAGAACTATCAACCTACTTCTTTATTATAGTCCACATTTTTACATCCTTCCATGCCAGTTTTTATACTTCCATCAGGACAGATTGCAGTAATATTGAAATGAAGACCTTGGATCTGGTTATCCACTTGAAGTTTCACTTCAGAGATTAGTTTCTGTAACCAGAAAACAAGTTTTAGTCACATTGCATCTCAAAGTATAATGTACATTAGTGACTAACACCAAGTATGGCTACTTTGTCTGACTAAAAATGAAGAAAGCTTGTCTGTGTGAATAAAGGAATGAATTCAAGCATTGTTTCCTATGTAAAGACCCGATTACATTCCAAATATACACAACCAGTGAACTGGTAATTCCGATAAAGAGGATTAGGCTTTCCAGATAAAAATGTTTTCAGCTTTTCTAAAATGGTTTTGGTACTGCATTTTTCTCAGTTTGAAAATATATTCTAACAACCGTGTGCAACAAAAATTGCTTGTTGTTTGAGTCTACACTGCCTTTTAGCCACAAATCTAAAATACAACAGTAAACATCTATACAAGTATTGTTATCCAACAGAAAAGGTCCCTAATTGACTTGACACTTCAAAAACTTCTGATATTTTGCATCTGTCTTGGAAAAGCTTTCTCTGAACAAATCTTATGGTGATCTAAAGGCTATTGGGATTATTCTTACAGATTTATTTGGGTCAGCTGAGACCATATAAGTCAACAACTGGGTGATTCCCATTAGGAATTTTGCAATAAAAAGTAATGACAAAGCCATCTACTTTGTGTCTTGCATTTATTATATGCTCTAAATCCTGCTTACTTCCAAGAAGGAATATTGGTTCTTGACCTTTTGAAAATGTATTAAAGGTTTTACAAACTTATGAGCTGAAAATTGCACAAAGAGATTTTCTTAAATTTGTGGCAGATTACTATCAAAAAATTAGTTTATGTGATATTTTTACTGCTACAAAAGGAAATGTAATTACATGAATCTGAACATGTTTATCTTAGTAACTTTTCAAAATTAGTGACTCATCTTTGGCTTTATACCCAGGGATTTTCAGCAAGGGTTTTCCATAACTAAGCCTAAGGTTTCCCTGCCTATAACAAGAGTACAAGAGGCCCACTCTCACTGAGTATCAACACTAAATTTATTTTCTTATCTAAGTACTTTCTTCTTTCAAGAAAGCAATATATTCAAGTCCTGTTCACCATGTGTTTGTACATTACAAGCCCAGAAAACGATGAAAAAATTCTCAAACTGTTAAATATAATGAAGTTTCGGATGGGAAGGAAGACACTATCCATAAAATGAAAAAAGGCAAGAGCAAACTGGGAGTGGCTGAACCAGGAAAGTCCCCCAGAATCTTCTATTGAACTAAACAATTATTTTGTAAATTTTCCTCTCCTTGAATGTTTGCTCTGAACAGGGTAAGAACCATGTTAAAATTTAAGATGGGCAGTGTAAAAGTGCCATACAAAAGGACTACAATCCATTTCCATTGTTCTCTGCCCAATCCCTATCAAAACTCTTCTTCACTGCCATGCCTCAAAATGCCAAGCTGTTACTTGCTTAGTGTAAATACTGCGTTCCACTGTTTTCGAACTACCTTCTCGTAAATTCACACCTGCTGTTCACTTTCTAAAAACTATGCTGCAAAATTCTCAAGATACCACACTCTGCTTTTGCTTTGAATTTATATGGTACCCAGATAGTGCTGTCTGGTCTGTAACTGAAGATCTGGTGTGCCAACATTCAAATAAATCAGACATTTCTTTTGAAGTTACATAGCAAGAGGTGCAGAGAATCATACAGAATATTTAGAAGCATCCTTATAAAGTAAGAAAGCGCTAGCTCTTGGCTTTGAGACTCCAACCACTGGGGAATTTGAGAGCTATTTGTGTGACAGTGTCACTATCAACCTGGACATTTAGTAGGGAGTGTATTCTCATGGAGTTTGGATGAAAGCCAAGATCCTGGAAATCTCAACTTTAGGCTATTAGATGTGAAAAACGTCTGTACAAATATGGCATACAACATTGTCCCTCTCATCATACCTGATAGGCTTCTACCACCAAATCGTTGAGATTTGCTGCTTGTGATTCTATTTGTCTTGCAACAGTACCAGGCAACAGAGGTAACAGATCCTATGAAAACCACAAACATTTATGCAGTTTTAATTTTTAGTACAAATATTGTGCTTTCAAAATTTGGAAAAGAAATCAGTTTTCTAACCTACTTTATACCAATGAAACTGGCTTCCTTGAACTGCAAAAATAACATTGATGTTATTATCAATTAATTTTTCAGAGAGCTGCCCAAGAGATGGATGCTCCTGCAAAACACAACAGAACAGAGAAGACTGCAGATTAGTAAGGAAAAATCTTGTATTTCACATATGATATATTACAGGGTTCCAAAACCACCCAGACCTTAACTCTCAGAGGTACAGAGAAATGCTAGACCTACATTCAAAAGAAGGTGGGACCATCCAAATAAACCATAAAAAAAATCATCAGGACATTAGCATAGTATGCTGCACAGTGGGAGAACAAACTCATAGTGTATTATTTTACTGGTTTAAGTCTGATACATAAGAAATCTGGATTTTATGCTGTCCATGGTCCATCTACAAGACTGACAAGTTTCCTGGGAATTGTAGGTGGGTTCTTGTGCATAAGTCAAGGAGAAAGTACAATATGAAGCACCGAGATGAGGTATGTTTCTGGAAACAGCAAGGGGAGTAATTAAAAAAAGGTTTCTCAGAAATGTATTTTGGCACCAGGGATCAGACACATCAGCTAAATGCAGCCACTGGGTCTGGTTCTAGCACCATCAGTATTCCAGTTACCTCACTTACAACTGACAGCTTTATCCTCTGTATGCCCAAGACCTGCCTCCAGTCCTCATCATGATGACCTGCTACATTTTCTTAATCACACTTGCACTTGAAGATATGTCATGAGTTTCACATCTCTCCTCAATAATGCATTGTTCTATTTGGTGACGTACCTATGACAGCATGTTCTGTGCCAGTGACAAGCCCTTCTACACTTCTCACTGAGAAATATGATGGATTTGAGAACAAGAGGTGCATGCTATCTCATCATCGAAGATCTGGGGAAGCTCAAGGATTTCTATGTGGTCCCAGTGAGCTTTGAACACCTGGGTTATGTGAGATCCCTCCAGTTCCAGTACTCTAAAACATACTGTATCTTAAAATCACTGCTTATTAACCATACATAAGTGAATAGTTCTCAAAAAGTAGAAGTAACACTTAAAATTTATGACTAAACAGAGAGAAGTGCATGGGGCCTGTGATTTCCCTTACAGAGATTTCATCTGGATACCTTAATTTATGTCAGGTACTTTGACCTCTTTCACCCATATACTTCTACTGTCTTTCTCTTCCTGGTAATTTTCACCATCTGCCCCATACTGTCTCTCTCTTGCACAAACAGTCTGTTTCCCTGCACCATTCTTTTCTCCTTAGATTGCCCCTTATTATACAAGGCATTCTGCAGTCAGCAGCTCTCCTAGCAGTAATCTGAATAGCAGAACAGCTGAGACAAAGTTATGCAAGGGGGCAAAATCTATTTTCCATCATATTGTACTATTATAAAGAGCCTTATGCAGAAAGAACAAAGGAGTTTTTTGCTGCAGCTTGATCTTTGCCAGTGTATACTCCTCTTTCAACTTTTCCACCCTTTGGTGAGAGATTATATTCCTTAAGTGACGAAAGGTAGATAATGCAGCAATAAACAGACCTTTATACAGCTGCAGTTGGAAAGTGTGCCATGCTCACTGGAGAAAGATTATGCATTCCCACCACATGGCAGCTGTGACTGAACTGCAGCAACCAGGGGTTTTATTGGCATTTTCAGTAGCCTACAAGTAGGGAGTACTAAGCACTCCTTCCTTCTTCATGATCACAGACCACAGTGGCGGAGCCTTCGTTGTGCTGCACAACCCTACAGGCCATATGCCTGGCAGATCATGGATACCCACTAGTCCCAGGATATGGGTGAGTGAAGCCAGATGTTCTGCAAATGCTTCCTGCATTGTAAATGTGTGAATGACAGGGGCACTATTGAGGGATGATAGATGGCAACAAAGTCAGTCTTCCTTCTTAATAGGTGACACTAGACCTGTCTGAATTCCAGCAGAGTGGCCTTTCAACATCAGCACAACTAGTAGCAGAACTCTAGAATCAATGGTATCAGAAGTGTCTTTGTAAGCCTTCATGAAACAAAACCTTATTCAGATGGAGCTTACTGAAGCCAAGAGATGATATGCATAGATGTGCAAGATCTGCAGGGACTGGAACCCCAGACCACCTAGTCTGCTCCCAAGTAAAACTGAGCTTCCATCTACTCGTCAGTTCTAACTCAATAGTGCCCAGATTGGCAAGTAGTATGTTAAAGTCTCACTTCAGATTAGAATGAAATTGTTTCTTTTTGTTGGAGGGGAATTAAAAAAATCCTAAGCATCAACAGACCCACACTACCTCTTTAATTTTAAGCATGTAAAGAGATGACATAAGGTACCAGTGGTCACTCACCGATCCTCACTTTGCTTGCTGTGAAAACCTTGCTGTATTTTACGTATTTTTATCTTTATCTCTTCCCACTACTGCTCAGATGCATGTACTTTCATTTTAGATCATCGTTCTTGTTTCAATTACATCATTCATTTTATTATTTTAACCTACTCTGTTAAACTGAGAAGACAGCTAATGCAGATGTTAAGTATTTCAGAAAGGGAGTTAACCAAGCACAGATCTAATTAAAATGGAATAGATTTCTTTCCTTCTTATGCTTTTTTGCTGACCTCTCTGTGACGCTTAGCAAAAGTTAGAAAGTTAGAAAGAAACATGCAGAAAAGTGACTAAGTGGAAACATTTCTGATGTAAAGGATAAGCTTATGCAAATAAATAAAGTACAGTCCTCTAAACTGGCAGCAGGAAGAAATAAAAATATGCCAAAATGCAATCTTCTCATGACGACAAAAAGCTAAGATTCAAAGCAGGCAAATAACATGATTATAGAAATCTCTTTAGTTTAGGATGGCCCAACAAAATTTCACTGACAAGGAAAAAATCCAAAAATATGTTTCATATTATGTATTTTCTAAAAAGCTGACAGACTTTCATGATATTTCATTTAAATACCAGTTAGTGTTACCACGTCCCCACCTCCCAATTTTACTTTTTCATTTGAAGCTTCTTTACGTATATCTACAAATAAAATAATCACATATACCACAGATGAGAAGAAAAAAAAAGGAGGAAAGCAGTATACCTTCCCTTACAAACACTATTGTGTTATCATGTCAAATCTACTCCAGAGAATATGCAATGCTGAGAAAGATTTCCATTCTAACCCTTTTTAATTACTAACCCTTTTCTATTAGTAAGTGCATGCCCATATGTGGGCCTGCAAAAACCAACCCACACTGAAAAAAAAAAAGGGTTAGCAGCCAGAAAATACATGGACTTAAATGAGCCACCACAGATCTAAGCATCTTTCAAGGTAATTTAATTTGGGTGCTAAAAAAAAAATCTTATTTTATAAAATGCATCAATACCAGAAATCATGGAGATTTCTTATTCCATATGGGACAATAAAATCATGATCTTTTAAGCCACAATCCAGAATATCAAGCTGCCTTTTTTCAATCAGCCATCAATCTATTATAACTGCTCAGGAAGAGATTAATGAATTTTGCCTGTATTTTACACTGGTGAATTTCTCCAGTTGCAACAGAAATTAGTTTCTGAAGTTGGACAGAAAATATAAATACTGCATTTTCACCCCCACCCTGAAACAGACAATATCTTTATTACCAAAGGAATGATGAACACTAGAAAAAGGCTGGTACCTTTAGCGATTGTTTAATGAGCAGAGCAAAATGCTGTCATTTATAGCCCAGCTACTAGTAAAAAAAAAGAGAGAAAAATAGAGCATGCTCTGCTTTGGGAAAGGAAAATTTTGTGATTATTTGCTTTAAGTAGAATAAAGGAAGGGTTTGTTTTTACAACAGGGACACTGAACAGACTGACTATAGTAAAATAAAAAATCATGCCATCTGTGAGGGAATATCTAAGAGGTGACAGAGGGAGTATATGAAAGCAAGAATGTCAGATAGTTGGAAATCCAAATGACCTTCCTGTTAGCACATGCTTATCTCCCTCCTCCACTCAGCATGGTCCCGAACACCTACAAATTCCCAGAAGCCTCCCATATTTCATAATCACACAACATCCAGTAGCCTCTTCCTGCTGCCCCACCATCCTTGTAAACAACAGTTGCTAGGATTAAATTCAGGTCTAGGCTCACTTACACATAGCCCGCACTGACTTCACAAGCACACTGTTGGCTTCCTCTGAGCACAGGCTCTATACTTAGTAACTAAGTGCAGCTAACACCAAGAAAAAAACTGTAAGATACTCTAACTATAGCACAGTTCATGTTTCTGCTTTCTGAGAATTAAATAGCAATTAAGCAGGGATTCCTGTTTCTTAAATAAACAATTCACATTTACTTAAGAAAATAAGTCAATGCAACTGAAACCTCTAATTAAGGCAAAAATTCCTGTCTTCAGTCACTTATGATTATATTATACATTATTGGAGAAAATTTTTGAAATTAAAAATACTTGTTGAAGGTGTATTACTTTGTTACACCAGATTTGATGTAACTTTTTGCCCAGGTATGTATTACCACACATTGGCTTTATACTGTGAAATATAAACGCATTTAATGCTAGTCCATCATGGTTGAGGTAGCTCCTTGCTGTTGTACATCCCCTGGTTTACCAACCTTTTCAACCAATACAACTCTTCTGTCCATAAACCACAACCACTACTTCTGTCTTATTAGCACAATTGTGCAATTCTTACATATTACCAACTTCTAGTTGTGCAAAATATCACACCAGAGACTTCATTTTATATAAAATGTGTATGACTTTTATGAAATGCTAATAAAGAACCACACCAAAACTACACATATCCTCCTCTGCTGTACTGTTGCTCTGACTCCAAAATACCTTACCCCGACCAAAAAGAATGTCAGTATTTACAGGTGATTGAGTCTTCATTTCAAAACTTGCCTACCTGGAAAAATACTGTTCTAATGACTGAAATAAAAGCAATGCTTTGACAGCAGCCTAAAAAAAATCTCCATTATATAGTTTTACACTGCTTCTCTGAAGGTAAAATCTATGACATATACCTTACCATACTCGTAGCTTTGATGTACACATTATCTTTCAAATGACAGTTTCCATCATGAGGAATTACAATTCCCGCTAATTTACTATCAAGGGCCAGATGGGAAGTTTGGTCTGTCATCACGAGAAGCAGTCGCTTTGCTTCTTTACGCCACCCAATATGGCTCTAAAGAGAAAACAAAATCAGGCACAAGAAAGAAGTATCTACCTTTTTTTGAAAATAATCAATACCAAAATGAGAAGTTAATGTGAAAGTCTACTTTCAGATATTACACTGCTTAGCAGCACTGAGTTTAAACCAGGCTCTTGAAAACATTTTGTGTGGAAACATATATAATGTCCTACATTGGAAAACTACCACGGCCAGTCAGAGATTCACTTGCCACTTTTTTTCCCCACTAATGAATTTATTTGCCTTTTACAGAAAGATCTCCCAAAATGCATTATATAGTGGACTTGGGTAACAGGTGCCACATTGTGTGTTATTAGTAGAACAAATGCAAATGCACAGCATTTTTACAATTCTCTGGAATCCAAGAAACCATTGCAACCAGCAAATACACATTCATACATATTGATATTTGGTGGCCTCTTCTATTTTGACTTTGTATTTATTTACATTCTAATCACTCTATAATTTCCTTTTCCTACACAACTTTTCAGAAAGGATATTAGCATATAATTACAAATCATTAAACTAAAGTTTGAATATCTTCATGCACCTGCAAATTGAGAAATTCCTCAGTATGCAGCAAAATACATTTATCCACTGTCTTACGGCATTAATAACTGGCATCCTCAAGTGTGAATTTAACCTCTTTCAGGAATTCAGTGATGTAAAGGATGTAGCAGGGCAAGCTTCTATCTAAATGGATTTATGTGCCATATCCATATTTCCAAAACATTTATCTCCCTGCCCATAATAAAACTTCTGAGGCACACATGAAATGCTTCACCAGCTCTTTCATTATTCCCTCTTTCAATTATTCCATCTTCTTCTTCACTACTTAAGATTTTTCCTCCTTCCTTGTTCCTCCTTCCTATGACACTATCCTATGTCTACCGTCTTCCAGGTGCCTTCCCTCTCACGTGAAACAAGTATCTATAATACAGTCCATGTACTCAGCCACACTTCATGACTTATTCTCTACCTCTCTTTGCTTTGTACAGTGATTTAGGTCCTTTCCCAGGCTCATTCCCTACTAGCTCTGAATGGGGATCAAATATCTCTTATCAGCAAAGGTAACAAGTACAGAGGGTGTGGTCTTTTCCACCTTATGCATTAGGCATCAGCCTTCCTCAGACATTCCTAGACAGCATTCTTCTAAAGAAGGGGTATTTTAAATTTTATTTATGAACAAGTTTTATATTAAACAACTCCAAATTCTCTCCCAGCACTGTAGCAACTTCCTAAATTCCATCATTTGACTTACCTCAAGATCTGTTTAGTTTTAGGTAGTCCTGTGAGGAGCAGGGAGTTGGACTTGATGATTCTTATAGGTCCCTGCTGACTTGGGACATTCTATGACTCTAAAACTCCTGCCTACATATGTCATAGCAATCAAAATTTTAAAGTAGCCTCATGTCCTAACCTGCCACCTCTTGCAACAGGGAGGTATTGGTTAAAGCAAGATGGGGCAAGTTATAAAGTTCTATTGTAGGCAAAATGAATGCACATTAATATAATTTATAGTTCATGATGGTAATTATGAATTGCACATTGTTCTCATCCATTTTGATTCACAATTCAGTTAGGAGGAAAGCCTTCCTATTCTCATGAATGTTTCCATTTTATTGTTTTCAGAAGCATACATTATTCCAGAACTCGTATGTCATAAGTGTGGAATATGTCCAATGGGAAACACTGAATCTTAAGGAATTTTTCCAAAGCTACAGAATAATTTTTTGTAACAGCTGGGATCACATTGTTTATGAAGAGTGACTTTCATGTACCTATCTTACAATTCATCAGAATTTGAAAATAAAAGTGGACCAACTATTTGTTTTAGCTTAGTTTGGATTACTTTTAGTCCTTGAGTCATTGTACTGCTTCAAAAATACAATGAGAAGATGGACAAGATAAAGGAATTGCCCAGACATCATTCCATGGGAATAGAAACACATTAAGACTGTGATTTTAACAGGAGTTGGATTAGTTTAGGAGGACCAGAAAGAGTATCTTATAGAGCATTACCAAATCCATGAATCAGCCAACTTTCAAAAGTTCTCTTGCATTACTATGCATAGCAGAAAAGCAACATCCAAACTGTCTCTCTAGAGCAAAACAAATTCTTTATCTAATACCCATATAGTTTGGGAACTACTGGTGCACATATTTTCCATCCTTTTCTGCATAGGAGAAACTGTGACGAGATTTTATCAATATACATTATTTTTCAGTTGATCTGTACTGCTTTAAAATAAAAAAAAAAATCTTTAAAAGTTGAGATAACACTGAAATTCTGTTCTACTTATCTACATATATAGATATGTAACTGTTTCTTCAGTTCCCAAGTACATTCTTAAGTAGAAGAAATGTCAAATGGTATGTCTTCATTTAGGAATACAAGAAGAATGTTAATGATTTTTGAAACTATTTATGTAATTGACTGAAATTAACACAAGCATCTGTTCAAGCAAGAAGCATTTGCTTTCGCCATCCGTCCCATATTGGCTATGCTGGTTAAAGTCAGAATTTGAAGATCATTAACCAACACTGAAACATATTCCCTCATGCTCTCTATCTTTTTCAATGGCAAATGTGTAGCTAAGGGGGAAAAAATGGAAAAGGAGGAAGAAATCTTATCAGGCATAGAACTGATATTTTGAATTCAGGAACACTGAGCACCACTGTACATACATACATACATACATACATACATATATATATATGTGTGTGTGTGTGTGTGTGTGTGTGTATATATGTATATATATATATATGTATATATATGTATGTTGCCTAAACTGCTATTTCTTTAGTGTTTTGTAAATCAGCTCCTTACCTGGCACACAGCTGCTTGGAGCATCGCATCAAAACCTCCTTCAGGTGTATCAATATTCCCAGAAATTTTTTGTTTATTCACTGCGTTTCTGAATTCTGCTATATTGTCAGTCAGGGATAGCACATGAATATAACCATGAGGAGGCATACAGTCTAAATTGTAATCACTGTATAAAAACAAAACAAATCAAAAGTCTAACATATTCCTTATTTTCCATTTGATGAAGATGAAAATATTGCATCCCCATTAACCCATAAAATCCTGATACTAATGAAGATGTAGACACATACTGGATAAGAAGTACTTAAAGAAAAAAAGAGTAACTCCGTGTGAGATTAAGTTCAGTGGAAATTAGTTCTAATTTAGTAAAAAAAAAAGGTATATTTTTTAATTTATGGAATTGTATATAATAAAAGTTAATACAGTAACAGTATATAGGGAGTGTTTCTGAACAGAACAAAAAGAAATGAAACAGGAGTGGTCTCAGGGAATGTATTTTGGAATATCCACAGTGGTACAGCTTTGCTTTTCATTATCCCAAGAAAGGGCTATCACACCACAACACTGTGATCCTTTAATAGCTTGAATTTTAGGCTACGAGATCAAACTATAACAAAATTCAAGTTCCTCCATCCATGAATAAATGTACATAAAATCAATGTTGATATTAATAACAGTTACCTTATTAAAGAGAAGGGAAACCCCATTTTCAGTAACATCATAGTTTCAAATGATACTTTTTCAAATTATGCATAAGTGAGAAGGTCTGATGTCTGACGTAGGCAAGCTAACGTCACAGCACTTGGACAGGTCATTGACCTGGGACCCATTTGCAATAGCTGAAGTGCTCATCTGATTCAGAGATGCTGAGCAGGTTTCAACTCTCCTAACTTCTGTTGCACACAGTGTAGGCAGCCAGACTGTAACCAGCCCTCCTCCAACTCAACATGCAGTCAATGAAGAGAAACTGGCACTGTAAGGATTAATACCTCTGGAGACATCTACTTTTAGGCAAAATGAATTGTGATCTAGAAATGTGAATTCATCTCCATGCACTACAGAGATGGTTTAGATGATTGCTTGATAGATAAATATTATTATTTATTAAATGAATTCCACTATTACTCCCTAATTAAAAATACAACGAAATAAAAAAAAAAAAGGTACTTCACAGAAGTTTTGATCATGTCTTCTCAGGAAGGATAATAACAAGAAAGACAGTATGAAGAATTAATATTCACTTTTCCAAGTATTATGGTTTATACAGCTTTGAATTTGTTGTGAATAATCATGTCCTCCAAGGGGTTTTGGAAGTGAATGCTTACTTTATGTAACTATTGAATGCAAGGTATATAAGGCATGACATGAAAAAAGAAATGCAAGCCAGAACATCTTCACTATTTAAAATGGGAGTTCAATTACATAGCAACTGTGAAATTAGATCAAAGGATCACTTTTGTTCATTAAATGAGCTGAAAGTAATCACATTAGGTTAACAAAAGTAGAGTTTTAAGAAAAGAATTAATAAATACATGACCATACACCAGAAAGTACAGAGGTCAGAAAGTTCAAAACTTTGTGATGAATCTAGGCAACACATACCTAAAATAACAAAAACCACAATAGTTGGCTTTAAAATGAAATACAGAACATATTCAAATATTCCAAAGCAGTATGTTTTTTGGCTTGTTTTGCTAAAGAAAATACAGAACATTTTTTCTGATACAGAAACAGTTTTCTGAAATAACTCACCAGGTATTTCAGCAGTAATCATTCTATAATAATTTTCAGCATTTCCTTAGGAACTTTGTCAAAGAAAGAAGCAATAAGGAAACAAAGACAGACTTCAAGGAATTTTAAATATAAACATGCATAATGTATTTTGTATAATTAAATAATATCTCAGTGCTACAGTAAATATATAAAGACTACATACCTGCATTGGTTATGGATTCTACCTGGATGAATGCTAATATAGGGTGATACAGTTTTATCCACATAGGATCCAAATCCAAGTCGAAAATCAAGAGAAATATTTGCCATCTTTTTAGATAAAGCAAATCCAACCGAATTTAACTTTTCTATATTGTTGTGCATAGAGGCTGAGACATCAACTAAATAATAAAGATCCACAGGATATTTCTCTAGAGGACGAACTTTTAACATAAAGTTTGCTTCACCTCCTGATAAAAGAAACCAACACACAAATAAGTTTATTTACTATTTTTGAATAGACATGATTAAAAATACATCTATATTTGTAGCAACCTCAGCACAAAACTGTTTGTGTCAGCAAACAGAAAACCAAACAAAGAAGAAAATCACTTAAGAGTAAATGGAACCTTGAAGAGTCAATCAAAAATAAGCCATAAAGGGGAGTTTCATAGAACACCTTGTTTCTTCTTGCAAGAGCACTGTGTAATTTATTGCAAAAATCTAACTTCTCCCTACTTTCTTTTAAATTCATGGTTATGCAATCCCTTTGGCATTATACCAAAAAGCAGTTATGACTCACAGAGGACACAGATCTGCATACAAATTGGGGTCAGTCACTTCAAGGCTGACACTTCAAAGTATGTAAGTGTATCCTGCAAATAGTTTGTCATATGGCAGAATCTAAAACTACATGTGAACCATAAAGACAGCACAGCCTGAAAAACTCATGTAAATAATACTTCAAGTTTATCCCAATCTACTTCCAAAGATTTGATGACAAAACTTCATAGGATCAAAATAGTAAAAAAAAAAAAAAAGAAAAAAAAGGTTTTAATATTAAAAAAATCCCATCTCTTGGCATATACAAAACAGAATTCTTACTTGGGGATGATAAATGCCTGTCAGTCCTGCAGAATCACATTCTCATATGTAATAAAAAAACCCTAAAACCAGTCCTCACATTTTTGGTTGTCTAATATTCTGTAATGTCAGCAAAAAAGAGTGAAGTGACCAGAATATGGTAGGCAGGTAAAGTAATGCATCACTTCAAATTGGTCTTTACTTTATGTCACCCAAAGCATGAGTTCACAGAAGAAATAAGTTTAGAATCTTCATGTGATGAGTGCAGAATCTAATTTGGTATTATGCAATGAAGACACAGCAAAGGATAGGAGGAAGGATGACGTTATAGAATGATACAGGTTTTCAATAAAAACTATCAAAGAGTGCATGCAACAAGATCTGACCCAGATCTCTGCAGACTAATCACTTCCAATATACAAAATTATTTCTTCCAATGGTATTTCAACGTAATCTATCTGAAAATGTCAGGCTTTGTATGTATCAGGTCTTGTATGAGGAAAGTAATTTCAGTGTGCTGTAACTTCTGCTCCTCCTTTACCAATGTAAATTGAATTCTTTTTTGTAAATGACTCTTACAGTTCCCCAGTTTGCATACAGCAAGATACTGTGTGCAGCTTTTATTTTATCCCACATAAATCCTATATGTTTGGTATAGGTCAACAGTGACCAAAGAAGTGAAAAAAGTATCAAAACAAAAACATAGCTGTCTGTATGATTATACTGTATCAAATGTCTGTTTTGAGGCAAAACTATAGCTGTATATCTGCGTGTTTCCCTGAGGCAGAAAATATGAGCAAGATATCTATATATAAAAAGTTATTCTTCTGGAGCCTTTGGAATTTCAGTCTTCTGCCTCCCTGATGCAAGAACTTCTGCAAAGCACATGGACCCCCAAGCTTATCTTCGCTATTTACTCACAAAAAGGTTAATGAAACCAAATTTCAGAAAGCAATTTTTTTTTCTGTGAATCCAGTGTACCTTTGGAAATAAATGTAATTACAAACAGAGCAAAGACCATTTCTCAGTAAAAAGCAGAGTATCAATCACTTATTTGGAAGCAGAGTGGGGAAACACGAGAAAGTGCTGATGTTATTTTGTCAGATTTATTACTTTAAAGATTGAAAACCAGAGTTCCTTTGTGCTTTATACTCATGCAAATCCTTCCTTTTTTCTTTGTAATTGACAGAAAATTATCTTGTATTATCATTGATAAAATCAGTGAAGATCAGCAAGATCATTCTTTGATCACTTAATGTTTGCCTGCCAAAGACGGATCCCTCTTAACTATTTTTCTCCAATTACCGTCAGGAAAAAAAATTAAAAAAAAAAAAGTTCTGATATGAAAGATAATCCTGCATCCCTTTATATGACTTTTCACTTCTACTGTTGGCTACAGCCATTTTAGAGATAGAGAACATACATTTGACTTGAGTGCAGCTGAGGGCAAATAGAGACATAGTAGAAAATCTCAGATTCTCAAAGGAACTTCTACTAGGGCCAGGTGTTTCATATTTTATAAATTAAATGTTACACAGTGAATACCAAAATCTTTTTTAGGAATTCAGTCCTTTCTTATACCATTGTACTAGTGCCTCTGTAGTTGACTAGTCAATGTACTTAAAAGTAACCAAATAATCAAGAAGTTTATATCAAATTACAAATTTAGGAATTATAATTCAATATAATTATAATTCAATATGGACTAGTTCATACACATGTAAGGGAAAATGTTTGCGTAAGCAGCTAAAGAAAAAGAATCAATAAACTAAATCAGAAAACAGAGAAGACTACTAAAATCCTTTTTCTGCTTATTGCACTATTCTGACCTTCAGCTATGTTTAACAGAAACACTTCTCGCTGAAGACCGTACTTGAGCACAGGAGCAACACTATCACAGTCCTACAATAGAATGTTACAGCATCATTCGTCTTCTATTTAGTTTAAATTGACTATAATATCAATGTGTTAGAGACATCCCAACCTGGACGCAGTTGGACTGAAACTTTTCCTGGTGTCACTTGTGTGTTTGTTTCGTGGTCACTGGGTACTGTGACATGAACCGTGGGGTTTTCAACCAAATCTGATTGGCAGCCTCTTTTCATTAAATTGAAAACAGTGTCACAGCGTCCCTTCTGTGTTGTGCCAGCCATGAAATCCTGTTTAGTAAGAGATAAAAAGTACTAAACAATCTGAAGAAAACTGCGTAATATCTTCAAAGGATAATCAAAATAAGTCATTGAAACAATAAACTAGGCTACTATAATTGCATAAATTGTAAAACAAGTTTATGAGGCCATATGTTTTTAATAAGGGAAATGACGACATATTTAAATTAGAAGTTAAACATAATTGCCACAATGACTTTTTTTCTACAAAACATTGAACTTCTAAGAGAAACAGGATCTTGCACAATCAGAACAAGCCGACTTTGAAGAAAAATGAAATTACATGCGGTCACTATGCCACTAAAAAAAGTTCTGTGCATTGCTATGAGTTTCTTATAGCAAGAAAGTGCCATTCCCATGACATCAAAACAGGTTAGTTTTCAGAAGAATCCACTGGTAATGTTACTCAAGCTAATATTTAATAGTAGCACCATAAATCAGCTTTAGATTTATCTAGCCTGAAATTGTCTATCATACTACATGAAATCCAAATATCTGCTGGAATATATAATTTAAATTCCCAGAAAAAGGATACCATGCATTACATGTCCAGTTTGAACCATTTAAGATGCCACCAACATCAAAAAGCCCTTGTAGCAACACAAAAGTGATTAGTAGTGGGATGATCTCAGAAGCAGCCCATCCTTTATTGCATTGAAAGGGCAAAGTTGCCAAAATCATGCCAAAATGATCCAATGCAAAATTCCTTCCTGATCACAAATCTGATGATTAATAGGATTCTGACCATGCAAGGGAAAAAAAAAAAAAAANAAGAGACAAGATCCTTCTTTTTATTCTTTCAATGTATTGGTCCATCTGAGCCACAGCTGGAGACCAAACAATGGACAATCTCTGATATTTCAGAGGCAAATGGGGGAAGAAAAGCAATCAAAAAGTGCATACAGCCAACATAGGTAAGGTATATACTAAACAGCCATCCAGACCTTGAAAAGACCAGAGAAAGATCTTGAAGAATGAGATTTGACAGTCATATATCTAATTTCTCAAGTTCCAACCCATTTCATAGTCTACCTCTGACATATTTTTTTCAATAATCTATTGTAAAAAACAAGGACTACTTTTTTAGGTTACTGCTATTTCTACACCCTTTTTGATGTATATACATTTCAAAAATGTAGGTTTTTAAATGTGTAAAGAATTTAACTACTCTCATTGCTATCAGTAACACCTGATAGACTTGTAACATTTTCTGAAGTACACTGTGTCTGGGTATAAATTCAGAGTATCTTAAAAGTTCTTCAGGGCTTATTTTGTCATTAAAAACGTTGTTCAGATGAAGCAGGCATGCTGAAAACTGCTCATGTAACTTTACTCTGGATTATTTCTATCTGCATTAATATGGGCTTTGCCATTCCCCAGCTGTGAATGGTGTGTAAATGAACTGGTTGTCTACGAGGTTTTGACAAAGCCCTGGCTTCCACGACTTGAGAAGTTAAGCAAGAGAAACAGAGCAGAAGTAAAAATTGGTTAGATCCATTCACCTAGTTAGAAGGAGACCTACTGCAGCTCCACAGCACTAGAAAGTTAGCAAGTGCTGTTCCATGATAAATGCAGATGGAGCAGGATAAAACTGTGTCCTATGTAAGACAGGAGACAAGACCACAATAATGAACCCCTCCACATTGTAATCCGTTGTGCCATCTACTCATGCTCTACGGTTCCTCTTGGAAAACAAGCCCTCTATGCCTCTACTCATCTTTGCATTACTTACCCTTACACTTGTTGTAGACAAAGTTAATAATTCCAAGACACAGTATCTCAGATAAAGCTAGCCAGTGCCTTATGCCTTACAATCTGTATCTCATCCAGACACACCCCAGGAACTTATCCACCTTCACTGCTAACCTGAAAGCTACAACTGAAAATTTCCATGTGACCTTAAAGATCATATGAGCTTGTAACAGTGATATTGTCCAAAGCTTTGCTCCTCTGAAGTGCTCAAAATGGTCCAGCCTTACCCGAACCATGATATCAACTAGAGTTTTCCTCCTGTCAAACAAAACCAGAAACTCCCATATTCTTACACTTTGCCAAGCAGCAACTTCAGAATAGTTTTTGCTATCTAACATTCATCTTCTGTGCTAAGCCTCAGAACCTAGTGTTTCATGTGTCAAAATAGTAAACCCATCACTTTTTCCATTTGTGACAGTCAAATACAAAGTCAACTTCACTGTTAGTACAACCTTTTGCTAAATGCAGTAGACACATATGTAGAGACTTGTTTTTATACACACTGAGCATTTATTATAGATTACTGATAAGTAATTTTCCTTTTGAAGCCAAAAGCTGTTGAACTCTCAAAGCTACTGTAAGTCTGCCAGACCTGTCTACAAAGGAGATGGAATGCATTAAAAAGTTCTCACTTTATTTAAAATTACTAAAATTTTCCAAATAAAAAATTGCACTTTCTCTTTAGGAAACAAAATATATTTCACATTTCTCAGGTTCTGTCTCTAGGGATCATTTAGAGATTTTCTTGCTATTTCTCACTATAATTATCTCAGTTTAAAAGTCTTTATCTTTATAAAGATCAGAAGCAGCTGAAATATACAGTCAAATATAAGTAACCAAAATGCCATACCTCTTGAGCACACCATCCACACTCTGGACCCAGAGCAAGACACTTAGTGCATGTTACTGCATTTGAAGTGGCACATCTGTTTTCCGCTGCAATGAAACACAAACCCAAACATTCATGATTTGTGATAAGTGAAATTGTAAATTACGTAATTTTAAACTGAAATTTCTAAAATTACTTCACCAGATTGAAGTAATGACAGCATATTCATATGAAGTAAAACAGAACAAAGGCAGTCCACTGGGGGAATACTTGTAGCTATTCTTTTTATCTACAGTCTAGAAGTATATGCACAGATCAAATAAACTCCATTCTCAAGGCCACATTTTTAAGACTTTGATTTAGAGTAATTCTGAAGTGAAAGTTTATTTTTGGCATATACCTTGCTGATTTACTGCCTAACAGGAAAAAAATTACTAGGTAGCTTATCTTTTCATAGACATTTTCCTTTTAAGTCATTTACACTTGACTGAATTATGCATTATTCACTCCTCATGGCACCCAAAATATTTTCTCACCTTCTATAAATATTGCCTCTCTGCATTTTTTGGAATGAAGAGTTTCCCAGAGAAGAAGAACTTTCTTTTTCCAGAAGCAAACACAAATGTATCCAACATTACATGTGTCACAGATTGAAGACACATTGTTCTGTACTAACAATTGCAAAAATTGTGTCTACTTACATCTCTACCAACAAAAAGTCCTTTATACCCTTTTCACATCTTTGTTTTATAGATCATTGCTTAAGTTGCTATTCTTTCCTATGAAACTTTGGCAGTCAGTATTGAGAAGAGTCATTTTAAGGGACTTGGTCAGCACAACTTAAATGTCAGCATTAGTGCATCTTTTCAGCATGCTGATAACAAGTCTCCTGTAGACCAGTGCACCTCTAAACAAGGTAGAAGTCACCTGCTAAGAGTTATACAGAAGGCACAAAATAGGACTCTTCAGTGCACAGCACAGTACTAGTGCTGTTCAACAACACTGCTTTGTGGCATGTTCAGCATTCCATATTAGAAAATGCACTAGGAACAAAGTAAAACTAATTTCTGCATACAAAAGGCTACATTTGTTAATAGGTCCACTGTGACACTGGGTGTATCATCCTAGCAAAACAGTCTGATGAAAGGTTTGGTTTTCATACAAAGTTTTGGTTACATGTGCTGTCTCTCAGATTATTTCTTTCTAATCTGCAACAATAATAATGCAAACCATCTCTCTTTTTAAGGTAACGAGAGCAACTTCTCACACCGAAAACTATATTAGGAAAATACGTACTAAAATATCCTTTTTTATCTTTATTTACCTGATTTCAGCTATAGGTTCAAAGATGAGAGCCTGTGTCACATAAACAGCTAGTCCTCAATAGGTCACTTAGAATGACTGTTGATTCAAGGAACTAATCACAGTTTGAAAGTTACTAGTATCAACACATATACAATTATCAGTATTAACAGGCCTAGTACAGCACAATTGCAGCATTATACTGATAACGTATAAGCTAGTGACAATGTAAATAATTTTGAAGGTCAGATCTATATTTCCATTTCATATCAACTGTTGATGACAATTTTTGCCATGCAGGCAATGTGAGAAAAAAAACCATAAATGAAAGGGAAAGATACAGGTATGATATAAACAATAAGGTGAAAAGCAGACTAGGAAGATGCCTGAAAACAGGGAAAACTGATTTAAGGGAGGAAGAGGTGGTTAGGAATAAATAAAAGAGTAGCTAAGGAGTGAGAAAAGAACAAGACAAAATCCAAGAGGTTTTTTTTTTTTTTGTTATAAAAACAAACACAGCTTGTTTTACTTGGATGTGAAAAGAGAGCAAGCTCATTTGGCACTGACACAAAACTTTTTTGCATTTATAAGAAGATGGCATATGCACTTTATGTTTTGCAGTCTGAAACAGCAGACCTGGAGGCCATAGAAAATGTTACCACATCCTGCAGAAGAGGAGAAAAAGGATGGAGCTTTCAGGTATGTACTGACATGCACAGAGTTGTAGAGCTTGTAACAGACCCCTTTCTAGACAGTGTTCATAAAGTGCAAAGACACACAGAATGAAAAGTTGCTGAAGGAGTAAAAATAAAAGGAATGTAATTGCTCTTGGCACACAAACATCCCTCCCACCTTCAACTGGATATGAAAGACAGCAGAGATGAAAGGCATTACAAGAAAAAGCAAGTAAAGTGATAGATTCAGTAAAGGTGTCAAAGGACTAGGAAAAATACAAGTTGCTGATCTGCAGCATAATAGTGGCACACACACAATATAACATGAACTTTGAAGTTATCCAGTCAAGTTAACATCCACTTAAGAGACAGAGCTGTTCTGATAAGAATAAATAGCTGACAGGAAAAAAAAAAAAGAGACTTGTGTTTCTAGCTATACACATAAGAAGCAAATAAAATCAATTCATCATCACCATAATCAGTAAACTCAAGTAAGACATAAGTATGGCCTAATTAATTTCCTTCAGTAATATCTGTGACTCATTTCTTAAAACATATAATCCTATCTGCAAAACATACATTTTAATTTAAATGACATTCACCACGTAACAAAACATTAACACCATTTTGCAATGTGCACTTACTAAAAAAACCCCAACCATATGTGGTCTATGTGCCATATTTACAAATGTGTTGGAAAACTGACTGAAAAATAACTGTCCTAATTTTTCTTTTTCCCTGTATGGTTAATTTATTGAATTGATTGAAACTTTCGTTCCTTTATACAGCCTGCCTGATAAAATATAGAGGTGTCTGTGTGCCTTTGTAAACTGCCAAGAAGAAAATGTCTTAAAATCCAGTTTATGTTTTCAGTGTGATCATGGCAGATGAAAGGCTTTAACAAATGAGATCTACAGTACTGCTGGATGTAAAGCTCTTTGCTGATAACTATCTAGTCTCAAAAGCTCCCTTCGGACAACACGAAGTCCCGGATTGGTAATTGACAAGCTTGGTACCATTGCCTCCAAAAGCTGTTTTCTTTGTTTGTTTGTTTGGTTTGGTTTGTTTTTTAATAAAGAGTAACTTCAAAAAGTTTTATTACTTTCTTTTTTTTATTATTCTGGCTACATCACTACCGTGGTTCCCAGGTACACAGACCCTTAAAGTAGTAACATTTATGAACGTGCTTTCACTCACCAAATATTTATTATTTAGCTGTAAGTTTACTCTAAAACCATAACTGATTTAACATAAAATTCTTAGCTTCTTTTAAAAAATCATGCTACAGCAAGAAACATTCTTTTTATGAGTTGGCTCAAAAAAGAACTGAGATTTTTCCTGCCACTCCACCAAAACCAGAGTCCAGACAAGACTGAGTTACTGCTCAGCCAAAGCTAAGGGCAAGTTTCTACTGGCTTAGATATAACTGATGTATGCCAAAAGGTATTTTCAACAAGGGCCAAATTTTGTGCTGGGAACTGCACAGGCATATGCATATAATAAAAAGTGAGTGCAACAGGTTAAACTTTTCCAGTCTCCTCCAGAAAAATACAATCAAGCTCCAATGACTGCAGCTATTTACAGTGACCACAGGTGTGGCAAGTCTTAACTCTCTGCAACAAGAGATGTTATGATCATACCCTGCCTCCTTATTATGAAATTAACTTTATTACAATCAGGATATTTATCTCAGAGATGGAATAACAATAACGCACGTTGATGTTTGAAAGGGGATGTGAAACAGGTTTTCAAACAGACAGCAATTCAAATACAGCCAAGAATTTGGATTCATATGAACTTCACTGTTGGTACACGTTTGTGCTGGTTTTGGAGGGTGTACCATTTGCTTTCTTAACAAAGAAAGCCAAAATATAACTAGCTGCTTATACTCCCTAATCATGGCCCTCAGACTGTTGAACACTTGTTAAAGCAAGACGATATGAAATTATCTAGTTGTTTCTCCTCAAATTCTTCATCCAACCTTGCCCTAGGGCAGCAACCATCCAGGCTGTCCCTCTCCACAAATAATGAAACCTTTGGTAACTCATGTATAGCATGATTTATGTGGAAAGCTGCAGCTTTTATGCAGTATACTGCAGTTACCTTCACATTTCTGTCTTCAGGAGGAAAGCAACGTGACTCCTGCAGAGGGGACAGCCAGTGACTGCCCCAGCTAACACAAGGCTTCCCAATTCACTTTGGCTGAATGTGCAGGTACAATGAAAAGTATTATAAAAAGCCTACAGAAGAGGGATTACTTTTCCATGATTATTGTGTCTGACAGTTACTTGCTCAGATTACAAGGAAAAAATGAGTGCCTGTGCTTTAACTGCCAATCCTAAAACCTAATCCTAAAATTAGGGATTTCCCCCTCCCTTTTTTTTTCCAAATAAGCAATAATTCTCTCTGACCCTTTGCAGCATGCTTTAAAAGCACACTATGTCACCATCACCAGATTATTCAAGAATATTACAAGGTATGCCTCAAAATCAGCTTTAAGAGGTACTCAGCCTTGCCCAGAAAAGAGTTCAGCTTCAATACTGTAGACTTATGCTTTATAACAAAATCCTAAGATTACTTGAGCAAAAGCACCAAACAACTTCTCTACATTCTTCATTTTTTCTTCTATTACATATGGGCTTTGTTAATTTATTTCTTTCTCTATTAATAGTTGTGCACTTCAGTTTCACTATTCAGACAGAAGCTAAGCTGCACATTCATTTGAGAATGTTTTTTCACCAGCAAGAGAAGCAGCAGTAAACTACAACTCTGCATGGAAGAGACACATCTTTGCTAAACAAAAGAAGATGTGTAAAAGAAAAGGGCAAGACACGACTGGCTCTGTTAAATTCTGAACCCTGGAAAAATACTTCTGTAAACCTGACAAGAGAGTAAAAGCACCTTTCCATTAAAACAAACAAGGAAAAACACAACAACAAAACCAGAAACAAATAAACAAAGCCACAAAAAACACCCCACAAAAAATGCCAACCAAATCAAGCAAAAAGATAAACAACCACCACGGCATTCCTAAAAAGCAAAATGGAATGTACTGGAAGAGATAAACCACAATGTGGTTACAGAGAAGGTAAGAGACAGAAGTGAGGCAAAAATAAGATGCATATATACACATCTAGACAAATGCTGTGAAAAGACTCATTAGTGAACAATTCCTGATGACTGAAGGGGTTTCCCTTCAGTCATCAGCTGATACTCTGCCAATACCATCACTCCCTCCCAACACAATTGTTTGGGGGTTCCCCAATTAATCTGCATTACTATATGAATACAGTACTTATGAACCTGAGGGTCATTACTGAGACCTGTACAAATTATTAAAAAAGCCATGAAAATAAAAAATAATGCAGAAATCTGCTCCACATGAGAGTTCCTGTCTTTGCAAACCACGCAGCAAAAAAATCCAAGATTCCTTTTTCGCACATCTTGCAAGCACTGAGTGACACCACTGGACAGAGCTGACACTCAACTTAGGTGAACACTGCAAAGGCAAAAGGGGAGAAGGAAAAGTGGGAGACGTCTGTCAACACAGCATTAGGAAAGCCCTTGCACAAAATAATAGTCATTGCCGATGCTGGAGACAGAAAATATATCATAATTCTGCTCTGTAACGGCATGTGGAGATGGAGCTCCCAAGAAGTCTCTGTAATTACAGAATTATACAGACACCAGGCTTTGAGGCCAATTATATGGGGTTCAACAAAGTAAAGTGCCGAGTTCAGCACTTCGGTCATAACAACCCCAAGCAGTACTTCAGGCTTGAGGCAAGAGTACCTGGAAAGCAGCCCCATCAGAAAAGGACTTGGGGGTGCTGGCTGACAGCTGCTGAACATGAGACAGCAGAGTGCCCAGATGGCCAAAAAAGCAAATGGCATTCTGGCCTGTATCAGAAACAGTGTGACCAGCGGGAATATGACAGTGATCAACACCCTGTACTTGGCACTGGTGAGGCCACACCTTGAATCCTGTGTTCCATGTTGGGCCTCGACAAGAAAAAAAAAAGTAACTGAGGAGCTGGAGCGTGTCCAGAGAAGGCCAACAAAGCTAGGGAAGGCTTTGGAACACAAGCCTTATGAGGACCAGCTGAGGGAGCTGGGGCTGCTTAGCCTGCAGAAAAGGAGGCTCAGATGGGACCTTTTCACTCTCTACAATGTGAAAGGAAGTTGTAGCCAGGTGGAGTTCAGCCTCTTCTTCCAGGTAAAAAGCAGTAAGACAAAATTATATGGCCTCAACTTGTGCCAGGGGAGGGTTTAGTTTGGCTATCAGGAAAAATTTCTTCACTGAAAGGGCTGTCAAACCCTTGAAAAAGACTGCCCGAGGAAGTGGTGGAATCACCATCCCTGGGGGTATCTAAAAGACATGTGGCACTTAGGGACATGGTTTAGGGGTGGACTTGTGCTGGGTTAACAGTTGGACTCAAGGATTTGGAGCATCTTTTCCAGCCTAAATGATTCTATGATTCAATGAGGTACTCCTGACATATCGCTGAGCTTACATGTCTTTCTTAGTGTCCTCTCTCTGAAAACTCACAACACTTCTGTGAAGGTTGCATATCATCCAAGACAGACTTGGAGAACAGAAACATCAGAGAGATGCATAGCAACTCTAGTTTTTCATGTATATATATCAGTTTAGAGGATTTCTTTTATTTTGTCAGAAATATGTATATAACAGTGTTTTGGAAAAGGTACTACTACCCAAGGAAGCCACTGGTATCAGTTAGGACTCAGAATCATAACATCCAAACAACAGCCTCGAACACGGCCTTGACCGTGAGAGAAAAAGCTATTGACTACTCCAGACTGACTTTGTTCCCAAGCTGCAACACAGAATGAAAACAAGTAATGTAACCTTGAAACTTTTCACAACACGATTTTTGTTTCTTGGCCAACTTTACTTGTAGCCTCTCCTTTCTATGAAACTTCCTGATTTTCCAGAAGATGGTTAAATTTTGTTGATGCAATACATGCCTGCAAACAATGAGTCAAAGACTACTCGGCTTCTGAAACCAACCTATCCTGTGTCTTCCAAATAAAAACATATAAGACAATTTACTAGGATTACATCATTAGAAGTGACTCATTTCCCACATTAGCTTTAATGGCACAGGTTTGATGGTCCTGAATGCACAGCTTTGCACCAATAAAAAAGCAACACATATGGAATCGGAGACTT
Source organism: Formicarius rufipectus (assembly GCA_013399695.1). Lineage (NCBI taxonomy): Eukaryota > Metazoa > Chordata > Aves > Passeriformes > Formicariidae > Formicarius > Formicarius rufipectus. Next base: position 227,485 of record VXAU01004955.1, read on the forward strand.
TAAATCTTTTTTTATTAAAATGCTTGATTTCAAAGGAACTTCAAGACAAGCAGTGCTATGTTAATTCCCTTGTTTCATAGGATGGAACATGCACACAGGAATCATCCAGTCATTTCCAGCTGCTAGAACCTCCTTTGGAGTTGGCTAGCTTGGATACAGTCATGATGCTCGAACACAGCCCGGAACGGCTCATGCCATATATCAATACTACTTTCTTGTATATTAGTAAGCACTGCTAGTATCACATCAACTACCCTGAATGGTCAGTATGTTCCTGTGTATCCCATAAAGTCTTTACCAATTAGGAGATCATGATGGATATAAAGGCAGATACAAATGACTATTTTTTTTCCATCCTTAGGAAGTTTAACCTCAAATAAAGGACAAGCTTGTGGTGTTTCTCCCACCTCCTTCTATAGCTTCACCTCCTGAAACCGAGCCCTCAGTCCCCAGTTGCCTCTCTATTCTACCTTTTTATTGTATATCTAATTGTCACCAAACTGTTTCTTTCTGCCCCATAAGAGCACTACCTCAACCTGGCACTGTGTCTTCATTCACAAACCCAAATGCAGCACAGATGGGCAAAAGCTAATAGTTTAGAGCTACTGCTTCCCATGCAGTGTCACCATAGACCACTTGATTCATAGGTTCTTAGCCCACAGCAGTGCAAACAACTCACTTCACTCCCTTTTGTCTGTATACATTGTTACTTGAAACACACTTACTCTGCATTTCAGACTCTAATACTTAAAGCTGAAAATCTGAAGGAACAAGTACCTCAATCCTGAACAAAAAATATTAAACTAAACTGTGCTTCTATAGATTTTCCTGAAACAAACCAGAAGTTGAGCACATGAGTTTATTAGGGAGACATGTCACAGCTAAAACAAAACACTGAACACATAATACGGTTTGCACTCAATGAGAAAACCTCAAGGATAACAAATAAAAGCCAAGACTGCTATCAGAGAGGATAATCCACTCCTTAAGGATTTGCATGTAGTGCAAAAGTTTGGGAGAAGCACTTATTCTGGAAAGCTATTTTAAAAATGTTATTACCTTCCAGAACACAAAGTGTTTGGTATTTATTGTTTCAGTAATTTTCAATAAGGTTTTAAATCTCCAAACGTAGTTATTGGCTATAAAACAAATGGAATTGGTAAAAACTTCCTGGGATTTTCTTCTAAATTGAAAAACTCAAACCCAAACCACACCTGTCTAGGAAAAGACACTGGCCAACCTTTATTTTACGTTTAGCCTGTTAAATTTTTATAATTTGGGGGCAAAGGTTACACAAACACTACTGTAGGCTATAAAATATGCAGACTCACATACTAACTGTAACTACTGGTGCATACAGACCGTTTGAATGTAAGCTTCTGTGTGTGCTCCTTCAAGGAACTATTCACATATGTGTATGGTCTGCAGGTGCAGTTTAAATGCTCTCTTAGGGACAGACTTCAAACACATAGATTCAAGGCTTTAAACAGGTAGTGGTTTATTTGATGCTCTGAAGTAATGCCACAACACTTTTGACAGCAAATGCACTTCAACTGTTTTGCTCAGACTGGAAGAGCATGCTTACTTTTGTCATTAGTTTTACATAGGTAATTTTGTGCCATTTGTGCCAGAGTGTAAATTGTCACAAGTTTTCTTGTTTCCTGGTAGTCCTGTTCGAGCAAAAAGATGGGAACTGAATTCCATTTCCAGCAAGAAGCTGCCATCTGAGAGGATCAAGTTGTCCTCAGCACACTACTAATCCTTCTCACCCTGCAGAAATAACAGGGAAATAAATTGTACTCTCAAGTACAGCAGAATGAACAGAATTCACTTATCCTAATTCCATTGAACACTGAGAAGGAACAAAATTTATTCTGGAAAGGGTAGTTACTGGTTTAATCAGATTTGGACTACTACTGTGATGCCACCATACATCATGCAGCAGTATTCATAACACAGCTACAATAGCAAAATACCAAAAATATTTGTCTTCAAGATCTGAATACAGTGAAATACTGCTCCTAACAACTTAACTCCCAAGTCAGTGAGCAGAGAAGAAGCCTGAAGTAAAATAAAAATCAAGAATCTAGGAAGATCATTCTACCTGCCTGAAGCTACAGAAATTTCCTCCTCTAATAATCATAGTCAAAATCTTTGTCTCCACATCTTTTGATGACCACAAATACTTCAGACTCATTAGTGTCACCATGGGTAATAGCAGAAGAAGCCACCACAGACACATGACAACAAAGTCATGGGAAGCAGAGAAACACATAAAGAAAAAAGCCAATTACTTGCTTTTCAAAGTTTTCAATTTAGGCCAATTTAGCCTCAGCTAGAAGTTGCTTTTTTTGGCAGTTTTGTAATGCTGTAAATTCTGATCATCCTGAAATGCTTACATTTTACTCAAGGGGTTATTCTTGTTCTGCCACCAGAACAAGGGGGAATCCTGAATAGCTGGCAAGAAGCTTACTTTTCTTCTTGAAGAAAGGTTCCATTACAGTGGACAGTGAATGAATTCATTAGAGTCACTTCCTTCCCAAAAATTAAACTAAATAGCTCAATTACATTTCTGTAAACTGCCAAAAGGAAAAAAAATAAAACATTTTAATAAAGTTCAAGTGCTTAGAAAAGAATAACAGACCATATCCTACTTTGTCCATCATAAATTATGCATACTTAAACAGATGAGAAAGAATTATTAAATCTTTCCACTGATTAGACAGAAGACAACAGTTAGTAATGGACATACAGGAGCTCTGAAGACAAGATTTTGCTGGAAAGCAGGGTGCAAGTAGGGCAAGGAACTCTGAGGCCTTAAGAACTTAAAAAAAAAAAACAAACCAAAAACCACACATAAAGTTTATTAACACTGAGGAACTGATACCCTTTTCCAGTTTCTTGCTTTTCATCATGCAATACATCTGGATTACTAGTTACAGTAAAAGCGCTGGACAGTTCACATTTTTGTCTTGAAAATATAACATATTATTTTAGTATAATTATTGTATTTTAAGAACATTGAGCAAACTTTGTAGCTCAGGACACGAAGCTGTTATATTTGTCCTTCTTACCTGACAGAACTCATTAAATCCCAAGCACTGCCTGGAAAACAGCCCTACTGATCTAAATAAGAATAGTTTTTCTATATGCAGTTTTTAAAATGTACATTGGTGCAAAAAAAAATCATATAAGGAATATAGATTCAAATGGTACATTAAGGTTAATACTTCTTACATTAGAACTAGTTACAAAATCATAGAATAGAATCATAGAGTCATTTAGGTTGGAAAGGACCTCTAAGATTATGTAGTCCAGCCATTAAACCAGTACAGCCAAGTCTACCACTGATCCTCTAAATTGATATATATATATATATATACGAAAAACTTGAGTTGTTAAGCACCTGTTTGATGTTTCTGTTCTCCAAGTCTGTCTTGGATGATATGCAACCTTCACAGAAGTGTTGTGAGTTTTCAGAGAGATGAGGCTAAGAAAGATACACTTAGAGATGTGTTGGGAGTATCTCACTGAATCATAGAATCATTTAGGCTGGAAAAGATGCCCCAAATCCTTGAGTCCAACTGTTAACCCAGCACAAGTCCACCCCTAAACCATGTCCCTAAGTGCCACATGTCTTTTAGATACCCCCAGGGATGGTGATTCCACCGCTTCCCTGGGCAGCCTTTTTCAAGGGTTTGACAGCCCTTTCAGTGAATAAATTTTTCCTGATATCCAAACTAAGTCTTCCATGGCACAATTTGAGGCTGTTTTCTCTAATCTTATTGCTTGTTACTTGGAAGACAAGACCCAGAAAGAAGTGAGATTCCCTGCTTCCTATGAAGTACTATGAACTTACTGACAGAAACACTGATGACGACTTTTTGAAGAAGTCTTCATAAATATCAGCTGATCTTCTCCCATGTCAACTTACACAATTTGAAAATAAAATATCTTATGCTTCTCTTCTCATACCTTCTACTGTAGATTCGTAATTAATACAAATTGTCCCAAATTGAAGGCACAACATGGACAAGTCATCAAGTCATCATGAGTTCTTCATAGGGACTTGAAAAATATTATCAGCATACATGTGCTTTGTAAAGTATAAGGGAGATTATAATCCAATGTTTTAATGTCCTCTTGTTGAATATACAATCAGTTGTGAGTCATTTAACAGATTTTCTTTAGCTTCCAGAAAGTTCGTATTCTGACATCTTTCTGATACTGTGGGGAGGTAAATTAGATTGTACTTTAATGGAAAATCAAATTTGTTAATTCAGGCCTCTTGACTAATGGGTGTAATTCTTGCTTTCTCAGTTGTTGCAGTTCCAGTCCTTGAAAGTATAAGGACCAGAAAAACAGCAACTGCCTCTTCAAACTACATGGAGTATTCCTGCACATGGAGTCTTCAGGCTGCCTCAACAATGTCTCTCAGCAACAACATATTGAAAATGACATAAAAGTAACCTTTCCAGATCATCAAGAGTATGGCTCTCAGGCTTCTGGTTGGTAAGCTGCCCATCTCCTCCTTTTCTCAGTTTTATCCCCTCTCAAATATCTGCAGCATGAAAGCATTGTAAATACTACACAGGCAACCACCAGTTTCATTCAACTTGTAAAAATCAGAAAATAAAAAAAAAAACCTTACCACATAAGGCCCCTGAAGAGATATGAAATTGCAAAAGATTATGAGAAGTGTACAATTTGCAAAGCAAATTTATGCATACCACTGGCATAATGCACTCCTTGGGCAATGTACAGATAAACAAACCTCCCCCTCGCTCTTCTTCAGAACTGCAACTTAAGAGCCTTTCCAAATAGCCAGGTTGTTTTTCCCAAAGGCTGGTTCCCAAAAGGTTGGCTTTCCCAAAGACGTTCCAGGACCCCTAGGGAGCAGATCACCCACGCAGATGCAGGAAATTAAAAATGGTTTTCTCTTCTTGAATTAAGCCTTAGGAAAAGCAGAACTGCCTCAGCGCTGAGTACCCCATACAACTCAGCTTCTTCCACTAGGTCTCAAAAGAAAATGGGCCAGCACAGAACAGAAATTAAATAACACTGGTTAAAGCTATCAGGATGAATAATTTATTTAGGACTTTTTTTTTTTTTTTCTCTGTATGTGTGTGTGTGTGTGTGTGTGTGTGTGCATTCAGGGACATTTCCTGATCACTTCTCTTCAAAAACTGTTTTTCCACAGGTGGATTGAATAGTTTTTCTTATTCCTTTGAGAAGTAACACAGTAATGATTTATGAAACTTTCTAACTAGAGAGAACACACAGGGGACTCTGATGTGACAAGACTGGTAAAGCACCATGGATCCTGATGAGAGAACATTAATGAATGAAAAGTCATGCTACCGGCATAAATCAATTAGTAAGTGACCTACTCTGACCACAGATTCTCTACTTTCCCCAAACCCCTAACCAGTCTTTCCAAATGCCACTCTCAACTTGGGTTGGTATTTGAAGAGAATTGCCAACCATGACTATGTAACAGAACTGCTGCATGTCTGTTCTCCAACTCTGAAATCGAGAATAAAGATTTTCATGTCATCCCATCCCTGTTTGCACACCACAAGTAAATTCCGTTTACTTGAGCTTAATTACAGGAGTGACTACCTAGATGTTTCAGAAAGCACCAAGTACTTTAGTCTTCAGATTTTAATATTAATTATAACTGGTTTTGAGATACTGCTGAGATTTGAACCAGTGTTGTCCATTAACCTTAACCAATCAGTCATTCTTCAGTATTTAAGCTCCACATTTTCTATGGGCTTATACAGCAGGTTAAAACAAAGAGTTTCAACAGATTCGTTTTTAAACAAGGCAAAGACACTGTCTGTCTTCACTGAAGTGAGCACTCACACAACTGATTAGCACAATGCATACATATGCTCTTGCTGTGGAATCCAGCTTTTATTCAGCTCACTGGTTTACATCATCAGGTTTTAATGTTCAAATAGAAATGTGGGATCTGTCAAAAACCCTATGGAACTTGTTCCATCCTTATGTCAGGTATTTGTTATAGTTGGCTTACTGAACTGCAAATTTCCTTTTGGTGAGACTTGCTGAACAAGGGACCCTTTGTAGAAGGCAGCAACACTACCCCTTTTATCTGAGCTTACAGAACCTTTAATTTGGGATTTGCAAATTTACAGCATTGTGAGATTTTCTTTTGCACTCCCTGTAACTCCCAATCCTGGGCCAAATTCTACCTTTGCTTACCTCTGTGCAGTAACTCACATCTCAAAGTGCAGTTTGCAGAACAAATACCTCAGGTAGCATTAAACTGTCCATTTTTTTCAGTTTAGAAGAGCTACAAATGCTCCAACAAGAATGACTAAACTATGAGCTCCATGCACATTTCATATTAATTCCAATCTCTTTTAGAACTGAAGATTCAATGCAATAGATATGCAGGTTCTGCCAAGTCTGCACATAAATAAACCAAACTTACTGATGGCACTGGAACTGCACAATGCTCTTCATGCCCAGTGCTGCCAGTGCAGAAGCAAAGAGGAGTGGCTGCTTCAACAAAACTGTACTGTTAAATATCTGTACATGGAGCTGTTGCCCAGAGTCTCTCTTGGAGCAGCCTGTAGACATTCAAAGAATCCAGGTGGTGCTGCACTGGCTACCACAACCAAATGTAAAAATCAAATAACAATAATAACAAAAAATTTCACGTGTTCATTCACAGAAAAAGAAAACACTCTTCTTGCTTCAGCTGTGGCTTTAGCCTGTAAAGTGATTATGTATGAAGGAAAGAATTCAGTGTGACTTTCAGCTTTCATGAATTAGCAGAGATTTCAAACAAAAAGGAAAAAACAAGATCTGACTTATGGTCTGTCCAATCTGAGAGCTGTTGTCACAATAAACACAAAAGCCATGATGTATCGCCCATGTATATTTTCACTATCAAGCACAACAAAGAGAGCAAGTATCCTTTGGCACAAAAGCACCATGCACAACCTCCCCCTGCGGCATTCTGTTCTGATGCATTATCTGCCCTAGTGTGTTCCCAGGAGCTACACTCATGGGCAAGCACAACACTGCATTCAGGCACAGAACTATCTTCTCCATAAAGTTTCAATTAGTCTCTCAAGTTAATTACACTTGCATAAAAAAAGAATCTGGGACACTTCATACAAGATGTCATGTTTCATAAGAAATTTAATAATATACTTTATTTTTTCCTATTGACATTTAGTTTGGTTTTGAATTCAAAATACGAAGCCAAAAAAGGAAAATAAATTATCCTGTGAAAGTTAACAAATTATTCCATTGTTTCTAATAGCACTGGGCAAATCCTACTGAATTAGGCATGAATTTGTCACATATGCAATAAAGAACTTAAGCCTAATACATGTTCCCATTGTAAATCTTATTTTTAGAGGTTACATGTTAACGTTCTAAATCAACTCCAGGCTTAAACTTGGAAATCCAATTATTCCACAAGCAGAAAAAAGTACGGAAAAATGACTGACAACTTGATCTGCTTTTCTGACAACTGCTAGTTAAGTAAGATCCTTTAGGAAATACTTGACTAACCTGATCGCTCTGTCTGATCAACTGCTGTACTCTCTAAGGTACATTTGTCTCAGCCTGCACGCATCAAAACTGATGCCCGGGACTTTGGGAAGCAATTCCACGATGTCAGGAATTACCCAATTTACCTCTTTCACTACCAGTACCGTGCTCCCGGGCAACTCTCAGCACACACATTAACCCAAGGTAAACAGAAGACAATCTTTCCGTAGCTCTAGCCTATTTAACCGTGCCACTAGAATCACATGCCATATAAGCGACGTAAAACAGCGTTACTATCCCCAAGAACTTGTCCGTCCGTAGCTCGGGACTCCCAGGCCGGTTCTGCGTGCCTCTTCACCAAGGGTAGCAGAGGGTGCACTTCAGGACCCGCAGCACCCTGGAGCGCGATACTCCCTTGGGCCCTCCAGGAGCTGCCACGGCTCCTTACAAGCCGCACGCCCCCGGGACAGACAGTGAAACCACGGGCTGGCACTGGTGCTGTGAAGTTTGGGCAGGGGCCGGGCGCTCCAGCCCGGCTCTCCGTTCAGGTACGCGGCGCCCGCCAGCCTGGACCCGAGCTGTGCCCCAGGGCAGCCTCCGAGCCCGGCCGTGCCCCCCGCCCACGCACGGCCCCCCGCGCCAGAACCAACCCCGGCCACAACCCCAGCCAGCCGGGGCACGGCGAGCAGCCCCAGGCACTCGGACACTTACAGCGCTGACAGAGTCCCGGCACGGCCGCCAACAGCCGGGCCGCCCCCAGAAGGGCTCCGGGGCCGCGCTGGCACCTGGGCACGGAGACGATCCCCGCGGCGAGGCACGCCAGCAGCGGCACCCACATCATGCGCCGCGGCCGGCACGGCTCTCGCTGCCTCTCCTCGGGGCCGTATCTCGGCGCCACGGCGCGCTCAGTCCCGGCCCCCGCGGGGGCGGCGGCGGCGGCGGGGCCAGGGGAGGGGCGGCGGCGGGCCCGGCACAGGTAGGGCGCTCGGTGGGGGG